>QEPC01012466.1:52357-64471 GCA_003113815.1 Sphenodon punctatus | reverse complement strand
TGTGTCTCCCCACCCCTATCATGCCCCCCATCTGTGTCTTCCCTCCCCCATCATCTCCCATCTGTGTCTTCCCCATCTGTGTCTCCCCACCCTCCAATCATGTCCCCATCTGTCTCCCCATTGTGCCCCCCACTCCCCATCTGTGTCTCCCTGCTGTCGCCACCATCTGTCTCCCCCATGTGTCCCTACCCCCAATCATGTGTCACCCACCACCCAACATGTCCCCGTGTCTGGGGCATGGTGGGGGATCTGGGGCCCCCAAGTCCCTCTACTGTGCCCCCCACCCCACTCCCCCTTCCCCCCAGACCAGACCAAATCCCCCCAGCCCACACCACCCTACCTAAATGTTTACGCTGCAGCACAAACATGTGTGGCGGCCACTGGAAGTGAGTGAGCAAGGTCTGAGAGACCACGCCCACCCGCAAATTTCATGCCTGGCCTGGTGCAGCCACAGTGGAGCCTAGAGGGGCATCTTTGAGCCACCCCTCTAGGCAATTGAAATAGCTTGGGCTATGGGTTCCATTAGAACCCATTGCCCAAGCTGGCCACACCTCTCCAAAGCTGTGCACGCAGCTTCTCTGTCTCATTGTCTGCGGAAAGAGGGTAGACCATCAGCCAAGAAGATCTCCAATGGGAGGGAGTTCAACAGCTGTGGTGTGGCCACAGAGAACGCCCTCCTCATAGTGGACACCTGGGAAACCCGGGGGACCTAGAGGAGGGCGCCCCCAGATGGTCGATCCAGGACCCAGAGGGTGAGGCAGTCCTGCAGATAGGCGGGGCCCAAGCTGTTCAGGGCTTTAAAGGTCAGCACCAACACCTTGAATTGGGCCCAGAAGCCTACTGGCAGTGGCAGCCAGTGCAGAAAGTGAAGCACTGGTGTAATATGCTTGCATCGACCCATCCTTGTCAAGAGACGGGCTGCCGCATTCTGCACTAGCTATAGCTTCCAAACCAACACCAAGGGTAGCCCCACGTAGAGCGCGTTGCAGTAATCTAGTCTCGAGGTAATAAAAGCATGGATTACTGTGACCAGATCCAATTCCAAGACATACGGTCTAAGCTGAGGCACCAGGTGTAACTGGCGAAATGCCCCCTTCACCACAGCTGTCACCTGGGCATCCAGGTAGAGCTGTGAGTCCAGGAGCACCCCCAGACTCTGGACCTGAGAAATCAGGGCAGGATGGACCCCATCAATGATGAGAGTCACCACTCCCTCAGCCTTCCCCACAACCTTCACCTCTGCCTTGTCAGGATTTAGCCAAAGGCGGCTCGCCCTCATCCAATCCCCAACAGCTGACAGACACTGGGTAAGCACCGAGACTGCCAGGTCTGAGTCAGAGGAAAATGAGAGATATAGCTGGGTGTCATCAGCATATTGATGACATCTCACTCCATACTTCCTAACAACCTCTCCCAAAGGCTGCATGTACACATTGAACAAGTGAGGGGATAAGATGGAAGGAACCCTGCAGTACTCTACACGTGAGGCCCCAGGGGGAAGATGAAAACTCCCTCAACACCACACGCTGGGTTCTCCTGGCCAGGAAATAATGGAACCAGTCAAGAACAGTCCTGTCAATCTCTGCCCAGTCCCACAGCCGAGTCACCAACAACTCATGATTAACGGTGTCAAATGCAGCCGAGAGATCTAACAGGATCAATAGGGTCAAACAACCCCGGTCTAACTCATGGGAGAGCTCATCAGCCAAGGCCACAAACACAGTCTCCATGCCATAACCTGGATGAAAGCTCAACTGTGAGGGATTGAGAAAGTTAACCTGGTGAAATGCCCCTGAAGCTGCTGAGTCACCACCCAGAGACTGCCAATAACTGGCAAGGACATCAATGTCCAAAAATGATTTCTTGAGCAGGGTCTGCACCACTGATTCCTTGAGACAGTCCATCACCCTGCAGTCCCCAAGGGAGGCGTTGACAATCCCCACCGGCAATGGCCCCAATGTCTCCCGGCTAGCCTTAACTAGCCAGGACAGGCATGGATCTAATTCACAGTAGGTGGCTCGAATAGTCCCAAGAGCATTCCCCTGCATCTGAGGGTGACACCATCTGAAACTCATCCTATAACACAGGTCAAGAAGGAGCTTCTACTGCCTCTGAATTGTTCCCTGCTAAAAAAGTTGCATCAAAACTGTGGTAAATTTGAGCGATTTTATCTGCAAAAAAGTCCGCAAACAAATCACAGTGAGCATCTGATGGTTCTACGTCCATGCAGAGGGAGGCTGGACTGACCACCAGCCCCCTCACCATCTGGAACAGCTCAACCGGGTAGGACTTAGAGGACGCAATGAGGGCAGCAAAAAAAGCTTCTTTGCTTTCCGCATCGCAATGGCATAGGTACGTAACCAGACTCTATGCCACGATCGGTCAACTTCAGCACACGAATGACAGCACTGTTGCTCTAACCACGACCCTTCCTGCTTCATCTGCCACAGCTCCCCAGTATATCATGGGGAGCTACGTTGTCTGAAATTCGTGAGCGGACGCCTGGGAACCACACAGTCGATGGCCTTCGTTAGCATAGTATTCCACCTGGACACAAGGTCATTGAACGAGCGGCAATCGAGGTCAGAGGAACCATCCCCTAAGGCTATCTGGAACCTTTCAGGTTCCATAAGCCTTCAGGGGAGAACCAACCTAACTGGTTCCACACCCTCCCGGGGGTCAACGTATGCCAGGATATCCGCCTGGAGGAGATGGTGATCCGTCCACGACAAGGGCACTGTTGATACCTCCCCCACCAATGGATCCCCTACCTCAAAACCTGTGCACAATATCATATCCAGGGTATGTCCTCCAACATGTGTGGGGCCCACTACTCTCTGAGACAGGCCCACGGTTGCCATGGCGGCTATGTACTAACTCTCCACCTCCTCCAAGACTGGCGTCGGCATGGATATTGAAGTCTCCCAGAACTATCGTCCTGGTGGACTGCAAGATTACCTCCGACACCAGCTCGGTCAGTGCGTGCAGGGAGACTGCTGTACAGGTGGGTGCATGGTATATCAGCAGTATCCCCACTCTGTCTCTGGCCAAATCCAACTGATAGATCGCACAGGAAACAAGTAAACATGTAAAACCCATCAGCTAGTAAAAAATGTACATATATGCTAAGGTTTGATGTAGAGAACTTCAGTGGGAACTTGTGAGAAATTCAAAGTGTGCTCCTAACTATTGTATGCTTAGTTGATTACAACTATATTTGCTTTCTTGTTTTGAGACAGAACAGGTAATGCTGTATACATAAATTCTGCATTTCATAAAGATGATCCTTCTTGAAAGTTACACAGAGATGTCTACATGGATGTTATTATTACCTCTGTCCAAGGAATTAAGTTTATTCCTAATGTAAAGCATTAAGCAAAAGGATACAAGCAGTGAAAGACCTTTGTGAGATCAAAAAATTGTGAGTTTCCTCTATAAAACTTATATTTCTAGGTTTAGCAAATGATCATCTAAACCTTGGCTCCATCTCTTAAATATGGGACCATTACAGCAACCATACTGTATGTAGACATTGAGCACGATCCAGTCTTGCGCTAGCGGTACGGCCGAGGAGCAGCAAGCCTCCGGGAGCAGGGGAGCATGGGCACTGGCAGAAGCAGGTTCTGCCGGTCAGATGGCTATACCCCCTCCAATGGAGTGGTGGTCACACACCCCGCACCGATGTTAGGGAGGGGGTTACACGCTAAATACACTTCATTTCATCAGTCACATAAACCACCAGTCCAGCACTCAATGTATGTGCCTCAAGAGAGAGAGGAAATATTCAACTACAGGAAGAGTGAGAAGACCCAACTGAAAATATCGAGGCAGATACCAATACTCTATAGCTATCGCAATTGAGAAGCCAGTTAGAATATAGAAAAAGTTGGACATAAGGCACCATGTATCTCAAGCAAATCCTCTATCAGTTGTGTTAAACGTTGAGCTTCTTATGAAATGCTGAACCCCTACAGAGGGGCATGACTTTAAGCATCACAGTACAGGCCCAAGAACATTTCACCATGCATGGCATTCTAAGTATTGTTTATGCTGTTTTGAAAGGATCTGCATGTCATCACTGCATTTTATTTCCCCAGTCAATAGTATGAGGAGTAGTGCAGGGCACGTTTATTACCACAGCTTGTACCAAGTATAAAGACTTCAATGAAGCTGCAAGAGAGCACTCAAAAAGTGGATGGCATAGTGGTTCACACAAGGATGCTTCTAACAGGGAAAAGGCATCAATTGAGCAGCAACTTAATAAGTCATACAGAAGAACTATAGAGGGAAATCAACAAAAACTGTACTCCATAATTTCAACCATTGTATATTGTGGGTCTCATGACATACCTCTTTGTGGTAAGACCAGAACCTCAGGTAACAGAGAGACCTTTTAGGGTTTTGTGTCAAGGCAGGGAGCAAAAAAAATACTTTTAAAATAAGATAAAATTGAAAAGTGGGGCAGGCAGTGCAAAGTATACATATGCAAGAACGCAGAATGAGCTCACCAAGTTGCATAGCCATATTTTGAGGGAGGATATTGTTGTAAAGTTTAAGGCTCCCATGAGATTCTCCATTTTAGCTAATGAAATGACTGATATTTCTAGGCCAGAACAAGTGTCTCTAGGTGTAAGATTTGTTGAGGAAAATGATGACAATACATCTGTACATGAGGAATTCCTTGTGTTTATTTCAGTTTTGGACCAAACCATAGTAGGCATAGCGAACACCACCTTATCTGCTTTTTCTGATTTTGGACTAGATCTCAATAAATTAGTTGGCTGTGGCTAAGGATGTAATGGTTGTTCATCCATGGCAGGAAAGAAAGGTGGGGTTCAGGCACAAATCAGGGCAATCTGTCCTCTGGCAACCTTCATTCACTGCTCATCATGTGGACTTAATCTCTCTGTAAATGATCCGAACAATGTAAATGATGTATGCTATGCAGTCGGCACAAATTAAAGCTATAATAAAAGTTTTTTTCCTGTGAGAGCACCCAAAGACAATGTGGTTGACTCAAAATTACACCGCCTCTGGGAGACACCTAGGGCTGGGCTCAAATGAACCTTCGGGGGCAGAAAAGGGGTAGCAAATGAGAGTGCCTCCCTGTGAACTCTTGACTACAGACCTTGGATTCAACAGCAGCTGCAGCAGCGATGGTAGGTAGGCTGCTGGCAGTAGTGATTTGCTGGGTGGCAGGCCGCTTTTGGCTGCCCCAGCCCTGGAAGTCCCGCCCTGGATGTGTGCCCTGGCCCCGCCTCTACTCCTCCACCAGGGGAGGAGGGGACTTGATCTTACCTGGAGCCCAGGGCAGCACACAGTCCTGGAGGGGCCAAGCCCTCGATAGAGCTCCCAGTCAGGTGACTGGTCCCGGTGGCAGCAGCAGCTGGAGCAGCGATGGCAGGTAGGCTGCTGGCCTATAAATAAATAAATAAATAAATAAATAAATAAATGTGAAGGCAGATAATGGGGGTGATCCAAAAGCCCCGCACATGCAGCTTATGTGAGGACATGTGTGCACATATGCACACTTTGCACGCGCAGCATAGTCCCCATGGTGAGGTTGCACGTGGGGTGCACAGAGTCGCATAGTGTATGTGCACATTATCCATTTTGCGCATGCATCATGCAGACCTCGAGATTGGCCCCACAGGAAGTAAGTTGACTAAGCATATATTCAGAATTGAGCTGCAGTTCTCAGACCACTTAATTTAGGGCAGTGTTCCCATTGGACCTCAATGGGACTATTCTAGAATCTGTGGTTTTAGAAATTCAGCCAAAAAGAGCTTACTTGTTTCTTGGGTATACTTATTAGTACCTGTGAATATAGTCCTATTTAGAAGCAAATATGACAATTTTTCTTGCAGCTGGCAATTTAATACACCCTAACACTCTCTGTATATAGAATGGCCTAATATTTTCTATGCTATATTTTGAAGAGAAAAAAACCCTCTTAAAAAATGCCACATTAGAATATTAAAAGGAACCATCCATGCGTCCATAACCACCTTCCTAGAGCAATGTCCCCTGCAATATAATTATCAACCTTAGGTGGATGGAGCATGTATAATAGTGCTATGATTGCCTGAGCACAACTCAGCCAGCAAATTGTTTACTAATGACAGACACCAGTAGGAATCGACTTTTTGTTATGAATCATAAGGTTTTGTTTTCCATCACTGTGTTTATTCGCTCCATAGGTCCAGGATCTGGGAGATAATGCGAGACAGGTAAGCATGTGCAGGCGTTGATATCACAACTTTTCCAATCACATATGTTGGATATGTGTAATTAGTTACTTTTTGGCAGTTAATTAAGATCTATTTGATAGCACTAATTAGCAAATATTTGTATGGTGCTTTGCTCATGTAAAATGCTGTATAAATGCTCAGAATTAAATTGCTGATTAGCACATACTTAGTAAATATTTATTGGCTAATTACGATGGAAAGTGAATATGAATTGAACTGATAGAACAGACATTTTTCTTAATTTAAAACTATTTTGGTTCTTTGTACTGTAGTTGTAATACCCCATTATCAGATAGCATTGACCCACACATTCCATATTAAGAATCCCTTGATGCCCTAGACTGATGTACATGTTTCTCACAGAGAGAGCTTGTATGATGCTGTGTATACTTACTACATCATAAGTTCTTAAACTGTGGAGTGAGATCCCTCAGTGGGCAGGGGTTACAATCTCAGATGATACACTTTGCATGTGTTTGTTACTGTCTGTGGTCACAGGATTATATTTACACATCAAATTAGAGTTCTGTAAGCAAAAGGTTTGGGGAAAATTTCCTACACATAGTTATCAGATAACAGTGGCATATGTTTATATGGTGTGATCCTACCCTAAAATTACTGAAAATTACCATGTTCATGTTTGCATAGTCTCCTGGCGGTAATACAATCATCATAAAACAAATCTTAACAGTCCATCCCCCCACACCTGCTTTTTAGGTTTGTTTATAAGTTGCCTCTGTTTCTTGAATGCTTTGTAGTTGAGATGGATTACTTCTAGGAGAGTAATGTTCCTACTAGAACTAAAACAGCTGGCTCAGTTGCTGCCCATGAGTCATACCTGAATTTTCGAGTGCTGCCTCAGGAACTTGAAGGGCCACCCAGGTACCGATTGGATACCAGGATCTCCTGTAATTTCCAGTACTGTTTTTTTTAATTTTCTGGTTACTGATTGGTAAATCGAGATGAAAAACCAAAACATTGGGAGCAGAAGTCAACATTCTGGGACCGGAGGTTGACCTTCAGGGACATTCCAGGACATTTTGGGACACTGAGTACTGGTATCAGTTCAAAAGTCGGTACCGGTCAGTACCCAATATTTTGTGAGTCTATACATGTACCGGATGTTCAACAGGTATACTCATTTTTGTGGGTACTTGTTTTACATCTAGTAGAAATTCATATTTTTAGAAACTAGTAGATGCTCATATTTGCATGAACCAATAAATCCACTGAATTTTGGACTGTCTGAACAAAAACTGGTAAAGCGGATAATACCTACTGTGATTTGCTTTTCACTGGATACCTGTTTTGGTATTTTGGTTACTTTATTTTGGTCCTAATAGCAGTACTGCACATGTGCAGCAGTCAAAGACATGTACATGAAATAATGAAATAAATGAATTAGCCATACCAAATATAAGCTAAATAACAAAAGAAAGAAAGTAACCAAAGCAAAATTCCCAAATAAGCAGAATATTTGCATATCCATTTCAACTGCAGATATTATTCAGATATTTGGATAGCTATCCAAACATGAATAAAAGCTGCAAAAAAAATAATAATCCACTATTCATTTCAGCTCTAACTCTTGCTAAAATAATCAACACTGTGAAATAGACTGCAATTGTAACACATTTTCATTAGGCTTTATTATTAGCACTTCATTGAAATAATGGGGACTGCTTATTCCTAACAGAACTATTTTTTCAGACTGCTTGCAGTTTTAGGAGGCTATCGCTGTATGAATTACATGTGGTTCATAATCTGAAGATTGACCCCAACTTTCAGGGTTGCACTTAGGGTGGAATGTTTAAAAACACTGGATGAAAACAGAAGCATGGGTCTTGCCCAAGACAGGGCAGGAAACAGCAACCATCACTCTCCAGTTTCGAGAGGGACACCAACTAAATGAGGCCGCAGTCAGATAGTCATCCCCCCCACCACCCACTTGTCCCAGGTAGTGAGGACGCAACAGATGTGTGGGTGGTTCCCCAGCCCAGGTGGGACATAGTAGGGCCATAGTGGGCCCACGCCATGTCTGTTTTCACCCACTGTCTCAAAGCAAGAGTAGTTATCTCTCTGCTAATTGCTTCTGTTCTCACAAATAGGAGGAGCCAGGGGCTAAATAATTCTTATCTTCATCTCATTCTCCTACTTCAGAACTTTCTGGGAATTTCTAGCATGGAAGGTTTGAGTAATAAGCAGTAGGGATGTGCAAACACGGTTGGAGTTCGGCCCGAACTCAGCCAGTCCGGAACCCCGAACTGGATGGCTGAACCAAACACGGAAACCCCCGGACAGTTCAGCTATGTTCGTGGGGGGAGTTCGGGGGGAAAAACCTGGCTGCCAGGCCCAGGGATGGGGGGTGGGCAGCTGAGGAGCAGACTGGCCCCAGGGGTGGAGAGAGGCTTGGACTAGCAGCCATCCTGCCCAATCACCATCCCTCTTTTCCTCAGACCACTAGCTTGGCAGTCTGCGATTGGCCACGGGCTAGGCTTCACAGAGCCAGTGAGGCTTGTGGTAAGACGGGTGCAGCAAGTAACAAAAGTAATTGCCCTCCCCCCTTCCAATTCATTCTGAGCTAGTCACTGATCCTGTCAGCAGGCGTTTTCAGAAGTCTCCCTGTATATATTCCATCCCTGATTCCCTTCCCCTGTTTTTAGATTTATTTAAAGTAGGATTAGATTCATTTAGATTTCATTTCAGTTTTGTACCCCTCCCTGTGTTGTTTGTTGTGAGCTGTCTGTTTCCCCCCATACCTGTGTGTGTAGATAGATAGATAGATAGATGTAGGAGTTAGCTTAGTTATAGAGATAGATAAAGATAATGTGTAGTGAATCAGTTTTAATATTTTATAGTGTGTTTGTAGGACTAGGCGTTTGTAGATGTTATATAATATTCCATTTAGTTCCATAGGTTTTAGAATACTTAATAGCAGAGTTAGTGTAGTAGATATATATAATATTCAAATTTTAAATTAATAAAGAAAGAAAATATAAAAACTTCCTCTGTATAATTTGGAAAGGAAAAATGGAAAAGGGAAGCAGGAGAGGCTGGTCTGCTGCACATAAGACAGGCAACGGGGCATGTTTCAGAAGTGGCAGGGNCCATTCAGTTCCATAGGTTTTAGAATAGTTAATAGCAGTTAGAGTTAATGTAGATATATATTATATTCCAAATTTGAATAAATAAATAAAAATATATAAAATCTTCCTCTGTATTATTTGGGTGGGAGAAATGGAGAAGGGAAGCAGGAGATGCTGGTCTGCTGCCCATAATGTGGGCAATGGGGAACGTGGCAGAGGTGGCAGTGGCCATGCCAGATGAGTGGCAGGCAGCAGCAGCCCAAGCCCATCACCACGCCCCAAACTGCACAGGCCTGATTTTGGGAGACAGACTTCAGAGGCTCCCAGCAGTGGCACTAGGAGTGTGGTTCAATGTCACCTCCTGCCAGTGTCCTCCAACTGCCACACAGGGCACTGGAAGGCCTGAAGTCCAGGAGGCTGAAGCTGTCTCTGCTGTGGCAGCTGCAGGAACAGGTGCAGGTGCTTCAGGGTCGGATGTTCATCATGGGCCACCCATGTCCCCCATTATTCTTGTGATCCCCAACAGTCCAGGGCTGGTGGATCCCACGCCGGCAGCTACAGGCAGGGTCCAATCCCCGGGCAATGGCAGCAGGGAGAGGAGCAGCAGCAGCAGCAGCAGAAGAATATATAGGGGGCACAGGGAGAGTGGCAGCAGCATGGGCAGTCGATCAGTCTCAGGGTCCCAGTACTCCCCTTCATGGGACATATCTCAGATTGGGGACAGTGAAGCAGATACTAGTCTTGTGGAGGAGATGTCTGGTGCTGAGGTGATGACCGTCCCTCTGAGAGCTGTGTCACCACCATGTTCTTCCCCTCCCATCAATGCTGTCAGTGGTGCGTCACCTGGTGTGGTCAAGAAGAGCTTGTTCAGATCGGGAGAGTAGGATGCAAGCCTGCAATGCCCAGACAAGTAGGGGTGCCAGCCACCAAGCCCTGGCTAGGCCTCTGCCACTGCTCCACCGATGCCAGATAGTCTGCAATGCCCGGCCAAGTAGGGGTGCCAACCACCAAGCTCTGGCCAGGCTTCTTCTGTTGCTCCACTGATGCTAGCCAGCCTGCAATGCCCATCTTATGTCCATCTAACACCTTACAAGCTTTTTGCTTGAAGGAGGAATTGCAGCACAAGGGAGCCAGAGCTTACCCTTGGATACGATATTATTTATTTATTTCAATTGATTTTTACCCCACCCCTCCTGCCATGCAGCCTGGGGAGGCTTACAACATATAAAATACTAAAAACAATTTAAAACATTTATGACAATAATAAAATATTAAAACAGGGCTAATCACAACTCATAAAAACAGTTCCAAATAGGGCGGGGGGTTAAAAAATCCCTCACCCTCCCCTCCCACCCTCCCCAAAGGCCTGGGTGAACAGCCAGGTTTTGCAACATTGCCAGAATATCAACAGGCTGGGGGCCAGGCGAGCTTCCTCCCGAAGGGAGTTCCAAAGGCATGGCCCAGCCACCGAGAATGCCTTCTCCATTGTGGCTCCCTGATTAACACGGGGGACCTCCAAAAAGGCACCCCCGGCAGACCGAAGAAGCTGCTCTGGGTCGCGGAGGATGAGGCGGTCCCTGAGGTATGAGGGGCCCAGACCGTGTAGTTTTATAGATTAACACCAACACCAACACCTTGAACCTGGCTCGGCACGTAATCGGCAACCAGTGCAGAGCTCGGAGCACAGGTGTGATATGCTCCCGATGGCCCGTCCCCGTAAGGAGACAAGCCGCCGCATTCTGCACTAGCTGCAGTCTCCGGGCCAGGAACAAAGGAAGCCCCACGTAGAGCGTGTTACAGATATGTGGCAATAACATAAATAAATTGGGTTTCTCATTTCATCATTTTGCTGGACAATATCTAGCTGATATAAAGCTATCCATTCAGCAAAGATCTAGAGACATAGCAATCCAGGAGGACCTTGCCGTGCTTAAGGAGTGGAGGGTGGCCCCCAATTTTGCTCTCAGTAAGACCCTATTTAGGAGAGAAACCTACCTTGATATATTGAGGAATCCTCACCTGAGGTGACATTTTACCCTCTTTCATTTCAACCTTATGCAACCCGCAGTGGTAGAGGGCAAATTTGCAAGAATCCCTTATCGGGACCACAAATGTTCATGCTCCCTATCCGAAGTGGAATCAATAGAGCATTTGATATTTAGCTGTCCATATTATGTCCACATGAGGGAGACCTGGCTGAAGCCCCTTTTGGACAGTAAGGGGCCCAAACATTTACAACAACTGACCTTTCCAGCCAATTTGTCAAATTCGAGAGACTTAACATCTGTGGCAACTTTTTTTCTCTTTGTCTCCAAACTGTGTAAACTGATCAGGTCCCGACTAAATTGGCTATAATTGGGCTGAGGAATTTAAAACTGGTCTATGAAATTTATTCCAAAGCAGTAGCGCATTACTGGTTATAACTTTGGTATTAATGCAGACTTTGTTAGATGAAAGACTAAATTGGAAGGGTCCTTTAAAGCTGACTGTTACTTTTATATTTTAATGTTGTTTACTAGGGGTGGGAAACCGGTAGAATCCGGTATCCGATAATGCCGGTATCGGGCGTACCGGCATTATCGGATTCGGCCCGGTAATCTGGACCCGGTACCGGATTTCGGGGTACTGGTTTTTTTACATTGCAGCCATTTAAAAATGGCTGCAATGTAAAAAAAATTAAAGCCCCAGCTAAAAAGTTTTTTTTAAAAAAAACCTCCCCGAGTCCAGGCTGCGCGGGTGGAAGGGGGGACACCCCCCACCCACCCTGCCCAGCCTGG
>QEPC01012466.1:31861-51752 GCA_003113815.1 Sphenodon punctatus | reverse complement strand
GGGGAGGGGGAGGGAATTTAATTTATTTCATTGGTTTCAATGGGGACACAGCGCCCCATTGAAACCAATGAAATAAATCCGGTACCGGTATACCGGATTTAAACCGGGAATCCGGTTTTCGGGGAACCGGGAACCGGTAAATCCGGTAACCGGTAACGGGCCCGGGGTCCCACCACTATTGTTTACAGTCTGATTCATGCATTATATACTTTTCTATTTTATGTATTTTTTGTTTTTTGTTGTCTGTCCTTTGTATTGTTGGATGTTTGTATGGTTAGGGTGGAAGCCAGTAACAATAAGCTTGACTTGACTTGAAATGCCCAGCCAAGTAGGGGTGCCACCACCAAGTCATGGCCGGGCCTCTGCTGCTGCTCCACCGATGCCAGCCAGCCTGCAATGCCCAGCCAAGTCTGGGTGCCAGCCGCAGTTACTGTGCCCTGGCAATCCAATGTCCACTGCTGCTGCCACTGCTGTGCCATGTGTACTGTGGCCCAGCAATCTAATTTCTGCTGCTGCTGAGGCTGCCACTGCTATGCCATGGTTACTGTGTCCCTGCAATCAAATGTCTGCTTCTCCTGCTTCTACTGATGCCACCTCTGCTGTGTCACAGGCTCTGTGCCCTGGCAATCAAATGTCTGCTTCTGCTGGTGGTACTGCACATCAGCCATTTGCTCCTCACTCTTGTAGACGGGCATAGCTTGGATGAGTGCACCAGTGGGTGGGGACTGGGAGTCCACGAGATTCACCACTGGGCAAGGCTTGCCCAATTTTCAGAAGAGCTTCTTGAGATCAGTCGAGTACGAGACCAGCGTGCAATGCCCAGCCAAGTAGGGGTGCCATACTGGCCATACCGCATAACACATTGGTGGCAGGTGCCATACCACAGAGCACTCAACCATGGCCACGCACAGAGCGCTCGCCAAAAATCCAGGCAGCCTGCAATGCCCAGCCAAGTAAGGTTGCCCACCCCAAGCCCTACCCCGGCCAAATAGGGGTGCCAGGCCAGCCACCAAGCCCCAAGCCTTCCCAGCAAGGAAGGCTGCTACTGTTGCTACGGGGTCTCAGACAGACAGCCATGCCCTCACTTGGCCAGGGGCCAAACACCAAGCCTGCCTGCCTGGGTAACCCAGGGTGCCAATCCCCGAGCCTTCCCGGTCTCTGCTGCTCCTTCTGTGTCTCCAATGGCCTGCCATGCCCCCACAAGAACCCCTAGCCTCCATGAGGCCAACTTTTCTGAATATTGGGGGGGTCCGAACTCCACGGGACCGAACCAATGAACCCAAACTAAGGTTTTGGGCCAAACAGCCGAACCCTATTCTGTTCGCACATCGCTAATAAGCAGTCTGTGAAACAGAACCTGTGAGGGAAACTCAAAATCAGGAAATGTTTATGTTTCTGGGGCTAAAGAGGCCTCAGGTGGTGGTAGAAGTGGATAATTAAATTACCCCACTTCCACAAGAACAGGCCCTTAGTGTTTTCCCAACTCTGCTCCAATAGAAGTCCATTTCATGTGTTGCTTTTGAAAATAGTGTTTTAACAAAAAATGAAACTATCTTTATGCAGTACAATTATGCAACCGCAAAAAAAAAATGGTCAATTATATGGCAGTTTATATAGCTATGCAATGATATTATCCACAGCTTCCTGACATTGCTCAATGGATTTTCTTTTACAAAAGACTGTCATTATTGGGAATACAACATTTTACAGTAGTAATTTTAGAAAGGGCACCTTTCAAAAAGGTGGGTCTCTACTGATTCATTTCCAACCTGCCTGTAGGCAAGAGCTGCTTCTAACAAGCTCTGCCAAAGTGACACAACTGAACCCTTAGAAAGGAACTATGTTTCAGCAGGAGTTTGTTGATGGGTTTTAGTAGCATATTGCAAGATAATAAAGTTTCCTATTTTTTAATGAAAGCTGAATATAATAATCATTCAGTTGACTGTGACAGAAAAAGCTGTCATATTTCAGTAGATTGCATTCGGTGCTTTGGAATGGAGATGTTTATATACCGGACTAAAGAACAAAGAAAAATATTCTCCCTAGGTAGGGTCCCCTGAACCCTATGTTGTCAGATTAAATCTCTATACTATTAGAAAACACAAAAACCTCTGATTCTTGAAATTGCCTTTATCCTACCTTGAGCCTATCTATCATAAATCCTTTAAAACCCATTGGGCAAAAATTAAAATCTCATTTGTTTTCATAAAGCGTCCTTAGTCCCCATCATGTTACCAAAGATTCAGTCTACATGCTCCTGGTTTAAGAACTGTAAACTTTCATCTCTGGATGGAACTCTCTCAGCAACAGAAGACATTTTGCTAGTTTTGTAAAGCATTTTCTTTTGTTGCAGTTTCAACTGTCTGCTTTTTATGCTAGACTTCATTCTTAGGCATTACTTTATTGATTTAACGCTATCTTGTAGCCAGTTTTCATCCCATTAGCTGTTTTGCAGCAGACAATCCCCATCCCTTTGATGCTTCACAAAAAGCCAATAAATGCAATTATGGATATGAATTACTGCCTGTTTCCCCCCCTAGAATCTATTTGAAAATCTGAACCCTCTTCTTGTCTTGGTAAAACAGTGGCACTGTGATGACAGCTACCTTTTTGCATCCTATCTCTTTTTCCATAAAAGAGGCATTATGAATCTTCCTATGTCCAGCAAACGTATTGTGAATGAATGGTTTTGACTGCACAAGACCGCGAGTTATCCTATATTCTAAATCTGATATTGTTTTCTGTAATACTTGTGATCACATCTTAATTATTGTGTATAGTTCTGATTGCCTCTGTTTCAAAAAAGAACTAGTGGAACTGGAAAAGGCTGAGAGAAGAGCAGCAAAAATTATTCAATTTATGGAATGGCTTCCATATGAAGAGAGGTTAAATAGGTCAGGGCTCGTCAACTTGGAAAAAAGACAATTAAGAGGGGATATGCTTGAAGTTTACAAAATCATGAGTGGTCTGGAACACGTAAATAGGGAGCTGCTATTTATCTTCTCAAATAATACTAAAACTAGAGGACATCCTATGATGAAGCTAACTGGCAGCAGATTTAAAACAAATGAAAAGAAGTACTTTTTGACTCGCTGCACGATTAACTTGTGCAATTTCTTATCAGAAGATTTTGTTAAAGTCAATAGTGTAAATATGTTTTTTCAATAATTGGATAAGTTCTTAGAGTACAGGTCCATGAATAGGTATTAGTCAAGCTGACTGAGGGATGTAACTCGCAAGAATGCAGGGAATGGATTAGTCCATTATGACCTATTGTCCACTTCTCTAAGGTGACTGACAGTGGCCCCTTTTGAGACAGGATACTGGGCTGGCTGGACCATTGGCTGACCCGCTATGGCACTTAGAGTGTCCCAGGAATATTTTTTTTGTTTTAGAGAAAAAACCTATGGCACTGTTGTTCTGGACAACTGAAGATTCTTGAAGATAATGTAACCAGGCAGAAAAGCAAGCACGCGTTACTAATCTGCAGAAACAACAACCACTGCTGAACCTCATCAATTTTTGTTTTTAATTTTCATCCTGTCATTTTTGTTAGCTTAATTAAAGGAGCTTTTAGTAATAGCTAGAAGAGGGATGTATTTTGGATACACTAGTGGGTAATGCATGATGACAAGGTGTGATGTACTACTACAACGTAGTTCTAACTTTGGGTTTGTTTGTTTGTTTGTTTTTTTAAAAGGGGAAACATCAAAGCAAAGTAGGATAACAGGAAGAGAGTTGTGACCCAAATATTTTGCAGGTATAAATTGTTCTATGTCTGTCTGGAGTAGTAGTCTTATGGGAAGGGTGTAAGTTTAAATAAATAAATAAATAAATAAATACAATTTAATCAAGGAGGGAATCTTGGATCAGAGAAAAAAGAGGTATCAGCTGCCAGTAACTGGCTGGATCCAAAGTATCATATCCATTCCATCAAGGACCAGTTGCCAATGGGTAACCTTTTGTTTGGTGCCAGTGGCTTGACCAGTTTACCATTTTTCTGACCTACTGCATAATGTGTACCATTTACCATATTGCTGTTTGCTGTTTGCCCATAATTTCTTGAACACTCTCTGGACTTGGTTTCAGATTAGTAACAGTAACAGGTAGCCTCCATGATAATCCATTAAGTGCCAGATAACTGCAAGACTGCCTGGAATGGGAGATATGAACTGCAGGTAGAAAATTTATTTTTGACTTCAGCTCTGCCTTGGATACAAATGTGGCCACAGGAACAGAGTATATTTTGGGAAATGACTGTAAAATATGAATGAAACAGGAAATTATATAAAAGAGTGAGATTAGTTAACACATCTACCTCTCCTCTGTTTCTTCTTTGCACCTTCTCTGATAACGAGATAGTATGTTCCAGCTTGTAAGATGTTGTCATCATTCTTTACAAATGTGGTATTAGTGATTAGTCATACAAATAAATTTTAATTAAATGGGAGTGTTTGATTATATTACTGCTAATGACAGAGACAGATATTTAATATATGTGAGTTATTCAAGAGAGTATATTAGGCAATCAGAAAATTATTAGTGTTTGTTCACTGTGAAGATATCAAATGACTTAATTTGCATTCACAATTTTAGGATTTATTAGTCCTATTTATAATACACTGCTGCTAGATAACAGCTATTCCACCACAGGAGGAAAAACAGACAGACTATCACTACTTAATCTTCAACTACAAATCAGTTCTTGGGAGCCAAGGGGATTGGACTGTTATGGCAAGTTGTACATTAGTGACATAGCATCATTTCACACCTGCCAGGAGATTTTCTGTGATTTCCTGTGAGACCTACTGGAGGATCATGATGCCAATGACCACTACATTTTCAAGTTACAGCTGTGTTAAAATTACATATTAAATGTCCTAATTCTGCTACTGGGCTGTGTGCGTGTTTTTTATTTAAAGTTCAAATATAATTTTACAATATATAAGCAACTGCAAAACACAATAAAGAAATGTCAAAGAATTATATTAAATGTTACTGAGTAATGCGACATATGACTAACAAAACCAAGAAAATACATGAGAATAAAATGAAAGCAAAAATAAAAGAGCTAGCTTGCAATTCTGACACCACTTTTTCATGTGCAGTGCCTTGGACTTAGAAGGGATTGCTCATGAGTAAGTGGTTTCAAGATTGCAGCCCTTGACACTAATCAAGGTGCACACACACACACCCCGTGCACTCATGCAGTGTACACACACATGCACACACTAAATGTGCATCATGGATGCACCAAGCACAGAGCATATGCTTGGTGGGTGCACATCCTGCACTTGGTGTCCTTGGACTGAGTCCCTTGTGTATAAATTTAGAAACAACAATAACAACAAATATGCTGTTAACGTAATGGATTTTGATACCCGAGGTTTCAATTCTGAAGATCCAGAAGCCAATAGGACTACTCATGAGTACATTGTTTCAGATTTACTGGTTTATAGTGCAATCAGAATTTCTACAGGTAAGCAAGGGGGAATATGTTCATGTAAATTGTGCAACAAAGTGCCAAGCAACACTTAAGGGAGTTTCAAACTCTCATTCACAGTGAAAGGCATAGTGGTGCAGCATGACTGCAGTCAGCAAACCGCTTCTTATAACGTGGGAGCGTGGAATGCACCTCTGCACCTGCCAGAATATTGAAGTGGTCAGATGACACTGAAGTGTACCTCTGACCATGAGGAGGGGCTGTGTTGGCCTCTGGAGGTTGAAATCACATATGCAAGTAGTGGGTGATGGACAAGGATTTCCCATACTGTGAATGAGGATTTGGCAATCATTTAAGTCTAGTGAGGCACTTTGGCATCCAGTTAATGCATGTGCAACCAACCCCTTTGTGAGCTGGATGAATGCGGATTGCACCCATACCATACAAATGCAGGGAGAATAAAGACAGAGCATATGATAATGTAAGAAAGGTTACTACTATGGTATCAACGACTACAGTCCTGAAACAACTTACTCTAGAGATCAGTGGATTACTCCTGAGTAAGTGGTTTTAGGATTGTAGTCCAAGTGAGGCTATTGTCTCCAAATTCTGTATATTTGAATTAATTTATTAATGTTATGGTAATGGTAATTAATATAGTATATAGCACTATAATAATAATGATTATTATTATTATAATTATCATTATTATTATTATTATTATTATTATTATTAATATAATGCCCATAATCTGCCTGGTGCTGAACAATCATTAATTAGAGACAAGTCACTTTTCTGAGTGTCTATAGTCAAGGATAGACCAAGGAAAGGGGAACATAGGGAGAGACAGGAAGACATTTATGACGTTGATAAGACTGCTTAGTTTAGTTACAAGGACCAGGACTCAAAATTATAGTAGAGGGGCCATCAGTGAGAAGTCTATGGAGGTGAAGAGGTCTGTTTTAAGAAGAATTTGAAGAGAGGGAGCAAAGTGAAATGTGTTCAGGAAGGTAGTTCCAACCAGAGGGGGAGCATGGAAGAAGGGGTGGAGAAGGTTTTGACTGGGAGCAGGAAACTCTGGGGTAGAAGTGTGCATGTTATTTTCATTATTACAAGAACGATAATGAAAATTGTTGTTTTCATTATTGTTATTGCAATAATGAAAACGACAACTAATAATAATGAAAATAAAAAACGAAAATGTCAAATAACATTTTATTTTTTAAATAAAGGGGAAAAACTGGAAAACTTATTTCCAGCTATAACGTTTTTGTTTCTTATTCAATTCTGATGAACCCTGGGGATATTGTACCTCCAATAGAGGGCACTACGTGTACCAAGTTTCAAAACAATTAGATAATGGGAACAGTTGAATGTTGTGCTTCTATGAAAAGCTCCACACACATTCATGGCTACAACTTCCTTATCTTCTATTCTATGCACATGAAACCTGTGAATATTATGTCCCTCCACAAGATTAACATGCCTGCCCATTTTCAGAAAGATTGGATAAAGGGTCCTGATGGTATAAGACATTACCTTTAAAATACATTTGCGGCGGTGACATGTTTATATTCCATCCTGTTTACAGGATATTTGGCAGGAATGTATCATATACCTTCCTTGCCATCTCTGCCAAACTACAAGTCAATTTGATAAAGAGAACAAATTTTATAAGCAATTGCTATTGTCCCCTTGAAGACCATTATTCAGATAAATAGCAGCACATGCAGTGCCAGTCAAAGGCAGGCACTTGGCATGGCAGGGGGAGGCAGGCTGTAGGAGGGAGGATGTGGAACAACCCAAAAGAGAGACAGACACATTCACTTGCCAATTACTGCATGCTTCCAGCTTTACAGGACCAATTAGTAGTGGTTTCGAGGTGGGCATAGGGGGCGGCCCTGAGGCAGGCAGAGAAGGGAAATAACTGGGAGTTTGGGAATAGCATCCCAACAATCAGGAGAAGGAGTGGGCATTTTTACACACACATTAAAGTTCCATATTTTTCAATCTTCTGGATTTACAAGTCCACAAGTAGGTTCTGGATGCATTTCTCTCTCTCTCTCTCTCTCTCTCTCTCTCTCTCTCTCTCTCTCNCACACACACACACACACCCCTGAGGCAGTTCCTGGATACATTCTTCACACAAACACTACACTGAGGCAGCTGAAAGTAGCCTCAGCTGTAGATGTGACAGGCTGCCATGGAAACCAAGTGACCACAGCTGCCTGAAGTAAAGCAGGTTACCAGGAGAACGTTTTAAACACAAAAGTTCTGGGAGAAGTTCTACGCAGAAGTTCAAAGATCCAGATGTTTAAGATCTGGGTGAGTGATTTAGACACACAGAAAGCTCAGGAGTAACAGCAAACATGCAGGAGAAATGTGTGTGTGAAAACACCCATAGTTTACACATCCAGGATGACCAATTATCATCACAATCACACCCTGCAGCACTGTGACTGAGGACGTAAGAGAATCTCTATTGGCTCTTTCCTAAACAGATGCTTCTGACTTCCCAGTAACAAGTGGGGGAGAGATGCTGGGATCATCACAGCACAGGATGAGGTTATTTGGTTGACATTTCTGCTCGCCAATTGACATCACAAACCAATCTTATATCACAGTGACATGTAAAAGAATCCCTGGCATAGGCTCCATCTCTGCATATGCTGTGTAGGCATATGAAATTGGGACCCTTTATCACATATTTCTGATATTTGGCAGAGATGATCATGAAAGTATGATATACAGTCTTGCCAAATTCCATGTACACTGGTTGGACTACAAAGATGTTACAGTCAGACATACATTTATAAGTTAATTGCTTATACCACCAGGACCCTTTATTCAATCCTTCTGAAAGTTGTCAAAGATAGTAAAAATAGGAAGGGGTGTAAACTTGCCAAGTTTCATATACATTAAATGTGAGACAAAGAAGTTACAACTAAGAATGTATATGATGATTTATGCAAAATAATATAATTCAACTGCTTATAAAATTGGATTCCTTTATCCAATATTTTAGTAATTTGGTAAACTTAATGCCTTCCATTGGAGGTATATTTCCTCCATGGTTCAGTCAAATATAATGAAAAACAAAAAGGTTACAGTTGCAAATGTGTTTTTCATTGAAACCTAAGGAAAATGGAAACCAAAGCAAAAATGACAATTTGATATTTATGAAAATGAAAATGACAGATTTAAATAATGAAAACAAAAAAAAATGAACATGAAAATGACATGGGCCCCTGATGCACACCTCTACTCTGGGGTGGGTGAGGGATGTGTCAGAGAAGGTGTGAAGTTTCCAGGTGGGAACATGGCAGAGACCGAGGTGAAGGAGCAGGGCCATGAGGGGACTTGAAGGTGAAGACTAGGAGTTTGTGCTGGATGTGAAGGGGGAGAGGCTTAGAGAGCCAATAGAGGGAGGAGAGAAGGAATTGAACATGATCAAGGCATCAGGCAAGACAGATGACCTTGGCAGCAAAATGAAGAACAGAATTGAAAGAGTCAAGGTGAGAGTTAAGAAGCCAGTAAGAAAGAGAAGAAAGAGATTGCAGTAATTCAAGTGAGTGATTACTAGAGCATGGATTAGGATTTTGGTAGCAGGAACAGTAAAGGAGGACTGGGTTTTAGTCATGTTATGCAGAAAGAAGTGACAAACCTTAGCAATAGTCTGAATCAGACGTGCAAAGGAGAGGGAGGAGTTAAAGACAAAATCCCAGGTTATGTGACAGAAGGACAGGCTGGACGGTGGCACCATCAATGTAAATAGAGAGGGGAGATGGAGGAGAGTTTAGGGTGAAGATTAGGATTTCAGTTTTGGACATATTGAGATTGAGTTGCCGGTGAGACAACCAAATAGAAATGCCAGAGAGACAGTTGGTGTGAGACTGACTGGAGGGGGAGAGGATGGGAGTGGAGAAATATAGTTGTGTCATCAGCATTGTTGACCCCAGCTTTGAGCTCAATAACTTTATTTAACGTTTTAGTCTAATTGGTGGGTTCAAGCTAGTGGTCCATAGCTAAATTATTACCTAAGACATTATGAGACAATGACCACTCCTGAGCATATGAGTCTTTTTTTATATATTTAAAAGATATATTCACCATGGAATATCAGCAAACACATAAACAATCAGCTTAAGTACTGCCAAGCATACAAAAAACCAACCAAACAAACAAACACAAACAAAAAATCCAATCAGTCTTAAAACTGTATAGCAATTAAGTAAATATGGAAAGTATTCGACAAGATAGTCAAATCTAGGTTTAGTTCTAAAGGGGTTGTTACCTTTCCTTTTATTAGTTTATCAGAGAGACCAGCTCCCTAGGTCTTGCCATTAGTACAGGTTCATGAAGAAAGAATAGAGATGGCATTGAAGAGCATCTTTTCCTGGGTTACATGGCTTTTTAAGGCTTAAACTCCGCCTCCCATGGAACTCCCTAGAGATGATGAAGATGCTTATGTTTTCCAATCAAAATATAAAATCAACCTCTATCATTATAAAGATGACCTATAAACATGGACAGGTCTCCGGTCATGTACATTAATTATTAATTATTATTATTATTATTATCATCAAGCATTTTTAATAGTGCGAGCAATGTACCTAGTGCTTTACAAAGTAATTGAATAGACATGGTCCCTGCCCCAGTGCTTACAATCTGAGAGATGGGGGGAGGGAGATGAAGGAAGGGGAACAGAGGGAGAGACAAGGAGTGTAGCATTCATGAGGATGCGAGGTCCCAGGTGCACGCACTTGGCTTAGTTACATCGAGAATGATGGCTGGTTGGTTCATGTGGTGAGGATATGAGTACACAGATCTCAGGTAACAGATTGTACTGGATGGAAGGTATCAGCAGGAGTTAGGTGAGGGGAGCAAGAAGTCAGGGACGGCAGAACAGAAGAGGTGGGTCTTGAGGAGGGATTTGAAGGTATGAAGGGAGGGGGCGAGGCGGATGTGGGCAGGGAGGGAGTTCCAGGCATGGGGGGAAGCTAGGGAGAAGGGACAAAGGCGGTTAGGGGAGCAGGGGAGGCGTGGGAGGGTGAGACAGTGGACAGAGGAAGAGCTGAGTTCACGGATTGGAGTAGGGAGGGAAATTAGCAGAGAGGTAGGGGAGCAAGTTTGTGGAGAGCTTTAAAGATGAAAACGATGAGCTTGTGCAGGATTCATTCAGGAAGGGGGAGCCAGTGAAGAGAGGAGAGGAGGGGCTGCACGTGGTCGAAGAGATGGGTGAGGTGGATGACCCTAGCAGCAGAGTTTGGGACGGAGTTAAGGGGACAAAGGTGAGAGCGGGGGAGGCCAGTGAGAAGGAGGTTACAGTAATCAAGTGAAGAGATGACCAGAGCATGACCAAGGGTTTTGGCAGAGGAAACAGAGAGAAAAAGGCAAATTTTAGCAATGTTATGGAGGGAGAAGCAACAGGATTTGGCAACAGAGTCGATGTAGGGTTTAAAAGAAAGGGGTGAGTCAAAGATGAAGACTAAACTACTGACTTAGGGGATGGGAAGGATGGTGACCGCATCTTGCAAGTTATGGTTAAAACTACCAGTCATTGTAGTGGAACTGTCATCCTGGGAAAGGGGGATCTTGCTGTTCCTGGGTGTCTTTGCCTATCCCACCTGCTAACATCTTTCCACTCATTTCATAGCAACAAACATTATTTTATCATTCCACCAAATATTAGGCAAAAGACAGTCTCTGTAACTTCCTCATAGCTGAACTGAACTTAATATTGCATTATATTTCTCCATCAAGCTACTATACCAAGCTGTTTTTATTTTGCATTTTATAAAGCTTTCTTGACTTGATTTTCAGCTTAGTGAAAGCCATGGCCTCCCTACTTACATTACCCATTCATTCCCCACTAGCTTTCCATGCAAGCAAGCATTTCACTTCAAACCAATGTAGACACTGTGTGCATGGCAGGGCACCGGGGCAGTACCCCCTTCCCCCCCCCCCCCAGAATTCCTGACCCCAGATTAGATCAGCAGCAGCACCTTTAAAAAAGACTCGAACAACTGCTGTGGCACCCGGCTGGCTGCACTGCCTGATTAAGCGCCACACATTATTATTTATTATTATTATTATAAACATTTATATAGCGCCAGTCATGAGCTTGGTGCTGTACAGAAACATACAATAGACGTGGTCCCTGCCTGTGGCTTACAATCTAAAAGACAAGGAGGGGGAGACAGGGAGAGGGGACAGTGGGAGAGACAGGGGAGAAGACAAACAAACATTCAAGCGGATGTGAAGTCTCAGGTGCGTGTGCTTGGCTTGGTTACAATCAGGTTGGTTGCAGCAGTCTGCAGAGGAGGGCAGACAGTAAGTATATGGGGAACGACTAGCAGGCATTGGGAAAGGCGGCGAGGAAAAAGTGGGTCTTGAGGAGGGATTTGAAGGAGCGGAGGGAGGGGGCAAGGCGGATGTGGGTAGGGAGGGAGTTCCAGGCATGGGGGGCAGCGAGGGAGAAGGGTCGAAGGCGGTTAGGTGAGCAGGAGAAACGAGGGAGAGTGAGGGAGGGGACAGAGGAAGAGCGGAGAGCGCGTGCAGGAGTGCGTAGGGAGATTAGGTCCGAGAGGTAAGGGGGAGCTTGGTTGTGGAGTGTTTTGAACGTGAATACCAGGAGTTTAAACAGGATACGTTCAGGAAGGGGGAGCCAGTGAAGAGAGAAGAGGAGAGGCTGCACATGGTCGAAGCGACGGGCAGAGTGAATGACCTTGGCAGCGGAGTTTTGGATTGCGATAAGGGGGGACAGGTGAGAGCGAGGGAGGCCAGCAAGGAGGAGGTTGCAGTAATCGAGGCGAGAGATAACCATGGCATGAACAAGGGTTTTGGCCGAGGAGGTAGAGAGAAAGGGGCGGATCCGAGCAATGTTATGGAGGGCGAATCGGCAGGATTTGGCAACAGAGTCAATGTAAGGTTTAAAAGAGAGGTGCGTGTCAAAGATGAAGCCCAAGCTACGGGCTTGGAGAACAGGATGGATGGTGACTCCATCGATGCAGATGGGCAGGTTAGAGGGAGAGGAAGAGGAGGGAGGAAAAATGAGGAGTTCGGTCTTGGCCATGTTGAGCTTGAGTTGACATCAGGACATCCAGGTGGAGATATCAGAGAGGCAGTTGACGAGACGTGAGTGGACAGAAGAGGAGAGAGAGGGGGTAGAAAGATAGAGTTGGGTGTCATCAGCATAGAGATTATATTGGAATCCGTGGGAGGCAATAAGTTTGCCACGGGACAGGGTGTAAATAGAGAAGAGGAGAGGGCCGAGGATAGAGCCTTGGGGGACCCCAACTGCAAGGGGGAGGGAGGAGGAGTTTAACTCAGGGAACGAGACTTTAAAGGAGCGGTCAGAGAGGTAGGAGGAGAACCAGTCAAGGATAGAGCCACGGAAGCCCAAAGAGTAAAGCGAGTCCAATAGAAGTGGTCGACGGTGTCAAAGGCAGCAGAGAGGTCAAGGAGGACAAGAATGTAGTAGAGGTGCTTAGATTTAGTGACAAGTAGATCATTGGTGATCTTGGCCAGGGCAGTTTCAGTAGAGTGGAGGGGGCAGAAGTCGGATTGGAGAAGGTCCAGGGAGGAGTTGGCAGAGAGGAGGTCCAGGCAGCGGGAGTAGACGACACGTTCCAGAAGCTTTCAGGCAAAGGGAAGGATGGAGACTGGCCGATAACTAGAGGGGTTATATGGGTCCAGGGTGGGCTTTTTGAGGATGGGGGAGACAGTGGCATGCTTGAAGGCAGAGGGGAAGAACCCTGTGGAAAGGGAGAGATTGATGACATGTATAAGGGGGGGGCGACAGTGGGAGCAATAGAGGTAAGGAGACGGGAGGGGATTGGGTCAAGGGAGCAGGTGGAGGGGTTGGGTGAAGAGAGCAGAGCGGAGATTTCCTCAAGAGAGGCAGGAGGGAAGGATGTGGGTTCTGTAGGAATTACACTGGGCTTTCATTGGCTGTCTCATTCCCTGTTGTTAGAGCCAGGAGGAGGAGCCAAGGGCAGGGACGGGGCGAAGCAGAGGCTCAGAGAGCTCTAGCTAGAGCAGGCTGGTAGTATGCTGGAGGAGGCAGAGTTCTGAGATGGGAGAGGAAGGAATCCTTTAGGGGACAAACTCCCAAAGTTTGCGGTGTGGGCAGCTGCTTGTACTGACCATACAGCAAACACTGGAGCAGGAACTTCACTTTTCTTCCCAGTCAAGGGCAGAGTTGCTGAGACCCTATGGGCAGAAGAAAGTGAGCCATTTTAATGATGTCTGGGGTGGGTGAACTAAATGCCCCCAGGCCGGCAGGTAGGACAGCTGCTGCAGTTAGTGTTGCACCCTGCAGGGGGACACTCTGGGTGGGAGATCTCTTCTGGACTGTTTGGTTTGGTATCTGACTCCAGAGATCATGAGGTGGGAGTGCCATCATGCTGCAGCTGCAGGCAGTGGGCCAGCCAGTAAGTTTGAGGACCCCTCGAGATCCTCTTTAAAATTAAATGCTTGTGTTTTACTTTTTTTTTTCCCCCTGGGGTGGAGCATGCCATGGGAGGTTGGTGGGGAGCCAGGGTGGGATATGATTGCAAACTTTGGCCTTGGCTACATATTTCTGTACAGGTTCTTCTCTGGCTTTCATCAGTAGTATGTTAGGAAACATGTCTAGGAACTGACATTTGTGATTCATTCTCTCTTTCTCAGGGGAAAATTGCATGCCATGGGGCCGGCATTAAAATGTCTGGGTTGGTAGGATCTTCTCCTCCCCGGTACATTCTTCTTTGAATTTATATTAGCAAAGGCAACATGGGGAAAGTGCACCTTGCATTTGGAATAAAAGATGGTGAATTTTGTGATAGCCCTTGGTGCCTATAGGAGTTTATTCCAGAAACCTAGGCTGGTCCATGAGAAGACTTCATCTCCTATTCAAGTTATTTTTAGTGTGGACAATGACCAGACAAGTGGAGCTACAATTTATGTGGATGAGACCTGGTTGTGTGGTGGGGTAGTCTTATATAATACAGGACTTTAGTGGATGGAGGATTGAAACCTCAAATCCAGCAAAACCTTACTCAAACCTACATCCTTTGCTCATGCAAGCACTCCCATCAAAGTGAATGAGAGATGATTACACTGCTCCAATGGGTGGTGACCATATTGGTTCCCCACCGCATTGCAGCCTTCTGTAACATGCATGCCTATCTCCATTCAAAATAATCTAAACAAAAGTCAGTAGACAAATCTCATGCTTTGTTTCACCACTGGGGCACCTTTTCCTCTATGCTGCTAGACTCCTTGAGTTTTGACAGAGTAGATACAAGTCACTCAGGGCAGAGAGATCATCTCTTCACTGCTCAACACCATCCACTTGCTTGTTCCTAAACTGCTATGATTAATAATTCCTATACATTTCCTATGCATCCACATACAGTAATCGGGAATATTAGCCATAGGCTAAAGTGTTAATATTTTCTTCTACAGATTGCAGTGGGTTTTATTTTGACTCCACTTTAGATTGCTAACACATCACAGTTGTTCATATCCGACATCTGCTCTACATCTTGCAGTGAAGCTCACTATCTGCCAAGGGCATGTGTCTTCTTGTAGTTTTCTCAAATTAAGTAAAAGGACAAAGGAATTTCTTTGAGTCAAAGTATACCCAAATCTGAGGGAATTCCTGCCTGATGCTTACTGCGCTACAGGGCTTTAAAAAGCTAGGTATTCTTTCATTACCTGTTATTTCCATTCCTTCTCCTCTAAGCTTAGCAAAAATAATCAGAAAAATCAAAACCCATGAGAGTATGTGGATATGTTTACAGCAAAGAACCCTCAAAACACAAACAGAGACAGGTATTAATCCTCCATCCGTTACAGTCAATGGGAGCTGAGTTATTGACTTTAGTAGATGGAGGATTGAACCCTCAAATCCAGGAAAAAGTTACTCAGACCTACATCCTTTGCTCATGCAAGCAGTCCCATCAAAGTGAATGAGAGATGATTACACAGTGCTCCAATGGGTGGTGGCCATACTGGTTGTTTTCCCAAAGTGGATTTTTTTCTCTGACCCAAAGGTTTTGCTAATGAAACCCCACCCTCTACTTCCAAGCATAAGAAAAGTTCTAAAACACTGCATGCCAGATTGTGAGTCTGACCCTGTGCATGGCCAAGGGAGTAAACACTCTTCTAAGGACTTCGCAGAGCATGAGTATGACAAACTAAGCAAAATTACACAGGCCTGTACTCGCTCCTCAAAGCAGGCGGGTGAGAACTGAAAGGACCCTTGGGACTTGGGCCTAAGGTGGCCAGTGGTTATCTCACTCCCTATTAAGACTGTTGTCTCCAAATGTTTTTAGGATGGTTTGCTTTGCTTGCTCTGTGTTTGCATGATGCACTGTTGGTTCCCCCTTCCTCTCCCAAGCATGTGTAGAAGCCATTTTGTGGGGCCACTGGCCATGGTTACTCTTGTTTAAAATGGTCCCTTTGCTGATTTACACCCCAATTGTCTGCTTTCTGATTTTTGGGTGTGGAGACCTGGGGGCTTGGATGGAATGGTTTCTTTGCTTGAATTTTCCCTGCATTTTAAAATGGTCCCTTTGCAGTTTGGCTGGTGAGGCAAAGGAGCTGGGAGGATGAAAGCTTGCTCCTTGAAGTTTGTAATGTGTGGGTGTCTTTGGTTGTAGTTTAGGTTGTGTTCGGTTGAAGTTTAATAAACCCTTGATTTGAGTCCAGGATTGTATTCAGTGAGAGTTTTTTTATTGATTGCATATTATTATTAGGTGTTTATATAGTGCCAGCAGTATACCTGGCTGCTGCTTTACAGTTGTTCTTGGAAATAGGTCCCTGACCCAGTGGGCTTATAGTCTAAGAAGGACAAGGATGAAGGGAACACAGGCAGAGACATGCACACACACCCGTTTCCATTTTAAGAGAATGGTTTTTTTTACAAATGGGAAACCAAGGCTGTAAATTTCCATATTAATTTAAAAATTCAGCTGGGCTCTGCATACCATTGGCTAGGCTCCACCTACAATTGGTTCCACCTACCATTGGTCAGGTTTCACCCACTTCTGGCCCCGCCCTGTGCCCCACCAGCCTTAGAACCCACCAGCCACCACTTGACCAATGCCTAAAAGCAGGTGACCTTCCTATGGCTTTGCCCTTTTATTAAAGTGAAGTAAGACTTTAATCAAAGCGAGGTAATTGTCTATAACACTTTTACTTTCCCTCCCAGCAAAACTATACTCAAAAAGAAATTAGTATAGGAATATATATGAGTATATAATATGGTATGAGTAAATTATAGGTAGGCCTGTATCATGGACAACAGTATACAGATAATATTGAAAGCTGTGAGATTCAGTGAGTTTGACCAGGGATAGAGTTTAGGGGGGCGGCATGTGGGAGTGGTTTTTTAATTGGAATTTTATATACTGGCTTTTATATTGTATATAAGTCCCCTTAATGCCCTTTTCACATGAGACGCACCCACACATGTCCGCTCATCGAATACATGGGGGACAGCCTATAGGAAGGAGGTGGTGAGTGGCCCACGCATCCCCACCCATCAACATGCATGGAGCAACCGGGAAGGAGACAGGTTTCTTCGTGCGTGTTGTTGGGCGTTGGTGAGTGGAGATGGGTGTTCAACACTCACCAGCCCGTGTGCACAAATAGTGTTGTTTTGCAGCAGAATTGAAGGCAGAAAGGATGAATTTGTAATGGAGAAAATATAAAACTTGAAATATAATGTATAATAATATTTTATATAATGCAACATAACATTATATATTATAATACCAACATTATAGTATATAATACAAAATCTATTTTGTTGAACCTTCATTGTTTTTCTGGCAGCCTTTTAAATTGTGGATATATATGCATTATATCTCAAGATATTTATTGACATTTGAATGAAACGCAGGAATTATTCAAATAGCACCATGCAGCAAGCACCTGAAATAATAAAACCTGATTTCCTAAGGGGTGTGGGTGTGGTTGCAATGAATCATTCTAAATCAATGGGATTTTTTAGCTCCAAAACAGCCGCATCTCTCCTCAAGGAAAGATTAATTTTGCCATCATAGTTAACTTTGGAGTCTCTGCCAAATTTAGCAGAAATCAATGCAAGGAATCTAAAGTTATTAAAAGCAGAGAAATGTAAGTTCGTGTTTTTTGTTTTTTATTATTTTTTGGTTAGGATGCCAAAAGGGACCAAAGTCTGAAACCAAGAGTGGGCCAAAATTGTCTCAATCTCACCCACATCCACACCCACACACCTTCTTACCAGGCTAAATAACTATTTTCGCACAACCGTATTTTGCTCTTTTTAGTTTAACTAAAAGGTGAAACTGTTCTGCAATTTTTGCCAACCCATTTTGTTGAAATCTCCCCATAGTTTTAATAGGATTGTGTATGATATCAGAATACAACCCTATGCTTGTGAGTAATTAGAGAGGAGTATGAGTAACCTTCTGAATTATTGGAAAATATACTAAACAAATGGTAGAGGTTTTCAACAAAAAGATTACAAGAGTTGGGTGCTAAATCTCACCGCAATTCCCTAAATGTTGGACAGTTACTTTAAATCCGTTTGGAAATCCCAGCATGGAGTGTTAAGCCTTTTCAGGTTCTGCAATTATGTTTAGGTTATGTATATCTGTTATGTATATTAGTTGTATACATTATATATGTCCCCTTTGTAGTAAGAGGTTTTCCTGATATTTCTCAGACTTTTATCTTGATGTGAGCTGGCAGACTTTATCTCTTCAACTGCAGAGAAAAGTAGCAGTCAGAGTCAGGTCAATATTACAAGTACCTAGATAGAGGTGTATTCTGTCAAGCCACACAGTGAACCATCTGTTTATTGGGTCAAAGCAGATGTATAGGTCTTTATCTTTCATGGAGGACAAGCTATGGTACCTTCTAAATTGATTCACAATGTTAATGACCCATAGCATCTGACCAAAGCTGTAGCAGACAGCTGTTCAATTGCAATGTGTACTGTAATGTACATATTGTGTTAAACACACTCTTAGAGATAATGTAGTGGCTGAGAGAGAAATACACCATATGGTCACACACATAAGGAGAATAGTTTTTTAATCAGAGTAACATATTACTGTCCAAAGAAGCCATTCTCGGCATGTATGAATAGTTAGAACTCAATGGGCGCTATGATATTCACTAGTATGAGCCATAGGCAGCATTTGAGCAAAAGACCAAGATTTTATGAGTTCTATTTCTGGAACTATAACTGACTTACTGAAGGGTCTTAGGAGATGCACTCATTATAACACATCCAGCAACTATAAGATAATATCAAAATCCAGCTTTGCATGGGTTTTGTTAGAATTAATTATTTCGTAGAGAGGTGTTATTTTGTAGAAAGGTGAGAACACGGACCTTAGACAAAACAAATTTCCAATCATCCTGAATTTGGGCAAAAAAATCAATAGAAAAAGAAAGGTCCTGGGGCTGGAAGGATGACTTGGGTAGCTCCAAAACATAATGATCCTCAGTGTATTAGATCTTGCATGATAACCTTCATCTCTCATTGGGTGTAAATTACAATGAGACTCAGCCGCTGCATGCCCAAAGAAGAGACTCTGGTGCCACTTGGAAAGAGTAAATTCATATTGGAGATTAGAAAAAGAGGGGCTTAGAATGATAGTTGTCATAATGTACTACAGCAGCTCCACGAGAGTCTCAAACTAATTTTCTGAATGAAAATTTTATTAAAATCACATTTTCCATGAGATTTTCTTGCCAGAAAATTTCAAAACAGCCCTATTGGTAATATGATTATTAGTATTCAAAATATTTTCCAAATATGTCATCTTTATGTGCAAGCCAAACCATCCTTTCTCATGTGGATTAGTACCTTAGACTGCTTTTGTATGAGTGGCTCTACTTAACAGCTTGAAGGAAGCACTTCTTGAAAAGATCACAGGTTGTGTTTAGACACACTGGAAGTAGCCAGCCACCATAAGAATCATGACTCACGTGGTCTCTTTGAAGCCATATTTGGAAAGCCTTGGGTCTAAACACACCCCACAAGCTTTTCAGGAAGCACTTCCTTCCAGTCAGTAAGTCCAGCCGCCCAACTAAATGTGGTCTTGGCAGGGGTGGCTGGTGGGTTTTTAGTTTGGAGGGGCAGTAAGGCTGGTGAGCCGGTGGGCGCAGTCAGGACAATGGTGGGCGGAGCCAGGGCAACGGTAGGCCAGTGACATGGCATAACCCAGCAGCAAGGAGTTCCCAGGGTTAACATTGGATGGAAGAAAACACAGTCTATGTGCACATCAAGCTTAAAATAAATAATGTATAAACCCCAAACACAGGGAAACACAGAAAAATTGACAAAACGCAGCAGCAAGGAGTTCCCAGGGTTAACATCGGATGGAAGAAAACACAGTCTACATGCACATCAAGCTTAAAATAAATAATGTATAAACCCCAAACACAGGGAAACCCAGAAAA
>QEPC01012460.1:591634-616304 GCA_003113815.1 Sphenodon punctatus | reverse complement strand
AGTTGTCCTACTGGAGTCCCATCCACTTACTGGATGAGATGCTAGTAGGAGGGTTCTCTCAGTCTCCAAGTGGTAGGGTTTTACTCAGCAGCAAGGAGTTCCCAGTGTAAACTAATGTTCTGCCCATCACATCTTAATGCTGAAAACTCTTTGTTGCTGGATTTTTGGAGGCTCTGCCTACAATGTACAAGTCCTAGAGCTCTGCCAGCCATAAGGTTCCGCGTAGCGCTGAGATGGATGCCAGGGATGGGCAGGCCCTCCCCCTCCCTTAAGCCCCGCCCTTCCCTTAAGCCCCACCCACTTTGGGTTTTCACATGAGGGGCCCATAACTAAGGCTTGAGCCCAGGCCCTTCTCAACTTTGCTACACCCCTGTAAAGGACTTAAGTCTCCAGGCCCTTGACAAATCACTAAAAGACTTTAAAATAATCATTTAAAAATGCTTATTTTTAAAATACAACTTTAAAAACAAACAGGTTAAATTAAGCCCCAAGTGTTTTATTTAACCGTATTTTATTTTTTTGCTAGTTTGGAAGGGGTAGAAATGGACTCCTATGTTCTTAAAAATACTAAAGGGACTCTTGGAGGATTATATAAACAAGTTTTTCATCACAGCAGACACTTCACCCCAAGGTAAATCAGCTTATTGTGCTGTCCCTGACTTTCAGCAACGTTAGACCCTGTTCCTCCTTCTCACCATTTTAGCCACAAGATCAGAAGGTGAACCCTGCATTCGGGCTGGACTCTACATTGTGACTAAGACATTACTGAGGACTTTAAGAGCAGGCTTCAATTGTAGAAGCTGGATTTTCTGCATAGACTGGTTTCTCCTCAGCCATTGGAAACGAATGCCCTAAGCACCATCAATAGCCATTAAGGACAAGAGCCCTGGAAATAAATGGGAGTTATAGGTACTCGGGGGGGTCTCCTTACGCTCCCACCTTCCACAGTTTGTCAGAAGAAAAGGCCCAATTCCACCTGCTAGTAAATGGCAACAACACTGGAACTGCCAGAAAGTTGAGTATGGAGGCCGTTAAGTTTAAAAATACATTTTTATTCAGCTTACATTCCTACCCTAATGGCAGACAACGGTCATAAAAAATAGGTAGGTTATTCTATTCAGTATCTGTAGCATATGAATAAAAGTGGCCAGAAAACTTAGAAAGTCCACTCTAAACTAGTTCCCTCTTCTGTAGGTTGGCCCTTTTACTCCAGCAGATTTAAAAAAAAAAAAAAACTTGTAGAACCTGAAATGCTACAGAAAATATGAAGACAAGAGATGAATGTTTGTCTGGGTATGTAATAAAATGGATGTCTTGGATCTGGTTTTTCTTCTTGGTTTTGAAGGAGCTCTAATTAGGAGGTCTTTTATGGGAGCAAGATCCTGCGCTGGATAGTCAATGTATAAGATTGCCATGTTGCATTTGCGTAAAATTTCATCTTAAGGGCACTTTGCTTATGCTAATCAGCTGGTGATCTCTTAGCTCTGGAAACCACCGCTTTAGCTTATTTCATGCAAGGAATGCATCTTGTTCTGCTTTCCCAACAGGCCACAATCAGGCCTTTAAAAGCACTTAGCATTAGACAAATGTGAAGTAATTAAGCTCCCCCAATACCAATGGGAGGGAAGAAACAATATTTTCTCAGTTTCACAGAGAAGAAAATGAGACATGCAGAGGTTAGGTGACTTCCCCAAAGAACCTTTGCCTTTTGGGTAAGTCTTCATCACCAGACTCTCTAGTATGATAGAACTCAATTTGGGTACTTAAATACCCGAGGGAAATAACCTCATTTTTGAGTACCACATTAAATACTTGATGGGCTACCAGGTATCTTGGTACCGCTTGGGTACCCAGATACCTGAAAAATCGGTAAGTTCTAGAACAGATTTTTTGATTTGTTGGTAACCGATCAGTATATTGGGATGGAGAACTGAAAACTCAAGACAGAAAACAAAGCCATCGGGGCCAGAAGTTGAAAAATCGGTACCAGAAATCAGCATTCCGGGCCTGGAAATCAACATTCTGGAACATCTGGTACCTCAATTGGGTCACAATCTGGTACTAATCCATCGTTGTCGGGTCGATTCAGGCACCAGAGGGTCCTCATTTCAGCTCTAGTTGTGTAAAGGGCTTAAAGGTTTGTATTTTTGCTTGTTTTTTAAAATCATATGTAACCTATGTTTTGCTGTGTTCTCGGTTCACTGTTTCTTGATTTTTAAAATATTTTTCTTAAATTGTTCTCTAAAATACTGAATTCACCTTTTGGTGCAAGATTGGCTGACAGATTTTGAAAGAAAGCAAATAAACTTAGCTAAAATCACTGTTCTGAAGGCAAAACACAAGATCTATCCTAGTTGCTGGGGCTGAAGCCTGACCTGAAGTCCTGCCTCTTGACTCCAGAAGTGTAGGGGGTACATTCAGAAGGGCCACTGGCGCTACCCTGCCGTGCCTCACCACTTCCCCAGCCCCTGTCCCCACCTCTTATTTGCCTGGCCTTGCTGAGGGTTAGATTAAGTTTGCTGGTGGGTGGGGCTGCTTCCACTGTTCATCAGCTGCTTGGTGGTAAACACCCTCCCTGCCAACAGCTGAGGAGAGGCCGTAGCTAGCTGCGCTCTCCTGCCTAGTCACAGCAACTCCAACCCTGTCAGGGGAAAAGACTGGGTGGGCCTGAGGCTGATGTGTCTGCGAGTCTTAAAGATGGGTTTAATTACAGGAGGACATATGGGGGACACATCCTCCGCAAATGTAGAGTTGTGGGAGGAAAGAAACAGCTCTAGTCCCCCCTAAATTTTGTATTACCCCCACCCCAAGCTGGAAAACCTCCTGAAGGTGGGGGAAGCAGGTGAGGGAGATGGTGGCGGAGGGGGAGGGGGAGGATCAGCTCTGCTCTGGTTTCCTCAACCTCCCGGCCTCAGTCAGGTCTGCTTGTGGGGGTGGGGTGAGCTGTATGGAGTTGAGGAAGGGAGGGGGGAAGCTGCGCTGCCCTCTCCCCCTCCCCGACCCACCACATCTGGAAAGCCTTAGTGATGAGGGAAACTGTGTGGAGCTAGGGAGAGGGCACAGCATAGGGTGGCCATACCACCCCTTTAAAAGAGGACGCTTATGAAAAATACATGTTGCAGGGCTGCATTTGGTAAAACGCTCTTTTAACAAAATCCCAGGTTTTGATAAGCAAAAATGTCTGTGACCATTTCAGTAATGTTTGGTGTCATTTTCAACAGAAAAAAAGTTAGTGTTTTATTTATGAAGAATTTCAATAGACAGTTTTTCATACAAGATCATCATTTTAGGGAGTAAAATCCATTTCTAAATGAACAATCTGTTCATTCCAAATATCTCCACCAGCAATACTTAGCAGTTATTTTATTATTCATAAGCCCACTATTAAACGAACTGTAAAATTTCCAACCACCAAAGTCTTTAAAAACCAAACCACACATGATTTGTGAGACTGTCCAATTTCTCCACCTTCTATATTGTTACCCCATATACTCAGTCTGGCAAGATGACTGGTTAGTGTTTAGATAATTGTTCTCTTAATAAAATTGCCTGCAAGTAAATTTTATATAATTTTTCTGATTGGTTCCTCTTGACGATATAGATGTGGCAATTAGAATATCTTTTATATCACACTGCAAATATGTCTTTAAAACATTCTCCCTTTAAAGCATTCTTTGCAATTCTCATGCCAAGCAGAAAAGAGCTTAACTCTCATACATGAACCACACACTGCTGGAAAAAACCATTGCAAGCAGACATTGCTCCTGTATTTCTTAGATGTTCAACCTCAGAGACTGTCAGCAGCAGCTTGAGTGGGCAAAAATCTCTGCAGAAGAAGAGAAGGAATCACCATTTGGTCCCACAAAGAATATTTGTAGACAAACGCCTCCCCACCCATCATGCATATTGCAGGGCTGCATAAGGCACCAATGCGGCCCTGCAACATGCATGACGGCGGGGTGAGTGATGGGTGGAGAGGCACTTGTCTAAAGTGCCCAGCATGTTCCTCAGTGGGGAAGAGGCAGTTAATCACCTGTCTCCACATCACCATCAGCTCAAAAAAAAGGCCTCTGGAGTTTCCAGTCCAGTTCCCGCCAAATGTAACCAGCAAGGGGGCGGGGGAGAAGGAAGGTGGGATTTCATGAGAGGCAGGAACATTGCCCACAACTTGCCTTACTGACGACTGAGGTAAACCAGGATTGGTGGGCATGGGAAGCCATAGCAAAGCCTTGTTAATATTGAATCCTGCAGGTGTGTTGGCAGATTTTTTAGGCCAAGCTTCAGCTCTTGTAAACAGCTTTAGCTCTGCTCCATTCACTTCAATTCCATTTTTGCCATGTTAGCATTTTCTTACTTCTGTGGAAGTAACATTTAGAGGATTTTAAAAAGAACAAATACAGTAGCTGTGCTGTGTTTCTATGTCCGAACCCTTTCTTGTAGTGTGGATTTTGTGGCATTTCTTACATTCCACATGTGAATCATCTGAGTTTTAACTCATTATCTCTGGGCTCCGGGAGAAATCCCAATTTCTCTGGAAGTGGCAGAGTCATGTTGGGAAGGGATGGGGGGGGGGGGCGGGCGAAAGGCTCTACGTGCCCCCTTTCTGATGTGGCCCCACCAATGCAGGGCATTGTGATGCCACAACACTTTTCAGAGGGCATCAAAGCCTCAGAAAAAGTAGCAACCCTAATGAGAAACTCAGTCCTGGTGAGCGCCTTCAGCTCCCACTCAAATGTCTGGGAGTAGAATACACAGCACCTTCTCAGAGCTTAGCAATTCCATCAAGAACAGAGCATCAGCCAGCAAGTACAAAATGACTGATGTCATAACTCATTTTTATTGATGACTGGTTGTCTTCAGGGAAATAATACATTGGGCAAGCCTTAATAAGTGAACAAAGAACATTTTTCTTATTATACAGTTACCAAGTGACAGAGGCTGTTTTTAAACAATACATTTCAAACATTCTAGGGGTTTTTATGTCATTATGAAGGTGATTGTCTAGATAGTTGGAACATTAAGCATGTTGACGCTTCTAGGTTTTAGAAGTTTTTTGTAAAACACCCGTTTCAAGGTTTTAAAGAAAGAACGTTATACAACAGTCATTTTTACCATCTGTACAACTAGGACATTCTATCACTACAATACAGTGGTGGCTTGACTGTCACTTCTCTCTGTCCATTGTATAATCTGTCCACTGCATAATCACAACGCAAAGTGGAAGCAGCACCTGCTTTTTCCCCCTCATTGTTCTTTGCCTGTCACGCCCACTTTTTAAACCTCCGGCAAAATTAAATTTCCACACACCACACAGCATAAATGCCAGTTCTCCAGTTGGACAACAGAACATTATAATCCATTAGACAACCAGGAACAGAATAATAGAATGTCACAACAGTGGTCGTCTAGCCACAGAAACCAGACCGATAATGATGCCATTCCAACAAATCAGGTAAGACCAAGTTTGGAACAGTATAGTGTGGCTGTTCAAAAACAGTCACAATAACATGAAGTTCAGATCCTGATACAACTGGCTGAGAGAAATAAAAGTTAACTCGAGCTCTCAAAGCAGTCCTGTTGACCTTTCTTATGCAAAACACACACTTATTCACATATAAAAAAGGAAACATTCACCCTTACTATTCAGTTGAGGACACTAACCAACTTAGGTGTCCCTTACAGAAGCAGTACCGTCACGGTTACTAGAAGAGAGGATGGTTGCCATGTTGGCCCCACAAGTAAGAAATGGAGACAAAGTCGTTCAGATGATATCTTTTATTCTAATCAACATCAATAGGATTTGGCCCAATAAAAGATATCATCTGAACTACTTTGTTTCCAACTGTCAGTTATGATACTGTTTTATATGGTGTGTTAAACTGGTAAAACTGTCACTGCACATGGTTCCATCCATGTAGAATGCCATAGAACGCTGCACCAGCTCTGTAGTCTTCTTTTGTCTTTCTGACCAACTGCCTATCAGAATTAGTAGCTGTACTATTTATCCGTACTTGATTACTTTGGGCAAGATGCGTCTTTCTTGCAGCTTTATGGGGATTGCAGCACATCTCAGATTCAGTCCTTTAGTAGTTGCAGGGGCTTGTCTGCAAGCAATGTTGGGTTAGTAACAGCAATTATCTGCTCTCTTAGCCCTGCCTACTAGCAGCCCAATATGTTGCATCCTGGGATAATATCCCAGGGTGCATTGTTCTGGAAGGATGTTCCCTGCTGAGGGCTTTCCCTGACTGTCAGTTGACTGAAACTCATTGGTGGCGTGGAAGTTGTTCTTTGCTAAACAATTAGTCCACTTGAAGCTATTACTGTGAGGCAGCTTGTCAAGTAGCCTGCTGCTCTGAGTCAAGCAAAAATTTGTTAAGCATCCAAAATGAAGCAGGGGATGGTAGCTATAAGCAGAATTCCCTGGAGACAAGCCATAGGCCAGAGGTTGCCAAAATGTGGAATGGGACTCTAAGTGGGATCATGCCATCAGTGAGTGGGGCAGGTCAGATGAGAGGAAGGGAGTGAGAATGCAATTTACTGGACCCCAAACACAAGTCCCCCCTCCCCACTCTCCCCACCAAAATTACAAATTAGCATTTGTGTAAGCCCCTTGGGGCAACGACCTGTCCGTATAATCACGACTGTTCCGCACCAAGCACACTGTTTGCAATATATTGACCCCACAAAAAGTGTTCCTCTCCCACATTGAGGAATACCTTGTAGGTCTAAATAGTAATTCTTTCTCTCTTTCTGGTAACATTTAGACCAGGGGTGGGGAACTTCAGGCCTGGGGGCCAAACGTGGCCCTCGGCAAGTTTTTATGTGCCTGAATGTGACCCCTGGATCCAGTCTCTACCCCCAAGCACTGAAAAACAGCTCAGGATAATGGAGCAGAGAGGAGGGCAGGCAGACAAGGGTAGGGGACAGATCCACAGCACAGATCCATGATCTGGGTCCTNCTGCTCTGTACCCCATATCTGTTGGTGTGTGTGCACGTGTTCAACACCATGGAGTCACAGGCACCAGCCTAAAGTGTTGGGGGAGCAACCGCAACTCTAATGGTGGAGAGGAGGGGAGGGGGACGCACAGGTGGACTGTGGCAGAGAGAATACCGGCATGTCTGTTTTGGTCCTGTGCAGAGCCTGTCTCTTATACACATCTAGATGTGTATACATGGTCATCTACATGTTACCCTGACGTAAGTGGCATATTGACTTCATAGCAGCTATCCATTTGGCTCAGGAGCGAAAGATGAATCTGGAGGTTAAACTACCCCAAAATGCAGATGGTCGTGTGAATACTCCTGGAGTAAATTGCCTTTGAGATAATTTGCATGTTTTTAATAACATGCTCTTGAGTGCCTCTGACATTTTTATGCTTGTGCTAAGAGCACAGGAACTGAAATAGTAGGCAAGTCCAGGAACCCATCTGGCTCACTCTCCTGTCTCTGGCAGTGGCTGGCCAGTACTATGAGCTTCAGAGGGGAGTTCAAGGAATACAACTGGAAAATAACCAGCCAAGCACAGAAGTTTTTTTCTTACCACCCTGAGTTGGGAGTTGGCTCATTCCCTGAAGCACAGGGCTTTATAGCCTTTCTTATCATCCTGTCTTATATAGCTGTGGATGCTCATTATCCATAATCAAACTTAACACAGAGGGGGAAGTGATAGTTATAGGGTCTGATGAAGAATAATAAAATAAACAAGATATGAGGCAATATGTTGGGGGTAACAGCAGCTGGCAGGCTAAACACATCTTGCTGGGTTAGCCTGCAGCCCAAAAGATAACTACCACAGTGGGATGTTTTATGCAGCTTTATATCACTCATGTGAAACCGCAGCAGACTTACATTTTACAGACTGCAATATAAATTTTGAAACCGTCTCAAGGTATACTTTTGCCCATGTCACTCAGCTCCACCCTGACTGCTGACAGCATTATTCCATAGTAACTAATATACTTGGAGAAAAAGGAAAATAAAACCACTCTAACAAGGTGAAAACAAGCAAACAAAAGACAAATTATTAGACTCAGCCCATTTGATGGAAGCTGAATATGTCATGGTGTAGGCTGCTGTAAAATTTTTATTGGCACTTGTTTTGAAATGCTCTCATCCCAGACTTGTACCAATAAAATGTTTACAACACCCCATACCATATCATACTGTCCTGGTATTGCTTGTATGAATAGCGAGTACAAATTACAACGTCTGGATCCGAAATGAAAGATCCCAAAGGTCTAGGGTGGGTCCCAGAGCACAGGTTTTCAGTTTGACCAATGTAACAAGAGCCAGCTACAGGGGTCTGGAAGGATCTGAAGTTTCAGGTGTTGGCAGTGGTACGTACGTTGTGGGGGTTATGCCATCAAGAGAGCTAAGCCATATTTTGCCAATAAATACCTGGTTACATAAAGCAAGTATTAAAAACCAGGTAACAATCCTAAAAAGAAAGGACAAGCAGAGTTCAGGAGTGTTTACCTTTAAGACTATTGCCGAGGCTGCCGTACAGAGCCTCATATGGAGTTCTGCACCCTGCAGCCTCGGAAGGGGAAGGGGGGGGGGGCAGACTCCAAAGAGCAGCAGACATGATAAATAAAGAGAAGATGCAAGGTATAAAGCCGATGTGGGAATCCTCTTCCCTCCTGCAGGCCACTCTAAATATTAGTATAAGCGCCACTGGCCAGATAGGAGTTGATCAGGATGGGGAGGGTCCAGATCCTCCTGGTTCTATGCCATTGATGCATCCTCTATCCTTGAGTACATTAGGGGTGTGTATAAGGCTCCAACTTTGTTTTGGATTCGTTTCCGCCCCCCCCCCCAATTAGTTATGTACTTGTTTTTGTTTGTAATTTAACTTCATTTTAGTAATTAAATTTATATCCCATTATTTTCAATGGGTATCACTTCGCAGGTCTTGCATTTGTTTAAATAGCGGTTTACTTTGGCTCTCTAACATGCCCCAATCCCCAAACTTGCAGAGTGCCCTAGGGTGGCAGAACATCAGAGAGAGACTGGCACACTAGCAGGGGTCCACAGACCTAAACCCCAGAGTGTCCCCATGGGCATTTGCGTCCTGGCAGGAGTGCTTGCTTAGAATTTTCAGAGTCCCCCCGCCCTTCTCGCTATAGGCACTGGAAGGCAACAGGCGGGCACAGGAGACAGAGACACTGGCAGGCAGCAGGCAGGCAGAGGAGCAGCAGGCACCAGCATTGGCAGGCCAGGTATGACAGGGCTTCAACTTGCAGTGAGTGCCCCAGGAGGGCAAAATATGAGAGACTGGCAGGCAGCAGGCAGGCAAGAAGCAGCAGGCACTGGCAGGCACTCCCAGGAGGTTATAGGCTCTACAGTGCCTTTTCCCAGCCCCCCTGATTGGCACTGCCAAGTTGCTGGCAACATTGCAGAAGGACACAGAGAACCCCTGGAATAGGTCTATCACTGTGCTGTGTGATGTGTTCCAAATGCCAATTGGCCGGATGCCAGTCATGTCTCCTGACTGCTCTCCCCTACCACCTCCTCTCTGCCTTCCCTGGAGTGGTTCATAGCCTCATAGGAAGCTGCATGGAGTCCAATGGGGCAAAACAAAAACAACTTTTTAAAACAACTTTTGTTTGAAATTAACTTTGTTTTAAGTTAAATTAGTAACTAAAACAAATGTAGAAAAATTTGTTTCATTTACTAACTTAACTAAAATGAATTGCACACCCCTCAAGTGCCTGCCCTCATCTCTACCCCCTTCTTCTCAGCTCATTCTTTCAGTGTTTGAGAATAGGGAATGGAGTCAGGGGCCAGATCCAGGAACTGGAAAAAGCCAAATAAAAAACAGTCACAAGCCGGACTTGTGGCCCACAGGCCAGATGTTTTTCACCACAGTATAAAGGGAGGCTGAGGAACTCAAGATTAAAAACATCAGACTTGACCACCTAAAGCTAGGCACCTCCATTGGAATTTAGGCACCTAAATATTTGGCTTGATTTTCAGAGATACTGTTACAGCAGCAGCTCCTGTGAGAAGCCAAACGCCTGGAGTTGAATATTTGACCATCGGCAGCTCTGCAGAATACACAGGGCCCTGTTTATAGACTCCCAATAAGGGCATAGACTATAGAGAAAAGAGATTTGAGGATATTTTATAAAAAGCTTAGCCTGACAAAGTTTTTATAAAGAAAAATCTGCTGCTTTTAAGAATAATTCAATGGGAAAAGGTGAGACCAGATTGACAGATTCACTAAAAGAACTTAGATAACACACCCAAGGGAACAGTGTAGGGCAACTGCTCCCAAACATTTGGAACCAGTGGACTCCTGTCAACCCTGAACATACCTCACAGACCACCGAACACCTGCCAGAGGTATAGCTGGGGTATGTCCAGTACAGGCTGACTGTGATGGCAGACAATGGCCACCTTCAGCCCCTGCTGGCACACCCCCTCCCCCCCGCCCAACGCCTCAGAGGGGGCTACAGTGGGTGCAAGAATTGAATCCCACTCTGCTAGAGCCATGTCCAGTTCTGTGGGCCACTTAACGATGGTCTGATGGATCATCACTGGTCCACAGTATGGGAACCACTGGCACGGGGGATTATGTGAACTGTAGTTCCACTGCTTTAATGGCAAAAGGGAGAAGAAAGGGTCTGTTTGAAGCCTGCCTCCCGCACCCCCCTTGTGCAGGATACAACTGGCATCCCAGTCAGTGACTGAGCTATATTTATTTATTTTATTTTATATATTTATACCCCGCCCCTCCTGCAAGCAGCTCAGGGCGGCTAACAAATTTTTTAAAAACAGATTTTAAAAACATTTTAAACAGTTATAAAAATCTCACAAATAAAATAGGGAAAGGACAACAAGAAAATATAAAGAATAATAAAGAAGGGTAGGAGGATAAAAACCCGTTAACCCACCCTCCCCAAAGGCCTGGGTGAACAGCCAGGTTTTACAAACTCACCGGAATGTTAAAAGGCTCGGGGCCAGGTGAGCTTCCTCGGGAGGGAATTCCAAAGGCGCGGCGCGGCCACCGAGAATGCCCTCTCCATTGTGGCCCCCCGCTTAACACAGGGGACTTCCAAGAAGGCACCCCCGGCAGACCGAAGGAGCCAGTCTGGGGCGCGGAGGATGAAGCGATCCCTGAGATATGAGGGGCTGAGATCATAAAGTGCCTTATAAATCAACACCAGCACCTTGAACCTGGCTCGGCACGCCATCAGCAGCCAGTGAAGAGCCTGGAGCACAGGTGTTATGTGGTACGGCGACCCATCCCTGAAAGGAGGTGGGCCGCTGCATTCTGCACTAGCTGCAGCCTCCGAACCAGGAATAAGGGCAGCCCCACGTAGAGTGTGTTGCAGTAGTTCAGCCTCAAGGTGACGAAAGCATGGATGAGGGAGGCCAGGTCCGGGCCAGAGACGTACAGACGCAACCTCCGCAGTCTGCACCAGATACAACTGGCGGAAGGCCGCCTTCGCCACCCCCTCTACCTGCTGCTCCAGGCGGAGATCCGCGTCCAGCACCACCCTCAGACTCCGGACCTGTTGAGCTATTGGAGGGCGAACCCCCCCAATCAGGGGGGCCGACACCTCCCTCGCTCTCCTCACCACCATCACCTCCATCTTTTCGGGGCTGAGCTTCAGTCTGCTCTGCCACATCCATTCCGCCACGGCCTCCAAACACTGGGATAGCAACGAGACGGCAGGGTCTGGGTCAGCTGAAAAAGAGAGGTACAGCTGAGTATCATCAGCATATTGGTGACAGCGCACCCCGAACCCTTTCACGACCTCCCCCAAAAGCTGCATATAAACATTAAATAATAATGGAGACAGAATGGAACCCTGCGGAACGCCGCAGGACAAAGCACGGGGGCAAGATGTTTCAGCTCCCAACACTACCCGCTGGCTTCTCCCTGAAAGGTAAGAATGGAACCATTCAAGAATGGTCCCATCCAGCCCCACCCCCAGGTCACACAGCCGCCTCAACAACAGTCCATGGTCCACGATATCAAAGGCGGCCGAGAGATCTAGCAGGACGATAAATGTTGAATGTCCTGCGTCCATCTCTCGGCGGAGATCATCGACCAAGGCCACCAACGCCGTCTCAGTGCCATAGCCGGGGCGGAACCCAGATTGAAAAGGGTCCAGGAAACCAATGCTGTCTAGATGCACCTAGAGCTGGATCGCCACTGCCTGTTCAATAACCTTCCCTAAAAAGGGAAGGTTAGAGACAGGTCGGTAACTGACGAGTGCGTCCACGTCCAACAATGGTTTCTTTAGCAGGGGGTGCACCACAGCCTCCTTGAGGCTGGGCGACAGTCTCCCCTGCTGCAGGGATGCACTGACCACCCTCGCCAGCACCGTCCCCAACGTCTCCCTGGAGGCTTTCACCAATCAGGACGGGCACGGATCGAGTATGCAACAAGTGGCTCTCACAGACCCCAAGACATCCACCGCATCGGCCGGTGTCACTTCCTGAAACTCCCAACACAAAGATGGACCAGACGGAGCCTCCATCACCTCGCGCTCTCTACCTACTGCCTCTAATCCGGCGTCAAAGTCGCTCTGAATCCGAGTGATCTTGTCTGCGAAGTAGGTGACAAACTCCTCACAGCGGGCCTGGGACACGTCCCCATCCAGGCGGAGGGAGGCTGACTGACCAGCCCCCGCACCACCCGAAACAGCTCCACCGGGCATGACTTCACAGACGCTATGAGGACAGCAAGAAATTCCTTTCTCACTGTCCTCACAGCCTCAACATAGGACTGCAAATGGGCCCAATGGAGAAGTCAGTCGGAGTCAGATCGAGTCTGACGCCAGCGTCGCTCCAGCCTCCTGCCTACTTGCTTCATCCCCCGCAGCCCCTCAGTAAACCAAGGGGCCCTGCGGTGACGAAACTGAGGCAGAGGGCGTCTCAGAGCCACCCTGTCAATGGCCTCCTCCAGCAAGCTGTTCCAACGCTGGACCAGCTCATCAACAGAGTGACCGTCCAGGTCCAAGGTTAACTCCCTGATTTTGTGCAGCCTTGATTTTGTGCAGCCATTCAAACCTGTGTAAAATGAGTGGTGGGAGTGGGGGTAAAATGCTATAGAATCAGCAACTTGCATCTACTTTAAGTGTCTGCAGACGGTCATGGGAAATCTGGTCCATTTGTGGAAAGGATAGAGGGGGCAAACTACCCATACAATCATCGCATTGGACAGAGATTAAAAAACATTTCATTGTTGCAGTGGTCCAGGTTCATGTATTTCCTTTCTTCTTCCAAGTCCCATTCATTTCCTTTCATAGGATTCAGGGAATTGTGGTACTTGTGATGGGCAGCGCATGTGACCAAGAAGGGATCCTCTGGAGAGAGCTGGTACAAGGTGGAAGGGATGTAGCTGCTGTTATAATTCACATGAGATTTTCCTTCATTAAACTCATTTCCAGGCAGGCTCATGTTAGGCCGGAATGGTTGGTGGCCAGACTTCATCGTAGGCACGATACTAGGAGTGTGCTGGATACTAGAGTCAAGAGAGTTTTGCAACACTATGGTTTCACAGTGCAGATCAGCTGAAGGTAAAGTAGAGCCACTGCAACACTTGCCCATGCACTGATTCCTTCCTAAGGCTATGTTCTTATTCCAGGTTAGTGGGTCTCCATAGTTGGCATACATGTCACAGGCAGAAGGTTCAGGCAGGTCTCCGTTCTCATCCCCGCTGCCACCAATCTGTTTGCACTTCTCACTGAATCGGCGACAGCCTGTATCCTGAGAGTGCTCGATGAAGTAAGAGGACCTTCCAAAGCCATAGTTTCTTGCAGCAGACAAACAATCGTTTAGGACCTGCTCCTGAGGGGTTTTGTCTATTAAGTGTCCACTGAAACTACTAGGGGATATGTAGTCTTCCTGTTTGGAAAGAAGTAAAGGAAATGTTTCTTGACTTTGCATCTCACCTGTTAGGGACTTAAGAAAAAACAATGTCACTTAATAACATACCACTCTGATAAAACCCCTCTAACTACCTTATAGGTAAAAAGAGACATAATGTTGGCCCGCTGTGGTCCAGAACCTGGCAGCATGTGTAAATGCAGTGCCAGATGTTGGCCCAGGATTTCCCTGGGGAGTGTTGGCAGCAATCTCCAAGACTACAGTCCGGGCTCAAGGCTGCCAATGCAGGCCACAGCAGGTTAGCATGTCTATTGCGGCGCACCATTCCTACCCTGACATGGGGACTGCCATGGCTAGCCACCATGGCTGTGCTTCATTGGCTGTTCATCATGGCGGGGGCCAGGGCTCTGGGAGCAGGGTGTGGGTGGGGTTCTCTGCCCACACGTTCATTATGCTCCCAGCCCTACCCGGGCTGTGCAAGCAGTGGGACGGCTCCCTGGCTGTGGGCACCACACGTCTGTTTTTACCCAATGATTTCTATTAGTGCAAGCAACACAACAGACTCAGTAAGGGATCTGAGCATAGACTTCTTCTTCCCCCGGACTTGGGAAGATCACACAGAACAGTGAATCTAGGCAGGACAATGGACGTTAACAAATGAGACATTGCCCCACTTTCACCCCCATTAACCTCAGATTCACCTGGCCATTTGTCATGGAGCTGCCAAATATTCCGAGGTCACAGGGACCACCCAGGACCGCTCCACATGACATCAACTGGAGAAATGTGGAGCCCACTGTGTGGGCAAATCCGGGACAACGCGCTGCCCCAGGGCCACCACTTGTGTGTTGGGGGAGCCATGGGTCACCCATGTGGCTGCTCTGTACCCCATATCTGTTGGTGTGTGTGCACGTGTTCAACACCATGGAGTCACAGGCACCAGCCTAAAGTGTTGGGGGAGCAACCGCAACTCTAATGGTGGAGAGGAGGGGAGGGGGACGCACAGGTGGACTGTGGCAGAGAGAATACCGGCATGTCTGTTTTGGTCCTGTGCAGAGCCTACCGGTGGCAGTTGAGGGTGAGGTGGGGGGCACAGAGTGAACACAGGCTCCGGGGGAGCGGGGCTCCCCTCTCACTTTCTAACGTTCAATGAAAAACAGATGGACTATAGGATGGATATATGGAATTCTGGCTTGAAAGTCAGCAACTCCATCCCTGGTGCAATTCTACAATCCTGAAATGAATGGGAACCATGATTGCCCCCTCAAATCTGGTGTGTTTTCCTTTCAGCTGGATTCTGGTCCACCACAACAGTGGCTCAGGGATAGAGCTCTAAGTGCTAACATGGAATGAAACCCATAATTGAGTCCTCAAGGCAGAAATGTCTCCTTGCCTTGAAATAACTTGACTGAAAAATGTAACTATAGTTATTTATACCAGAAAAACTTTCCACAGGACTGAGAGAAGGTGTAAGTGTCCTAATAACTTTAATACTACCGAATTTAATTTACTTGTTTTTTATGGGATTTGAATGGGATAGGGTGGTAATGAACTATTTTTTTAAAATGTACTTCTTCCTTGTTTTAGTTTTATTTACTTTGATTTACTTAACACGTGCTTTACTATGGCTATGGATCCCAGTGACAGAGCACCAGACTGCAATCATGCTGCTAAGCATTTTTTCTGGGCATTTTGCAATCGCTTTAAGAACTCTAATTATTGGATTATAATTTTAAGAGGTTTAACTCCTTGCAGAACACCTCTTTGTGTAAATTTAATCGGCAGTGCTTAGAGGCCTCTGTTCTTTGTTGTTTTACTTTGACACCCTTTTAATGATAGTAACTTTATGGCTTGTGGGATTCAGACGTTGCAAAGCACTGTTTCAGATTTTCTGGGGTTTTCTGTGTGAAGAAATTCCACTGACTGCACATTCTTCAGAGCCCAGCCCTTCCTTAAAGACCAGGTGACGCCACGCAGAAAATGTTGAAAAACATTCTCATTAGGACCAGTTCTATTTATAGACCATATATTTTCTAGATGCCTTCTTCCTGGTGCATTATCCTTAAAAACGAGAATATTTTCTTTGTTTCAAAAGTTTATATCTCACCTGAAGACAACATCTTTGGTTTGTGACTAAGCTCAGTATGTGTCCCGGCAACTTCATTAATGTATCCCTGTCTCTCCCTACGGTTCCCTCTCATCTCCATCCTAGACTGTAAGCCCCTCAGGGCAGAGACTTGTCTCTAGTCATAATTGTTCAACATGCTGGTGCTATATATATTTACATAAACAAGTAAACAAAACAAAACTGAAAACTACAGGCTTGTTGACAAGAGAAATGCTAATCCCTGGCTAAATTTCTTCACCTCTGTGTTAAATCCCTAGCAAGCACACAGTTTGTGATATTAAGATTTGTGGTTGCAATCCCTAAAATCCCTCTGGGGTAATGTGGTAGTCTACCTGGAGGTTAGGGTTCATGTGGACCCTGGATTTGTAAGGTAATTTGTCCAGAGGTTACAGTTTTTGTGGACACTGGGTTTGTAATAATAAGTGATTCTCCAACTACTCCCTCTGTGGACTGTTTCCCCATGCTCTCTTGTGGCTGTTTTCCCACCCAGAATGCACTGGTAGAAGATCTATAAAAAGGAATTGTGGGATGCACTGAACCTCTCCCACCAAGTGTGAGGTAAACTTGTGGCAAGTTTGTGGTGATTTACCTAAGGGTTAACATGGCTGTCTGGCCAGCGAAGGATTGAGGGAAGTTGGGACCATGAAAAATGGCAGTGTGGGCCGCCTCCTAACCAAGGAATGTTTGACAGTCATCCTTGTTAAAATAAAGTGACGTGAGATGCTTTCCTTTGTGTAGCCCCATTCCTTCCCCACCAGTCCTTCACAAGGCTCCAGCATTGTGCACGTGTAGGGCTGAGATACCCAGCCCAACCAGCGTGACTCACTGCCTGGGTCCCTCCATAGGTCAGAGTTTCCTATCTTTGAGCCCATATTTTACACCAGTGCTTCTCACACTCATGCTGTCATTTCAAGTACTGAAATATTGTGAGCCACCCCGAGCTGGCTGAGGCAGGAGGGATATTAAAAATTTTAAATAATAAATAAATAAGTTTATTCATAGATCTCTGCCCGCCCCCGAACTCTACACATAAGGCCCTGCCATATGAGCAACTTGGACAGACAGAATGATGACGCAAGGATATTTGCCACCCTAAGCGGCCTCAGGCAGCCCACAAAGTTTGAGGATGGTTGGCGGGGGGCAGGAAAAGCAGCGCTAACAGCTAGAGAGGGGCAGGAGAGGCACCCACTTCAACTTGACACTGTAGGCAGCTCTTCCCCCGGTCCAGCACGGAGTTTAACGGCGGTGGCAGCAGGACTGAGGTCAGGAAAGGCCGTGGCAGAAGCTGGATGGGAGTGAAAGAGGTGCCCCTAGGCGGCCCTTCCCCCAATCCAGTGCAGAGTCTAGCTGTAGTGGCAGCAGGATCAAGGGCAGTAGAGGCGGCGGCAGAAGCTGGATCAGGGGTGGAGTCAGCTAGGGCACTCCTATTCTGCTGCCACTGCCACTAAACTCCATGCTGGGCTGGAGAAAAGGGTGCCTCTCTCACCCTCCTCCAGTGCAGAGCTTCTCAGTAGAAGTGGTGGGACAGCTGGAAGGGGGATGGGGGGTGGGAGGGCCTCCCCCGTCACATTGCTGCCCCAGGTGGCTGCCTGAACTGCCTAATGGTAGCACCAGCCCAGAGCCCTTGTACAAGTGTAAACCATCCATCCATTCAAGTCAATGGCTCTGTCTCCCAATGACCGAGAGGAAGAGTGCACCCTCAGCATCATATACTAACGAACAAAAGTTACCTCAGCCTCCCTGCTTCTTTTAATTCTCGGAGAGGTAGGTGGAACAGCTGAATGTGCTTTTTGTATTGATCTTCTTGCTTCCGCTTCCGATTTTGTTTCTGGTCGTGGATGATCATGTGATCCCTTGGACTTTTAAAAAAAAACACATGATAAAGGAAGTGAAAAAACATCTAGCATGCAAGACATACAGCACATGGATAAAATCCACACAGGCAGGCTGTGTGGCTCATGAGCGGCTATTATAGGGCCTTTAACTTCAAAAGGGGCATTCAAATTCAGATTAAGGTTGCAATCTCTAACCCATTGAAGTCAATAGCAAAGGTTCCCTTAATTTTAGTGAATGAGGGTTGCAACCAGGATTGCAGGTTAAAATGAGTCAGCAGTCCCATTCTGGAGGATATTATTTGCCTCAATTGCAAAAACATTGCACCGCATTTGCATCCAGAATGAGCTTCTCTCAAGAAAGAGCACGCCACAGGTTCTTCGCCACACAGGGTTAGCAAAGTCATGGGCAGGGATCCAAGGAGGCTCGTGCCAGCAGATTGCTTGGAAGATCTGAGTGCCTGTCGCTTAGAGAATTGGGCATAGAATGGGCAGCTTATGCCATTCGTTCTTTGCTCTCAAAGAGTCCAAGGCGATCTTTCAAAAACAGGAATGCTCATAGAAGAACAAATCAGAAAACTAACTCCCCACTCTATTCCTTAGAGAATTTCTGCTATAAACATTTACGCAGGTTAAATATGCTAAGATTATTCCAAGAAAATGTATCCGGCCATCTTCTCAGCTGATGTAAATGTGCATGACTCAAATGATACGATGTCAGTTGGCACTAGATGAGGATCTGGTTCATTATTTAAATAGTAAAACAGTTGCTACCAAAATATAGTCTGTGTACCATAGGGAAAACAGAAAAAATAATTGGGGGGTGCACTGCTTACTACATTAAGTGATCAGTCTTCCTAAACAATGCATCTAAGGATACCTTCACTTATTACATTTCATGCATGGCTATTGTCCCAAGCCCATGAACACACACAAAAAAGATCTGGGCTTATATGTGAAAATGAGGCAATTGCTCCTGAAATATTCACAGCAATGAAATCCACATAGTTAATGTAACATGTGAATAGTTCCCTGCAACAGCCTCTTCTCTGAGGCTGCGGTAGGAGATCTGGATGGTGACCCAGTTACTACAGACCTGCTCTTCAGCCACAGAATGCTTGTTGCAGAACTGCTGATTCGTAGCAGCAGAGAGCAGAGCACCCTCTCTTTCTGCCCAAAGTAGCCTAGTCTCTTTGTGTGGATGGACTGAACTGCAGAGCACTATCCTGCTCACCCCAAAGCGATCCCAGCCAGGAAGAGATGGATTGATCAGGGAGGATCTCTCCCAAATCCAGGCCTGGTGCAAGGCAGCAGAGAGGAAGAGGCGGCTGCTAGTTGCCATAGATCAGCTGTGCTGATTCCTAGTGAGCGGCAGCTTTCTTTTAATGTTACTGCAGCAGCTTCAGCCAAGGAGAGAAGAGAACTGCTGGCGGCAGACTGAGCAGTTGCCAACATGCATCTTCCTGGTGCCACTTGGTGCTATGGAATGCTACTCCAGGCCCTTGACACAGGCAGGACAGTTATGAAAGCCCCCCGCTTTGAGGAGGACAGTAAGGGTAACAGTAACACAGAATTTCCTATTCTGCAAATGTTTGTAGGGTCATTTGTTCTGTACTACATCACAGGCCTAATCCAAAGCCCATTGAAACTTCACAAGGCTCTGGGATAGACATGACATAATCAAGTGGAAAAGTTACATAGGACGCAGGTTTCTTGACACAAATAAATGTAATTAGTCAACCCAATACCATTTAAAGTGGTTCGAATGAAACTGACTGTTTTCTACCAACCTGAAAAAAGATGAATGGTCCTTCATGCCTCCAGAAATTGGTGACAGGGTACCCACCATGGCCTCGGCAGGGAATAAGCTTCAAAGGCCCATTACAGTTTGGACAGGATTTCCCTGAAACAAGAACAGAAGGATGTATTTTCCTTGCAGTAGATTTAGCAATAAAATAGATTCTATCTATTGCCATGGTTCACCAGCAATGAGTTGTTGTTTTGGTACTTGAGGGTCAGAAATTACAGCAAGCAGAGAGCTGGGCAAGAAGTTGTTACGCTCATAAAAGAAAAAGTTGGCATTACCTTTCTCCAGATTTTTTTTTTAAAGGATCTCCAAAGGATAACCAATTATCCATTTGACCATCATTGGTCCTTACTGCTGTACAAAGAAGACCTGAAAGATTCTGATGTTTAAAGTGTTTTCCTCTTGTTTTAAAGTTAGAAATAGCAGGGTTGCCATGTCTGATATTTCCTGGTTTTGCTGAAGGACCTAGTTGAGATCACATATGTCTTGGGGTGGTTCAAAATGTTTCATCCAAATGAAATTTCCATAAAACAAAAAATCATTTAGAAAAGTCACAAAAACTTTGCAAGATGCCAACATCTTTGAACTTCCAAAATTTCATTTAAAATTCCAAACTATTTGAATTTTTGAGAATGTTGGTCTGATTATTGGCATTTGGTTGCAGCAACACAACTACCTCATTCAGGGTTGATAATGCCAAAAGAAATCTGGTCTCATGAATTATACTTCTCTTCCCATCCAGATCAAATATTTCTAGTGAAGTCTTTAACAAAAGCTTCCTTTATGCTAAATTCTCATCAGTTAAATTAAATAGGTCTTAACAAAAACAAACATTTTAACGCCATGTGATTAAATCTCTCTCCCTCTCTCGACATGTGTTCTTTTAGTCCTTATCATCTTATCATTTTAGTACCACCTCATCATATCTCTAGTTCTTCACATCAGAGAATATTCCAGCCTAAACTGTAGGGGCGGGACTCCAGGGGAATTATCGGTTACCGGTATCGAATTAATCTAGTATTGGATTTATTGGTATCGGTATATCGGTTTTATAACATGGCCAGTTTTCTTGGCTCTTTAATATTGCGGCCATTGTTAAATGGCATCGATGTTAAAAATCCAAGAGAAACTAGCAATGTTAAAAAAATGATATACCAATACCAACAATTATCGGTATTATCGGATTAATCCGATACCGATAGTCCCACCCCTACTAAACAGGAAGTGGATTTCTAATATAAAAAACTAAACTTCAAACCTTAAGATAGGGTGAAAACAGACATGACGCTAACCACCCTTTAACCACCCTTGGTGGTTATTTATGCATGCTGCAGGGCTGTATTTGGTGCCCTATGCAGCCCTGAAATATGCATAAATGACCACCAAGGGTGGTTAAAGGGTGGTTAGCGTCATGCCTGTTTTCACCCATAGTTGCTTTGAATGTGGGGATAGGATTATGGTAGGGGGATACAAATCTTTCTAGGCCTTCTTTTTATGTCATAATGAAACCAATAAAGGGCACAATTACCCATTTGGTTTTCCTTTAGGGGAATCCAAGTCATCATTTAGAAATGAGTTTCCTGCTGAAATTGATAAAGAATTCATCCTCACTTACTGGATATCAAGCATTAGCCAGAGCATTGTGAATGCAAGCTTATAAGACTAGTCAGGTTACAACAGAAATGACTGAAGTCAAGCAATGTAGAAAACAAAACGGAACAAAAATTATGAAAATTCTCATTGAATACGCAGTTGTATTTAATAAGAGACAATGCAGCAGTGGCTCTGGAAGGGATTAGATGATCTAATCTATATTTTTAATTTCTAACTTCTAAGAGAATGAATTAAGTGGAGTACTAAAAACCAAGGTTGTCATGGTAGGCATTGCCCTTTTTACAAGCTCATACTTACTTTGCTGCTTTTGTCGGGCTTTGTCACATATGGCTGGTCTCAGGTAGATCTTCCTCCCACTGGGGACAGAGCAGTCGTTGCTACAGGCCACAACCCAAAGGCAGGACTTCTTTAAGATGCGAGAGTTGTGGTTGTTGGTGTTTCTCATCGCCCAGCTACTCAGGTGCCTCTGAGCGTTTTTATCCTCTGAGCTATAGATGTGTTTTACATAGGAATCTGGCCATTCCTGAAACCAGTCTGTGTGCTTCACGTCCTGTTAGGAGCCAAAAGAACGTCACAGTTTAGACAAGGAAAAAGAATAAAATAAATGCAATATACTAGGCCAGACTCACTAGTACATTTGTATGGGCTGACACTCGGGGCCACTCTGACAGTACAAATAATCTCCCATACCCTTCAGCAGGCCGTAGCTAAGGGAAGGTATGAGGGCAGGGGTGTAGCTACCATAGGTGCAGCAAGGGCAGCTGTGCCAGGGCCCACAGGCCTGGGGGCCCCACACGCATGTAGAGTGCATCTGCACACGGGCGTGGAGGGCCATTCTGTCTTCTGCATCACGGTCTATTTCCACCGAGTGCCTATACTCCTGTAAAAGGACACTGGCCCCCTCTCCCACCATAAGCCCCTCTACCCTTGTAGAAATAAGATGTGTTCCAGGTTTCCCCCTCAGTTTCTTAGTCTGAAGACTCAAATGGGTGACTGTAGGCCTAAGGCCAGAGAGCAATAATCACAATTTTGGTAAGAAAATGTCTGCACAGTACATGGACTTCTGAAGGCAAGTGCAGTGGCCCTTTTTGTCATGCAGTCTGTCCCCCCTCATGCCAATGTTCTTGCAGTGGGCCTGCCCTTCAGTCACTGGAAAATTCTCCACGTATACGAGGATTCTAGTGCTGATGCCTAGCAGCAGAAAGGGAACATGGCTGGGGATTCTCTGTCCAGACCGACATAATGGTTCCTTTGCCTTCCTGCTGGTCTAATACGCAGCCTGTGTTAGCAATAGAATTGGGGGCGGGGATAGGAACAGGGATGATTTTTGTTGTTGTTGCATAAATTCTCTTCTGCAGTCCTCACTGGTAGCAATTATTAGCTAGTTGGCTGGTTTCATGTAGGCTTCATGGCTGAAGTCCTAATTATTATCAATTTATTATTATTACTACTACTGCTAGAGATGGCTGCAGGCAAAGTGACCCATACAGGGCTCCACATGTTGGATATACCCAATACATGAATCCCACGCGTGAGAGAAGTATTGGCATAAGATACAGGCTCACAGAGCCTCAAACGTGGTTTATGGAGGGCCCATGGCAATTCAGGTGAGGACCCCCAACACATGGGCCCTGGGAGTAAATTAGGAATAAAAACATATGTGTAACATATGGGTCTGAAATGCAGGCAGCCCCAGGTCCTGAGGGGGATGTTGTGTTTAACTGACTACCAAAAATGAATGACAGTAACATTTTCCATTTTTTAATGGGTGAGTCAGAGTGTATATCTGTCAAACCATCCTTCGTTAGAAGAGGCCCACAAGGCCCCACTCTTTCCTGGATCTGGTGCTGATACCAGGGGTATCAGGAGTGTAGGGGGACTCAATCACAAATACAGGTCTAACATGACTTAGACCAAAGTGACAGTTAGCTTAAAATGCGGTCACCTTTCTCAGTGTTTTAGAGGTGCCAAGCTGTCTTGCTTTCTGAAGGAACCATAGCCATCTAACAGAGCCAAATTCCAATTTCCACAGTGCTGTTGCAATACCTCTATGGTGAGATCCCAACATTAGTCTTAATGATAGGCAATGGCTAATAGTTTTCATGCCCCAATTTTTTTCCAGTTCTTGACATAACTGTTCACAGCTATCAACATTTTCTTGCACTTTCAAATTAAAATTCTCATCTTATGGAACAGAGAAGTGAAGACTACAATGAAACATTCGCCCCCTTCCCTTTTTTTTTTATAACCGTGTCATAATCAGTTATGTGTGAAATGTCCCACAGTATTGTCATTGTTTAATTGTCTACAACAGCACTTCCCAAACTGTGGGTCCTGACTCTGGGCAGGGTAGCACCACCTGCAGATGGGGGCAGGATGTTTTTTTTTAGCTCCAGTGAGTTCATTTTTATGATGTTTTGGTTTTATGTATTTTTATGTGCTTTTATGTTTTTATTAAAATTTCCCTGTTAGCTGCCCCGAGCTGCCTGAGGCAGGATGGGTGTGGGGTATCAAATTTCTGAAATAAATAAATAAATAAATAAATAATCGCCATACCCTCCAACAGTACCTTTTTGCCTGGTACAGTAATGAGTTTTGTTATCTTGTACCACATTCCCAGCATTGTAAGCTTTGTACCAAGTTCAGCAGACAAAGGTGATTGTTAGCACCTCATTAATCCAGCAGGAGAAAGAACTGACTGACTCCTTGTCCTGGCTGCTGTTATTGGTTTATTAATTGCTGGAGATGGGGCACCCTTTCTCACTTTAACAAGCTCGGGATAAGCAGGGCTATGAAAGAACAAAGAAAGGTAACATCCAGAGAGAAGGGAGCTGTGTGACTGAAATCAAAATGAACTGAAAGCGGTGGAGACATACGAGTGTGATTGTGAGAAATGATTCCTTAGCATGCTGAAAGGAACTGTTACTCCTTCCAACAGTGATCTGAGTATCTTTAAAACTAAAACATTAGAGCCAAAGTCAATACACCCATTAAAGAATTTTTAATTTTTAACAAGCTGTTTTCTTTTTAAGTTGAACCATCAGTTCTGCACATAAAAACCTATGTGTACACAGAGCTGCTCACACAGACACCCTTCCCCCACCCCCCAGTTCAGCCTCAAAATGGTTCAGCTATTACAAATGTTCATAAACACATGCAAATTTATGCAAGTTAATGGTGACATGAAGTGTACCTATTTCTCTCTGTCAATTACTCGGCTTACTCGGTGCCTGGCGGCTGTGAGGGATTGGATGAGGGCTAATCGACTGCGGCTGGATCCTGACTGCTGCCAGGGTCATCTACCTCGCCAGTCGCTTCGACCATGTGCAGCCCCTCCTCTCTTCGCTTCACTGGCTTCCCCTTCCTGAACAAATCCTGCACAAGCTCCTAGTCTTCACCTATAAAGCTCTTCACAACCTTGCTCCCCCCTACCTCTCTGCACTTAT
>QEPC01012460.1:571282-590265 GCA_003113815.1 Sphenodon punctatus | reverse complement strand
AAATAAATAAATAAATATTGGAGGATATGCATCTCTGGTCTGCAAGAAGCAACCAACTCAAATGCTTGTAGGGGAAAGAAAGAATTGTGCTGTGTTGCTGCTGCCACAGCTCCACATCTGGCCAGGACAGAAGCACTCCTGGCATTTGTTTTCCAGTCTCCTCCATTGCCACCGTCCATGCGCTTACTTGAATCCATGGAAGAGAGAGAAGGAAAGAGAAGAGGAGCTGCTGTGTGGCTGAGATTGGAGTGAGAGGATTGGAACTTGCTCTGGGGAGGCTGAAAAGAGGACGGGGGTGTCGGCGGAGCTGGAAGATAAGGGTGGGGGCCTGTGTTCACTGTGTTTTCCCCATTGCCGCCAATGAGGACGTGAACACAGGTTCCTGAGTAAGGGGAAGCAAACAGGGCAGACAGGGGAGATGGGAGCAGGGCAGGGGGCAGTAAAGTGGATGGGGAACTCCAAATGAAGTTACACAGCCAAAAGGTTTGAGAAGATCTGTTTCTAGAGCCTTTGTCTGGACTATGGGCTGCAACCGCTCTTTGCAACCCATACGTCTAATAAAGCACCCAATGGACAACTTTAACATAGTTGATTAGCTTTGTATTTGTTTCCAACCAGCCCAGCACAATCTAAATGACAGGAACACATTAATAAATCATTGTCATCCTCATCATCAATAGTAGTAGGAGTTATAAAAAGGAGTATCAGCTGCAAAGTCTGGGTATGGGTCCGAGTATTGGGTTGGTGCAGCTCAGCTAATTGGAGATATCAGATTATCAACGAAGCAGATAATGGCCACGATCCACCAACAACTTACTGTGTATCGTTGAAACCCTGTGGGTTTCTGGAGTAAGTGGTATATAGCCATAGACTCCTCTAGAGTGAATGGGCCTTCTGACCTTATGTTTTCATTCAAATTCATCTCAAAATTCTCTCATCAGGCCTTACAGAAACATTTCACTCTTACTAAACAATGGCCCTTTTTACACAGACACTCTAACACTGATAAAATGGGTGTTACATTTTATTATACATGTTGCAGGGCACCCATAGAGCACACCTGCAGCCCTGCAACATGTCTAACAAAATATAACACCCATTTCATCAGTGTTAGAGTGTCTGTGTAAAAAGGGCCATATAGAACATTTTGGTCAGGCTATTATTAATTATTAATAATAATTATTAATACTTATTTAAGATGGAAAACATAAAAGAAAAAGGACAACAAAAATTGAACTACATAAAAAATAAATCTGAACAAAGGACTGGCTAGACATTGACTCATCAGCTACAGTCAGCACAAAAGTAAAACTGAAATAGGGTAGAAAGAGACAAACAAATATTCTGTTGTCGTGTCTGTAAAGACATCACTGTGGACATGAACTAAGTCTCAAAAAAAACTTTAAAATTTTTTGTTGGCCTTAACAAAGGTCAAGAGAAAAAAAAAACCTGCCAAACCATAAACACCCCTGTAAAGAAGTAGAGTAGGATCTAAGACCACTTTTACATGAGCGGCCTGATGCAGCGCATTGAAGAGCACGCTTCCTGAAAAGCCCCGCGGGGGTGCATTTAAATGCACCAGAAGAAGCCAGCCGCCATAGAAATCATGGCTCGCATGCTCTTTTTGAAGGCGCATTTTGGAAGCTCAGGGTTTCCCAAATGCACCTTCAAAAAGACTGTGCGAACCGCAATTCCTATGGCGGCCGGCTACTTCCAGTGAGTCTAAACACGCCCTGCGGGGCTTTTCAGGAAATGTGTTCTTCAACGCGCTGCATCCGGCCGCTCATGTAAAAGCAGCCTTAGTAACTTGCATGCTGAAAGACTGCATTTGTGATGATACCAATGATTAAATAAGGGACTGATATAACATTCCTTGCACACCCAAAACTCCCAACAGAAGTCAATGAACGGCAGTGCTCAAACTCTGACAGGACTTGACCTCAGTGGAGAAAACAAGACTATCAGATCCCAGAGAGTTGTATATGGTCTTCTTGAAGAGAATAGTTTGTCACTGGATTCTTTGGGAGCATTACCAGAGCCTTTGCATGGGTTCTCAATTATAACAACTAGGTTTTTTATAACATGTTGAGTAAATAAATGTAAAGTCAACGACACATTTGGAAAGGTCCTAATGCACAGTGAGCCCAACACCCAGAATATATTTATATTAGTCACTCACAATCAGGTGTTCACAAACTTTTTAGACTGTGCCCCTTTCTTCTTCTCTGTGGTATCTGAGCCCCCTTACGCCCCACCCTCCCCTAGCTTGAGGTCCGTAAGAACAACAGGTGGAAGCTGTAGCCGACATTTATGACTTCACACTGGCATACCTGGGGAAGCTTGATGTCATTGATGTCCCAGCTTGTCACTTCTCCATTTCGAGAAGCAGGGTCTTTCTGATCTATGATAGCATCATCTACAGCTTTCAGCATCTCAGACTCCTTCCCCAAACTTTAGCAGGAGAAATCGCCACTGTCAGCTCTTGATGTTGACTAGCTCCACTGCTCCCAAGCAGTTTACACCCAAGAAGCGGTTTCCTGAAGCTAAATGGTAGAGAGTCTGCCCATTAAAGATAAAAATCAGTGCTCTTTTGCCAGAAAAACTTGTTCCATTAAAAGTTTTGCAAGCAGCCAAGGTAATGGAAAATATAGCTTAGAGACAGAATGTGAGCTTACAAAAGAAAACCAAGGGCTTGATTCATCAGCCCTTTTGTCTTGCTTATTAATTTATTATTATTATTATTACTGTTATCATTTATATAGCACTTTAAGAGTTCAAAGTGCTTCACAAACCTTATCTGGGGACAAAGAGCCTCTCACACCAATTTTATATTAATATGGACTTTTCTTTTTTTATAAGTGAGCTAAGGCTCTCAGTCATCTCAACCAAAATGTCTGTGTGGATCCTAAATTTTGCTAAGGGTTCTTTTCTGGTTCCGCTTACACTCTTGACAGTTCATACACTGTACAGTGCAAAGGCAAGGTGCAATAGGTAAGTGTTCAGAGATTTAAAGTAAAATGGCTCTTGGCCATTCCAAAAATTACTTTAATCTCTGAACACTTACCTGGGGTGTGTGGGGAATTTACAAAAAGAGGCGGGTCTTGGAAGGCTCCATGTAGAAAACAAAACCCCTGGCACTCTTCCCCCCACCGTTTCCTTTTTCTTCAAAAACGATTGGGGGCATTCAATGTTCTGTATATGCAGGACTGGTATCAGAGGCACAGCTAGGTTGGAATTGGCCCGGGGGCAAAAGATGGAATGGGGCCCCCTTGACTCTCTTCCCAATGGCAGGGGATGCAGCTGCCGCAGGGAGTGTGGGTCCCCCTCGACTTATGGGGCCAGGTTCAGATGCACCCCCTGTCCCTATTATATTAGCTACGCCCTTGACTGGTATCTCCTTGATGCTTTTCCTCTTCCCGCTATCATCTAAACAGGATGCTGCATTATAAGTAATTATCATAGGCATAAAGCCTTTTTTTTTTCTTGTGTGGGAGAGAATTGTTGGATCATTTTGTGAGAGAAGAGGAAATATATGTATGCATATCTGATGTAAATAATCAGAACCCTGCTGTCTTTAATGGCGTTACACTATTTACACCTGTCAGGATCGGACATAAATTTGAGGTAGCAAAATATACAGTAAAATAAATTGGACGCTTTCGTAGTTCATGCAGGTCATACAGTGAAAGTGGAGTAATATACTAGCAGTGAGATCTAATAGCTAGAATAGGGAGCTGGGAATCATTATTCTCATATTCTAGTCTTGTCATTGGCTCTCAAAGTGACTTGATGCATGATCTCTTGGGAAAGTCACTTAACATAGGTATGAGCTGTGTTCGATAGCACCTCACAGCAGTGTTGTCTAGGTTAGATAAACATTAAACTACATTGGTAAGAGTACACTAATGGATGGATGGATGGAAAGCACGGCAAACAGTAAATTTACAGTATTGTTATAATCTATAAATGGCAAATGCAGATGAGTTAGCGGTAAAACAGCCAGATGATCATGGAGTAGAACGAGCAGGTATTCACAATAAAATGCACCACTTACTCCAGAATGGTTCCATTGAAATCACAGAACTCCTTTGGAGTAAGTAGTTTGAGGATTGCAGCCTAAGGATAGCACTGATTGCTTAGGGCTTTGAACTGGTGTTTTAATTCCTACTAAACAACTAAGCCACTATTGCTTCAGAAAAATAATAATAATAATAATAATTACAGGAAAGATGTTTTGAAAGAAAAATAAACTTTGTGAGACAGAGCCATATCTAATATTCTCAAATACACAGATCCCATTTTCACCTGGTCTCACATGAAGGGCTGGAAGGGTCACCATTGCAGGTAACTCTTTAATTAGCTATCAAAAAATGCGAGTCACTACAGAAAACCATGTATGAGCCATCCTGGAATATTAAATGACTCTGTGATATAATTCAGAAAAAGTCTCATTGGTTTCAAAATTACTCTCCCATATGAAATGGGTTGGAAATTGATTTTTAATTTCCTTCATTATTAGAATAACTGCTTCATAAATTAGAGTGAAGTATTTTCTGTTATTCCACCTTGTCCAATGAGAAAAACATAATTAAATATTACTTTACAATTCAATAGACAACATAACTGGTGTCTGAACAACATAGCATAAAAGACACGGCTCTAGCAAATCCTTCTTGTATAGTTTGCTGTTGGCAGTTGCAAGACATCTAGCAGTTATTAAAAGCCATTTTACTAAATTATTTTGGATTGCTGTTCAACTTTTATTATCTCTGATGTATATCAGCTGTACAAAATTTAAACCATATGGTTAGGGTTATTAACTTTATATTTGTTTTCAATTATTCAGCTCTAAGTTGATCAGCAGCTAGCGTTTCTGTGGCGTAGCTTACCTCCTTGGTTTCTTATGTGGGCAAAGCTGACGTAGCGTCATCGGAAAGAAGCGAGATCCTTTGAGTTCAGAGTTCTTCAGTCTTCCCTGAGTCACTAAGTTTTGGCAGCCACATGCTATACCATGATAAGCTACCATATGCTAATAAGCTCTGGCTGCCATCCAATCAAAACATGAAGTGTTCCTACAGCCAGGTAAGGAAGCCTGAAATCAGAGTCCTGTAGACTGACTCCTTTACAACATAAGGCGTTTTACCTCTTGCCAGGTTTGAGAATGTTATCCCCTTGCATTTCCAGGCAGTTGGTCAGTTCTAATTTGTATGTGAAGGAGCGTTAGTAAACTAGGTTGAAACCCCTCTCCCCCCATTTAGTAACTAGTTAGATAAACAGGAGGCTAAGCTGGTGTACTGTATTACAGTTTGACTCAGGGATAGGGAACCTCCACACATGGGCCAAATATGGCCTCATTCCCCTTTACATCTGGCCTTCTGTGGCTTTCCTATGGCTGCTATTGAGGAGCTGGTAGAGTCCCCCCCCCCCAATGCTGCTCCTGGAGGTTTGCAGTGGTGGGCTCATGGCTCATTCTAGAGCAAGGAGTGATGGCCCTTCTGGGGCCTCTTTGGAGCGATAGTGGTGGCAGGCCTCTTTGGGTCTCTTTGGAATTTTGGCAACAGGCCTCCAGAGCCCCTCGGGAGCAGGGAGCGGTGGTGAGGTTCTTGGGAGTCTTGCCACCATCGCGCCCGAGGGTCACAGGACTAGAACTTCCTGCAAGGCTTAACCTCTTGCCCCCTGCCCTGACAATTCCACCCCCAGGCCCAACCAGTCTTAAGACTGGTCCTGCTCCTGCCAGGGTGTATACTGCAGCCCCTGTCTCTTCCCACACAGGACAAGGCTGGGGCTGGAGATTGCATGGCAGGTAAACATGGAGGGGACTGCTGCTTTACACTAAATAGCTGATGTGCTGAGAGGCAACAGCAGAGTCCCCCTCCACAGCTTTTATTTTGGCGTGGACAACTAGCCAAATTTAAATGCCACTGGGCCCTAGACATTCAAGAGTCCCCCCCCGGATATAAATTTTAGGGAGAAGAAACTGAGCATGTCAAATGCTCTGAATGAGGTGTTAAATGGGGGTGGGGATTGGAAAGATGGAACTAGGTACTCTCAGTCATACTGCACATCCCCAACTCCTCAGAACTTTCATCTCGTGCTCCAGAAGCTCAGCTTCCTTGTCATTTTCAAACAGGATCCTAAAGCTTACTAAAGCTTTTCAGAACCTGAACTGAGCAATGACTGGGTTAAATTTGCAGACAGCCTGAGAGAGATGACCTGCCCCACATTGGTGAACTGGACTCTTCATCTCAGGGAGGTGTTATAACCTCAGATGGCCAATGTTAGGACGTCAAATGTCAGCTTTGATGAATAACAAAGAGGGAGGGACAAATGATAAAGTACTGTGCTATCTGCGGAACAAGGGATCTCATGCATAGAGATTCCAATGCTCTGGTAGTGCTTAGAAAAATACCATTGCTTTTTGCTTTCAATCTGATCCTGATCTTAAGTTGTTGTCAATACCCACCAAGTGGAGGGAAGTAGAAGACATGTTAACGTCACCTGCTTCTCCCTTCTTTGCTCTGTAAAATCAAAGGGGAATGAAGAGAGAGAGGACACAGTTCCCATGCACTTGAGTTTGGGGCACAGAGGGACAGTTTCCTCTTTAATTCTGGTCCTCTGTGGGACCTCAGACTTCTTGGGAGGGAATGTGTCTGCCCCCTCCTCTCTGTTTTTGTGAAAGGTCAAGAGGAAGAGCTTTGAAGGTTGGGGCAAGGCAAGCTGTCTCACAAACACAGTTTGGGGCATTGTTACTCCACTGGGTTTCACTTACTTCGGGGCTGCATGAAGTACAGCCCGATAGCTGCATGTGGCCTTCAAGGACCTTTCCTGTGGCCCACCATGCCTCCTCCTGCTCTGGAAATCACCTTTCCTCCAGCCCCCGCACTGGCGCGAAACCCTTCTTCTTGTTAAAGGCATTGACCAGATCCCACCTTCCTCCAGGCAGCAAGTCTGTTAAAGGCAATGACCAGATCCCTCCTTCCTCCAGGCCGCAAGCCTGTTAAAGGCAATGACCAGATCCCTCCTTCCTCCAGGCAGCAAGTCTGTTAAAGGCAATGACCAGATCCCTCCTTCCTCCAGGCCGCAAGCCTGTTAAAGGCACTGACCAGATCCCTCCTTCCTCCAGGCAGCAAGTCTGTTAAAGGCATTGGCCGGATCCCTCCTTCCTCCTCCCTGGCTCCAGCTTCCTGCTGCCGCCAATGTCTCCACCTGAGCCCCTCGCTGCCGCTTCTGCCACCCAGGTCTCCAGCCCCAGCTCCTTGCTGCCAGGGGGTGGGGATATGCAAATTGGGGGAGTGGCCACATGTAGCCCAGGATTAGGTCCAAACCACGTTTTCCAGATCTCAGCACGAATCAAGTTGAGCGCCCCGTCCTACTCAGACAACGTTTCAACAGCTCACAAAAGACCATGATTCTGGGAACAGCTCTCTGGCTAGGCTAGCCGTCTCAAAACTCTCTGGTGTGGCTTGGTGTTTTTTTTTCCCAGTGGAAAGCTCCCCTTTCTGCTTTTCTCAGCTGACTGTAATATCCCACCTTTCAAGTCTTTTTGCTGGATTGATTCGATGCAGCCTGTGCTTGAGTACTGAACAAGTCATTGTGAAGACCACAAGAGGAAAAACCTCGAGGACACAGTGTCATTTTCCTTTTGTTACCCAAAAAAACCTGAACAACCCATAAAACAGGTGCAGTAAATCAGTAAATCTGGAATGTTTCTGCCAAGAGGATCCCATTTTGTAGAACAGCATGTAAGATTGCTAAACATCACTTTGCAAAATCAAGGCATCTTTCCTGTAGAGGTGAACGGCTGGTGTCTTTTGTTCAGGTGCCAACATGTGATGACACACATCAGCTGAATACAGGCATGCCTGGATGTAAGCTATTATGCAGAGGGTTTAGAAGAACAAGCTTCTTTACCTGTATTGTCTTACCTCCCTGTGAAGCCCCTACTCTTGTCAGTGCTCTCATCAGTCTTCCTTATTCTCTTTTGGGGATCATCTTTCAGTTGACGACAATCTTTAGCTCATCTCAGGTGCAGTCAGTGGCCCTTAACACAGACACCAACTAGTACTAAGTTACACATGCCATCAGAATGCTTGTGCCAAATGAAGATGACGCTGGTTTAAAGACCAATTGGGCCGCTTTTATACGAAGCGCTGAAAAGCACCTCCTGAGTCCCGCGTTTAAAGAAAAACGGCGCGAGGAGTGTTTTCATGCTCCCCGCGCTGCCGGAAGTGACTTGCTCCCCATTTTCGGCAGTGGCAGCGGTGCTGCCGACAACGGGGAGCATGTCACCTCCGGCAGCGCGGGGCGCATGTAAACACTCTCCACGTGGCTTTTCTTTCAACGCGGGACTCAGAAGGTGCTTTTCAGTGCCTCGTATAAAAGCGGCCCAAGACATCCAGTCATGTAGAGGCCTAGCTAGGTTAGAATGGGCCCTGGAGTAGAAGATGGACTGGATCTGCCAGACCCAAACCCGCTACCCTGGAACTCCCACTCCCCCTTCCTCTAAGCAGCTTGGGAAGCAGCCTTGGCCCCAGGACCCTCTGCTCCTGTCAGCCCCATATATCTTCCTTATGCTGAAGGGATCGGTGGCTTGTTGACATTGGCTAGGGGGTGGCAACTGTTTCAATGGGCTCCAGAGCTGCTCTGCCCCCAGCGCTAGCCCTATGGAGGGCAGGCCCCAGGATGGGACCCAGAGCAGGGTACAATGCAACTGGTAGCTGCAGCAACAGCAACGTTGCATTGCACTCTTCCCCCCAAAAGCTCCCTTTCTGCTCACAGAAACTCTGGTCGGAGCTATATAGTAGGGGTGGAAATTCTGGTTCTCCTGAGAACCAATATTGCCAGTATTTGGGTGTATCAGGTTAATCTGATAAATTCGATATTTACCTATAGTGCAGTACGATGGTAGGAGGGGAGGAGGGAGTGGCACTGCTGGGCAAGGGCTCTCCTCTCCCCCCAGAGACCTGCTGTGGTGCAGCATGGTGCTCCTGTGGCTCTGACTGGGACTTCTGGGAAGAGGGAAGGGGCACTTCTGGGAGAGGGCAGTGAGAGGAGGGGAAAAGAACAGCACAATGCTGTGCTGCTGCAGCTACCAATTGTGTGGGGGAACCCTCTCTAGCCCCTGCCCATCCCGGAACATTTTGCAGGACTCCTTTCCAGTCACCCTTGGTTGGCCTATTGTAAGGCCAGCCCTGCCAACACCACTGCTTCCTTAACGGAGTTCATTGCCCCGAAGAGTGGGGCAACCCCTCAGATTCATTGTGTGGTAGGGCACAGTGGTCCCGGTCTCCTCAGGTCTATGTGTTCCTGGGCTGGCAGCTTCGGCATGAACATCTCAGGAGGAGGTCACAGATAGCAGGAAGCAGTAGGTGGCAGCAGACACGTGGAAAGCTGGAACGCAAATGCAGCCAGAAGCAGTGTGGGATGCTGCACCAGCCACCCCCCACCCCCTAGGGATGGGCAAACGCGGTTCGGCAGTTCGGAGTTCGGCCCGAACTCGGCCTGTTCGGACGGCCGAACTCGAACCCGAACATGAACGCGAACATACCGAACACCGAACGGCGAAATGGCCGAATAGTTTGGTCAGTTTGGATCGCGTTCGGATGAGTTCAGGTGGCAAAAAAAGGTTCACTGGAAGGTCAAACATGACAGGGAGGTGTAGTCAGTCACTGAGGAGCAGACTTCCAGGCACCAGGGGTGGAGAGGCTTGCAAGAAACGAAACTAATTATCTGCCTCCCCCCTTCCCAACACCTTCTGAGCTAGTCACTGTTCCTGAACAGCAGGCGTTGAGTAGGATTTTTAGATTGCTTTAAGTTTCATTTCAGTTTTGTACTGAAATGAAACTTAAACCATAAACTGAAACAGTGTGTTGGGGCAGCTCATGTTGGGTGCATTGGGGACCAGGCTCACAGGCCCGGATGCCGCTGCCCTGCCTGCACCAATGATGGCTACACCCCTGCAAAATAAATTCCCTTTTTCCATTTCCCTTGCGCTTAAGGCCCAGGTGAGGAACCTCAGGCCCGGGGGACAAATGCGGCCCGCGGCAAGTTTTATGTGGACCCTTTCCACTTCCTGGATCTACCCCTTGGATCCAGTTCTTACCTCCAATCACTGAAAAACTGAGCTCCAGGGAAGGGAGCAGAGAGGAGGGCATGCACACAAGGGGCGTCTTTAGACATAACAAAGATCGGGTGTCAAAATCCCTTTGTTGTGTGTAAGCACCATAACAATCCCAGCACCAATTTGGCCACCCATTGAACATGCGATGTGAACACCATTGCATCAAAAGGACAATTTGCGTGTTTTGGCTGAACGTGTGGCCAGCGTTGTGGTGTACTGAGATCAGGTGACGAGCAAATCACCGATTTGCCTCAAGATGGGCTGTGTGTCTAAGCAGCGCCACATGGTGAACACAGGGCCAAACCAGTGTTCATATCAAGGTCAAAACACACATTCAGACACCCATTGACGTTATGTGTAAGGACACCCAGAGGACAGTTCTGTGGCACAGGTCTATGATCTGGGCTCTCCTTTCCTTGAGTGCATCCCTTAAGCACCCCTGCCCCAATGTCTGTGCAGCCCTTGGAGCTTGTGCAACCTTTCAAAGTGGCCCCCGGGAGGGAAAAGGTTCCCCACCCCTGGCTTAAGGCAACATACTGATGTGTCGTTTCTCCACAGCCATACCTTTTTTTTCTCTCTCTTTATCGGCAAAATTCTCTATTGCTGGAAAGGACACTGGCCCAGGAAATGGGAGGCCTGAGTTCTGTTCCAGCTCTGCCACTGGCATAGCCCTTGAACAAGTCACTTCACTGGGCTGAGACTTAGTTTGTACCTCTGTAAAATGGACACAGTGAAACTTAGCTTTTTCTATAAAGTATGTAGAAATCTACAAGTGAAAGATATCTTATAAAGCCTGAGTCACTCACAGCCTATCAAAGACAGTGGGTGCGTTTTTCTTTCAGTTCAATTGGTTTTGAATTAGGCCCTATATGAACACATCTATGCTGTGTGAGGCTATACAATATTATAAACTTTCCCCAACCAAATTGCAAGTTCTGCAGACCATAGAAGCTGCATTTGCAGCAAAATCAAATGCAGCTTTATCTAATTAGGTTTCATTGTTATTTCCTGGTAAATGGATGAAATGCTGCTATAATTTCCTGTAACTCTGATATCATTGTGCACTGTAAATTACCATTTATTATATATCAGTGAATTCTTTCACATTATCTTCTTTTACCACAAAATGACACAACCCTGATTTTTATTTTCCTTGTATATGTTAGTGGTAATTTCCCCTGTCACTAGGCTACATGCCAGCAATGTTTGTTGGCATAATGGTTTGTTGGTATAATGGTATCGAAAATCTGTCTGTTCAGAAAACCAAACTGAAACAGTGTCAGCACTTGTTACCTTTGCAACACCACATGCTGAGAGAGACAATTTAGTGTGGATGTGGCTTTGAGAAGCTGTGGAGAACTACAGGCCTTGAACTAGCATCTCTGGGGGTTTCCAGGTGACGGACAGCCCTGTAACCAGGAACTCATCTTCATTGCGTTTTCCCATTGCCTCCTGTAGTTCTCTACATTACCTTTGCTCCAGGCCTGCCCTTTGAACTGCTTATGGTGAATTACAGAGTTTCTCCTCAGCTGCCCTGCTACATCTCCAGCTCTTCTGATTGCCCCGTCCCACCCTTTAAGTCTGCCCAACAGGAAGAGGAAGAATTCTTAAGGCCTCTGTATTGGAAGTCTCAGTCTGCTCTGGGTCCCCCCCTTCCTCTCTCCCCGAACCTGCCTTCCCTGCTTTCTGTCTAGTGTCTACCTGTTCCTGAGACTCCCCTCCTGTCCTTGCCCTTCGCCTTCATATGGGCATCATCCCTCCTTCCTCACACTGGCCTCTTGGCTTTCCTCATGATCCTGCTTTGCAGATTGTCCCTTGGATTCATTTGCTTGGTTGGACAGACCGTTGGCTCTGACTCTCTGACCCAAGGCCTAACACCGCACTCTGGTTTGCATCTTTGCTTTGTTCTTTGGCTTTGTCTATGGCCTCAATCCTGCCACGATCTGGTGTTTCACAGAAACTTACTATCAACGCTAGAACTGCAGGTTGGTGGCACAGAGGAAGAGGGGATAGTTTAGTGCAGGTGAAACATACACAGATCACACTGCAGCTGACCAAAAGGAAGGACTCCATGGGTCCTTTTCCCTGCTCTCACTTCATCAGTTAGTGGGTGTTTTTAGACAGGCCACCCCTGGACCCTCCACTCCCAGGTGTGGCCAACTCCGCATCCCCCACGTGTAGCCCCAACAGCGCTGGGTTTAAATGGACCTAGCAGCTGCTGCGGCCCACAGTCCACCCACACGGCGCACCCCTCCCCTGCACCATAGAGATATATGTTGATCGGCCGCTGCTAGGCTGCCACCCACAGCTCTATGGCATTGCCGGGGCAACCCTCAGCCAGGAGCAGAGCTGCAGTGGCCCATCTGCTGAGTAGACGGACTGCTGCTCTGCCTCTGGCACCGGTGCTGCATGTGTGGGTGCCAGAATCTTCCGGAGCACCGTAAGCGAAGCTGGCCTGGAACAGGCAGTGCCTGCTCCATCTCTGCTCTGCCTCACACCCAGGTGGCCTCCCTTTAAACGGGCGGGTTATCCGGGGGTGAGGTGCAGCAGCGACGTGGATGCACCTAATGAGTGGAGGCAACACTATCAAGCAGGGCAAAGCATAGGAGCCTGGCAAGGCAGTATGGGAGCCCTATTAAGGCAAGGGTCAGTCACTCCTGTGTCCCCCCAACCCACTCCTGGACTCCAATACTCCTCAGCCTCTTCCCTTTTTGCCACCAGGCCTTTTTGAACCAGTCTCCCCCTGCTTTCGGCCACTATCACAGACCCTCCCATCCCTATGCCCTCCACCAACATGGCAATCCCAGCTTCCAGTCCATTCCTGGCCTGTCTCCCCAACCATGTTACCACCGTCTTCTCATTATTGTTTTGTTTTTCTTCCAGAAAACATAGCCTCTTGCCCCAAATTCCTTCCCTGGCTTTTGTAAAATTATATAGAAAATCTAGGTTAGGTGGAGTGGCTGAATGAGGAGGGATCCAGTTTATTGGTGGCAAATGGCAGGAAAGGGATTCTGAGCCCATAAATGTGAAGAATTGTGTAATACTGTGCAGTTATTGATGGGGGTGGGGAGTGTGTGCAATATAGAATAATCACACAGACTCCTCCACTCTAATTGGATGAAGAGTCACAACAGTGCACATTTACCGAGCAATAGCAATACAATCATTATGCGAATCAGATCCCTATAGCCAATTAGAGTGCAGAAAACCTCCTCACTGAGAAATAACATTATACCTATCTGACAAAAGCTTCATTGCTGCTGCCCTTAGGCTTTCTGGAGGCCTTCAGTGGCAATATAATGTTCCTAGTTATGCCACAGATAATTATGATAATTCTAGCCCTTTATCAGGTTTCAAGCCAGCAACGGAGGACTTTTTCATTCTGTGCGTGCTGCTTCTCATCTCTTTTCCGCAGAGGAAAACTGTAAATGATTCTTCTCCAGAGACATCTCTTTAGGAAACCCCCCCAGACACCTCTATTGAGGAATATATGGTTTTGAGGGGTCTGAGCGTATGAGGTCCTATATTCAAGTCTCTGCTCAATGTCCGATCCAGGGAAGTTAGAGCCCTGTGTGAAATGTTGGTAAGAGCCCCCATCTATCGTAGGAATGTCTGGCTGAAGGGCAAGTAAGACACACACTTACTTGACCATTAGAAAAAGAAAAATGTTACTGTAATTCATTTTTGATGTTCATTTAAGCATAAATTCCCTTTGGAGCTGGGGTTCTCTGCATTGTGAGCACATGTTATGAATGTGTGGTTATTTCTACTTTACTCAAGGGCTGCAGGTGTTTGGCTCCTACCCCTGACTGGACACGTGCCCTCCACTGGCTTCCTGCATTTGAAGCTCTGTGGGCCCAGATATTTTGGGCGCACACAGCCCATATAGCTCTGTGGGCCCATATAGCCCACAGAGCTTCTCGCACTCATTTTGTCACTTCATGTTGATGTTGTCATGACTCACCTACAGTCCCCCCTGCCCCGCCCCAAAACATGGGATTATATGAGATTGCACAGAGTGTGCTAGTCTGGCTCTATCAATCCTTGCAAACTGATTTTAGTGAAAGCTGGAAAGGGTTTTTCTGCAGCCAGGAGAATGAGGCTAATGGAGACAAAGTTGAAAGGTTACCACCACAGACAGTATGGAGTTAGACACGCAGCAGCTACAACAAGTGTCTTTAGATGGACCCAGGGCTGGCCACCCGCGGACCTGCTCCGAGGTTCACGTGCAGCCCCACCGGGGCCAGGTTTATACAGACCTGGCAGCTGCCGCGGTCCATGGCGCCCCTCCCCCACATCATAGAAATGGGGCAGATTGCCTGATGCTCTAGGCTGCAGCCCACAGTTCTATGGTGTTGCCCGGGGCAACCACCGGCCAGGAGTGGAGCTGCAGGAGTCATGCACCAAGTAAATGGACTGTAGCTAGGCCTCCGGCCGCCGCAGCCGGTGCCCCAAATTTGAGTGGCCCACTCCACTGGCAGTGCCCCGGGATGTTCTGTAGCACTGCAAGCAGGGCTGGAGCCTGCACATCGGGCGGCCCACCTTTAGATGGATGGCCTGCCCAGGTGTGAGGTGGAGCAGAGCAATGGGTGTCATCCATCTTAAAGCACCCATTGTACCCCTGCGAACCTCCAAAACAACTAGTCTCTTATGTAGGGTAAGCAGTAACATTTTGGTGGGATGGACTATATTCCAAATCAGTGCCCACAGTATACCTCTCAGCACCATCAAACACACTCACATTCCCCAGTGTCTCATATACAACTCAGTTTGCTCCTCTGACATCCCCTCTCCTGAAAAAGGAACCACCACACTCTCTGGAACGCTGCCTGAAAACTCTGACAGGGCTGGATCAAAGCTAGCCCCGCCCCAAGCAGCTGTAAGCAAGCTCCGTGCTGCATCTGCTAACGGCTCCCTGAGCACAGGCTCCTACGCAGTGAACAGGTGCAGCACAGAGCTTGCTTGTAGCTGCGTACGGCTAGCTTGGATTCAGCCCATCTGAGTTCCCAGATTGTAGTACATTGCTTTTTGCAGACATACTGTGATGCAGGGGAAACCTACCGCAGTAACTTCTCTTGAGGGGCAGGATTTGCTAGTAGGCCTCCACCCCATTCGCCCCTATGGATAAGCTGCTGCTGCAGATAAACATGGGGTAAGAAGCAACCATTACCATCGCCATCTCAGACTACATTTTTGCTGCTCAGGTAAGCTCCTTTCCCACTAAGGCACCCATATCCCTAGTTACCTGGTGCTGGCAGACTGGAAAACAGAGCCTACATATGCAATGAAGTGTACCTTCATCCAGTGGAACATTATTAAATTGCCTTTTTCTGGTGGTTTGGGAGAAAAAATGTATTTGACAAACTGATGGTTTCAACACACAAAGGCTGCGATCTACCCTTATAGGTAAGTGGTTTGTGGCCAAAAGGTTTTCACCCGTTTCTCTGGATGGGCTGCTAGTTGCAGAGCACTGTCCTAGACTGCTTTTAGACGAACGCTGCCTGCTCATGGGGTGAAATCATACGGCTTGTAAAAGTGCTGCAGGCAGCTTTTGGACTCACCTATACGCGCCATATTTCCGATTGCGCATTCTTTAACAGCGCAAATTAAATACCTTGCTATGCAAGGTATTTAATTTGCGCTGTTAAAGAGTGTGCGTCTAACTGCCCATGGCACTTTTACAAGCCGCATGATTTCACAGCGTGAGCGTGCGTGCTCATCTAAAAGCAGCCTTAGTGTATATTTCTCTCTCTTTTCATGCTTGGAAATCCCAGCTTTTCCCACAGGAAATGCAGTTTCCCTTTCATTCAGCACCCCTGTGTCTGTTGAGAAAAGAAAGGCCAGTGTTGCATTTTCTCTGGCTGCTTTAATGCTGCCTAATGGCTGCTGGAGTTTGCACCAAGTTCGATATCACCACATTTCCAATGCACACTGCTGCTTCACTGACCTCTATAAGGCTAATTTTCTACTTCAGTCAGATTTGCCAGTATTGCATTTTCTGTGGCTGCTTTAATTTCTTTTGTCACACAGTAGATGGCACCAGAGATCACCTTTTCATCACTGTTCTGCCAAAAGCTAGTGGATTTGCTAGCTAGATTTCACAGTAGTACTCGAATGTTCTGAAGAACTGTGAGTTTGGAAGGGGATTTTCATGAAAGCAACATCCTGTCATACTTTTTCTTTTCTTTTCTTTTTTTTAAACGTAATGATACTGTCTCCCCTTCCTGCCAGAAAGTGCTAATTTGCATTCCTCTGTCTTGTCTTTGAAACTCAAATTGTCATAGAAATAGCACTTGGGCTATAACTGAGATGTCAGCCAAGTTGAAAAGAATCTATATCAACTAAAGTGCATGTGAATGTACTTTCTGGATTGGAACCTGTGGAAGTGGGAAGAATGTCTTATCAAACTGTGAATGTTGTTCCTATGAGTTAATGCAGAGTAAGGACCCTAAACTCTAACCACTTGCAGGGACTGAATGTAATGTAGTCTTCTTTTCCAGTTTAATGGCCTTACGTTCTTTGTATTCTCCCCCGTTCCTGTTTTTTTTATACCATGATTTGACAATGGGTGATTTCAGACGTGACGTGGTGAATGTCCACCACAGTCAACCTCAGTCAAACGCGGGGGGTGGTGAAAGCGCCGTGCATGTCTGTTTGCTCGCATCCAGATGTTCACCACAGTCAAACGCGGCCCGGGGTGAAACTAACCACACTTCGTGAGGTCGGGGTAGGAGGAGGTCCAGAAGTGTGGTGAATGGTCACCACGGCAGGGGTGAATGAAAAGTAACTTCTGAACGGAAACCCGCAGCCGCGGTGGAAGGATTTGACCTCAGTCTTTGTGCATTCTGGGGCTCAAACCGCGGTCCACGTCTCCACTGCATGTCTGTTGTGTTCCCCCGGCCAATGTTCTCTTTGATTGCCCCTGGGTGGTGGTCACGATCCTGTCACTTCTGTTGGGGTCGCACGTGTCACCACAGCCCGCGGTGAATCCATTCACACAGGGGTGGGATTCGCTGTGGTGAATTGGAACGCGTCACTTCTGAAATCACCCTGTGAGGCACCTATATGTTCTGATGATGGACATAATAGGCAGCATTTTCTGAAGTTCCATTTTCACAACAAACAGGCAGTCCAATTCTCAAAGCACTCCACTAGTGCGAATCCTATTGAAAGGAATAGGGCTTATGCCAGCAGAATACTCTGAGAATTCATCTGCTAGGCTCCTAAATAAGGTAGGATTTTATTCCATACCTATTATAGATTCTTAGTTATATAAGATGTTTTGTTTTTGTTTTTCACATACACCTTTATCAGTAAGATTTATTTTGTTTTATTATTTTTCTCCCATATGAATAAATTATTTACTTTTATTATTAATTATTATTATTTATTATTATTAAACACCTACAATGTGCCTGGCAGTGCATAGTCATAACTAGTAACAGGGCACCTGCTCCAAAGGCCTTACAACCAAGAGGAGACAAGGGGAAGGGGAGGTGCACGTACTTAGGGAGGAGGAGGGGATCCTGAAGGAGGAGAAGCATCAGCGAACAACCTATGGGGTTTGGAGCTAGAGGTAGTAGAAGAGATAGACTACTAGGCGGGACTTCAAGGTCACGATGGAGGGAGCAGAGCATATAAGTTCAAGGACCACGAATAGGGGGCAGCATGAGAGAAGATTTTATTTTCCTGTTTTATTTTATTTTTATTTTCCTGTCCTCTCTCCTGAAATTAAAATGCTACATTTAGGCCCGGATGCCATCACATTATCTCTTCATCTATGCAGGGTTCCATTAAAGCCAAGCATACAAAACACACACATTTTAAAGAGTGAGAGTAACTGGTTGTCGAGTAATGGAGAATTTACTGCCACCTTTGACTTCTGTAATATCAAGACTGGATGGCTACCTAGCTAAATGTCATGCTTTAGCTGAGACACATGTTACTGAGACAGATTTAGGAATCAATAGGTGCAACTCTGTGTCTCAAATGCAGCAGGACGCCTGACTATATGACCATAAATGCCTCTTTTCATGCCTTAAAATCTATGGGTGGAATCATCACTGATTAAAGTCAATGGCAAAACTCGGATTGATTTTTATGGGTAAGAGAACTGCACACTTTAAATGCATGATTCTATGGATTGAAATATAGGCCCTTTTCTAATGGGTGCAGATGCATGAGGGGATGGGTGGGCAGCGTGGTGGGTGGTGCATGGGGGTGCGTTCCCACGCACCCCCACCCATCTCCACCACGGAGCATTGGGCATTAGTGTCCGTTGCTCCGTACCTGGGTGATGGGTGGAGGTGGGTAGAGCACAAGAGCATGCATGCACCTCCACCCACGGTATTCCCACGGGCGCCCACCGATCCCCCCGCACCTGCCGTGGTGTTCGCATGGGTGTCCCCCACCCACCCGCACATGTGTGCTGGGGGGGCGGGGGGCATCCGTGTGAAAATGGCGATAAGATCACAGTTTACCATTTTAAAGTTTCTTTACCTTAACTCCATTGAATCATGTATGAAAACATGTCTCAATCAATCAATCAATTTATTGGTCAACAAATTTAACCTACAGTGCTAAGGCCAGGCGTAAGCAAGCAGGCCCGTTGCCTCAGATATACAAACCCATCCTAGCATAGTAGTTTAACAGTAAAATAAAATAAATACATAAGATAAATATAAATAATCATTTCACTTCAAAACCTACTTTCAACAGTTGATAGCAAATAATCCCAATATCTACATAAAAAACAAATCTACATAAAAAACAACAACTGTCTCTCTGACATCTCTACCTGGATGTCTCAACGTCAACTCAAACTCAACATGGCTAAAACTGAACTCCTTATCTTCCCCCCTCA
>QEPC01012460.1:554137-568215 GCA_003113815.1 Sphenodon punctatus | reverse complement strand
CTTTATCAGTCTCTCCGTCCTGGTCAGGGGGATGATAGTATAGCCCTACTGCGATACTCTTCCCCTTTATACCTGGAATTTCTATCCATAGAGATTCTAGGGAACAGTTCGCATCCTTTAAAATTTGAATTGTACTTGACTCAATGTTGTCTTTTACATATAGAGCCACCCCACCACCAACTCTATCTACTCTGTCATTCCGATATATTTTGTACCCTGGTATTACAGTGTCCCATTGGTTATCCTCGTTCCACCATGTCTCTGTGATGCCTATAATGTCTAGATCTTCATTTAGCACCATATACACTAGTTCTCCCATCTTACTTTTTAGGCGTCTAGCATTTGCATATAGACATTTATGTGTATTGTTTTTATTCTTCGTACTGTCCACATTATAGGGGACTGTATCAGGCACCCTGGAATTGTTATTTATCTGTTCTCCAGTGAATTCCACCTGAAGCCCCTTAATTTTTATCCCTTCCTCAGTCTTAAGCAACTCTAAATCAGTACCGCAAAGGGTGCTAACTACAGCTGCTGCAATGTCACACCTGCCCAGCTGCCCCCAGCCGGGTCAGGAGGCCGTTGCCTACCGTGACCCAAGGAAGGAAGTGAGGGCAGCCCTCAAGGACCCTGGATTGCCCCTGTCCTAGGGGCCCCGCGACCCGGCCCCCCTTTCTGGGTCCTGCGTGATGCTGGGCAGGCAAGCTCTAGTGTTCGCGTTGATCCCATCTCGTAAGGAGATGACCTGGCATCAGACTATCCCTACCGTCTAACTTAACTAACTCTCAGGACCCCTGCGGTGCGACATTATAAAACTTATGTATACCCTTCCCACCTGTAGCCAAACAAATTCCAACACTGTGAGGAAGGCAAAAAACCCACCTGAACAGAGCCAATAATTCCTTACTGGCTCTGAACCCAAGTTCAGCAACCAGTAATACCCACAATGCACACAGGGAGGGTGCTCTCAATGCTATCCAGGCGCAGAATGGCAGGATCCACGCCTGGACCAAGATGGTGGCCACGAGCTCCCGTTCACGCCGCTTCCCCTTGTGCCGTGCGCCACCCCCCACCTTCACGTGCCTTCTTTCAGTGAGGGCAGGGGGGAGGGGCAACAGCTGCCACCTGCGAGCCGCTCCCCGTGCCGAGGGGGGCCGCGGGGGCGATGATCCTTCACACAGACAAACCCGGAATTAAGTTATCCCGGGATAGAAGTGTCCCACTTTGTTATTATCCTGGGATAATAATCACTTGAGATTATTCTTATTATCCCAGGATAGTTTGTCCATCTGAAAACGTCCTTATTTAGGGGATTTTCAACCGATGTTTTGATGTAAAGACAAATCACTAGTGAGGAACAAAAGAGAGGCTACTATCCACTGACATTTAGAACTGGTCCTTCCCCAAGGATGTGTGAAAAGTGCCAGAGGCACTAGCAAGACATGCATGTGAGGGGGCTGAGGGTGAAGGTATTAAGTATTTCTGAAATCCATCCCCCCCCCCCGGCATCTTTTAGAGTTAGGCTGCTTGCCCACATTATGAAATACATGTGAGTTTCTAACACACGTGTGTTTCAGTAATGTGGGCAACGAGCAGCCTTAAAAGTTTTGTTTATGTCTGGGGCTTGCGCAAAGTGACTTGAGTCAGCTGCTACCATAGCAAGCAACCATTCCTTGAATTCTCAAACATTTGGCACTTCTTGTTGTGTGATTCATAAAACAGAACCATTAAGCCACTTGGGATTCAAAAATTAATCGACTACTCATTCTAGGCAACCCTCTCTCTCTTTCTCCTCTCTTCCATTTGCATTTGGCACCGTCCTTCATTTTAACAGTAAAATCTCTGACTGGTATCAGAAGTATTTCTTGAGGCGAAAGAGTTAATCCGCTTTGGGATTCTAGTTTCACATTTATTGTTAGGATTATCCCTGCCCTTTAAAGGGGGAGGGGGGGATCTCTCTCTCTCTCACACACACACTCGAGAGGAAGAGAAAAGAAAACATCTGTCTCACTGATTCTTGTTTCAGTTCAGTTCAGTTCAGTTCAGTTCAGCTGTAGGCAGGACGTGGTACACTAAGAGGTCAACTAACAAAATGTGACATGTTAGCCTCTGCAGTCTTGTTCACTCCCTCCAGGGCAACATGCCATTTGGTTGCCATTTTTTGGCCTCCTTGCCCTGCTTACCCTGTCTTAGGCTGTCATTATGGCTATCGCATCCAGAAGCTTAGTAACCGCAGTTCAGTGACATGGCAATGTTTGATAGAGCCCCATGGCAATTTAGTCAAATTATTACTGAGCCCAATGCCAACTGGAATGGTGGGCAGGGGAAGGCAAGGCATGGGGTGACAGTGCAAGGGAAAGCTCCTGTTCTCTGCCACTGGGGCTTGCAGTGAAGTAGGTTGGGGTGTTTTGCCCAGGGTGGCAAAACAGCTGAGGCCAACCCTGGGTTCCTGTGACTAATCTTGAGATTGAATTCAAGGAGGATGTTCTGGATGCTAATCACTTCTCACACTCTGGCCTTGCTGCTGGGATTTGTAGAGTGATCCTCTGGCCATTTCGCACTGGCACAAGTCCCATGGAAGTGATTGGGCTTATGCCAGCACCAACAGCTAAAGCATGTGCATCAAGTAAAGGAAAACATTCTTCTACCTCCCTAAAAATAAAATCAATAATCCCTATTCACATGGTTGTAAAACATTCCTAGCACCCCTCAAGCCTAGTAAGGGAGTAAAGCAGTTTGCCAGAAAAGCAGTCCTGGGTTGCTCCTGATAGCCTGCTGTGTGGAAGAAATGTTTTAATATTTTGCTTTACATAAGTAGCAACTAACTTGGAGCCTCTAGATCAGGGCAGACTGGGTGCTTATCGACAGATATGGAGGCAGCCCGCCCCTGGAACTACTCCGGGGGGCACCCCCATGTTCACTTTCCAGCCCCACCTGGATCTACCTTAGACAGACCCAGTAGAATCCCCTGGCCACAGTCTGCCTGTGCGGCACCCCTCTGGCACCCGCAACTCTATGGTGTTGCTAGCTGGGAGTGGAGCTACAGCATGGGTCCGCCGAGCAGGACAGACTGCAGCTCCACTCCGGCCGGTGCCCCGGGTTTGGACGGCCCACTCCACTGATGGTGCTCTGGGATGTTCTGGAGTGCTGCTATCTCCACTTCAACTTGTGGCAGGCTGACTTCAGATGGACCAGACAGCCCAGGGGGCAAAGCAGGCAGGCACAGCTGCCCCTGGAGCTGCCATCTATCTGTTTACAGCAGGGGTGGGGAAACTCGGGCCCGGGGGCCAAATGCAGCCCATGGCATGTTTTTATGTGGCCCCTTTCCAGTTCCTGGATCTGGTCCTTGGATCCAATTCCTATCTCCAGCCACTAAAAAACTGAGCTCTGGGTAAGGGAGCAGAGCGGAGCACATGCAGAGAAATCCATGATCTGGGACCTTCTTTTCCTCAGTGGACTTCTTAAGCACTCTTGCCTCCAACATCTCTGTGGCCCTTGGAGCATGTTCTGATTGTTAAAGTGGCCCCCAGGAGGGAAAAGCTTCCCCACCCTTGGTTTATAGTTAATAAGAGGCTTGTCATGCCCCTCAAAAGCTTTTAGCTTAAGTAAATCACTATGGATGTTTTTACACGGATGCTAAGCCCAGGTTTATTTTTCTTATGATGTGCTTAAAAGTCTGTGTTAAACAAGTTTTCCCTGGTATAACAAGCCCAGTTTTAGAATAAAACCTCTTTTTTCAAAAGTTTATTAGTTCTGGGTTAAAATAAGCCTGGCTTAAAATAAGCCTCTGTCAATTAACGTGTCTCCCGTTGTTTTCAATAATGAAAAGCAGGGTGCAAAATCCAACCCTGCCTTTCGTGAGTGAAAACGGGAGATGCGTTAAATGACACTTTTAACCATGCGCCCACGTTCAAAGCCTCACGTTAATTTCCCCACTGGGGATTTGCTTCTCATTCGATTTCCCCAGTGCAGTAACATGGGCAAGCACCCTAAGAGGGGACCTTTGCAGGGCTAGTGGATATAAGGTGTTGGACCTGGACGTGGGAGACCAGAGCTTGAATCCCAGCTTAGCTGTGAACTCACTGGGTTGCCTTGGACAAGCCACTCCCTCTCAGTCATTCTCAGTTCCCCATCTGTAAAAGGGAAGTGTATGCACCTCTCTCTCTCTCTCTCTGTTCCTCTCCCCTTCCTTGTCCATCCTAGATTGTAAGCCTCTTGGGGCAGAGACCTGTCTAATTACAAGCTGTTCACTGCCAAATACATTGCTGGTGCTATATAAGTTAAGGCAGGCTGGATATATATCATATAGTAATGCAGATTGTAAATTCCCCCAAGAAAGTTAGACATCTGCCTCTGGGCTAGGCCTAGGAGCAAGCTCTTAGGGCAACTTCCATGTGCACTCTGGAGACAAATCTTCAATGCTGAAGGCTATGCAACTGTTGCCAAATCCTCTGGGCATGGGAGCTGCCAGCTTGGCTTGTTTTCTGCCCTGGGCTGGCTCCGGCACTGGTCTGGCTGGTAGAGACCAATGGAAGTGTTTGCAGGGCAAAGATCACTCCACAGCAGTTTACAGAGCCATGAGTTGTCTTGGAGCCAAAAGTAGTGTGTGCGCGTGTGCTGCAGCAGTATGTTCCTTTGATTGCATTGCTGCTGAGCTCTAGGGGAAAGGGCACAGCTATTCTACAGTCAAGGAGAAGCCGAAGCAGGGGAAAACCCAGCAAGGTCGATCAAAGCAAAAAGCAAGCAATAATCAGCAAAGGAACTGAAACTGTCCTTATGGGCAGTATCCAGACACTGTAGCCAGGACTGGACCAGCTGGATTTGGAGGACAAGATGGAGAGTCTGAGATGAAAAATCTCTCTGGCTGAGGGTGCATCGAAGGACCAGGACACTGGAGCAATCAAGAGCAGGAGTTGCACTGTCCCCAAATGTATTGTTCTCGGGGGGGGGGGCTGATCAGCTAGAGGTGGCAGCAGGGAAATTTCACCTTGACCACTAGCCTGTAAAAGAAACCTCTCGATAAGAGTCTACGTTTATCAGTCACTTCCTTTCTCTCACCCACTCCTCCCAGGCTTTCCCCTCCCACTCGACCTGGCCACAGCTCCACACTCGCCTCTAGTGCTGAGAACAGGAAAGGGAGTATCCACGTTGCCAGTTGGCTGTTTCAGTGGATGGATGTCGCTTCTGGTGCATTTAGTGATGGCTAGTTCAGTGGTTCTCGGACATTTTAGACGCTGATTCCCTTCCTCTTGCCTTCAGTGCTTGTGGCCTTCCTGACACACACACACACAACTTACTCCCTCGCTTTCTTGACACCATGCCCTTGCCCCCATCTCTCCCTCTCACTTGCTACCCCATAATTTGGGGGGAAAAACCCTAGTTCAATCAGAGTAGAGCTAGGGGACTGGCAGCTGTGCTCCCTCCCCCCCAGTTTGAGAACCACTATTATTATCCGCTCTTTCTGGGGGCCTGTTAGTGGCCCCTCTTTTTACCAGCGTATGGTATGGGGGACTACTCTTGCAGTGGGGCCCCAAACATGACCACCTTTAGGGCCCTGGGGAGGGTGCCCCCAAGGGGTGGAGCCATGGAGGAGGGGTCACCAGGGGCCCCACATTTTATCTTCGCCCTGGGCCCTGCAAAAAATCTAAGGCTGGCCCTTGGAAGGACAGGGATATATTTGCAAAGTTGAGAAGTCTCGGATGCATACGCTTGGCTTAGTTACAGAGGAAAAGAGGACCCTGCAGGAAAGGCAGTAGTGAGAGCAGCAGTGAGCAGCCTGTGGGAATGGGAAGCTTGGGAAAGCCTGACAAGCAAAGTAGGTTTTCAAGAGGGATTTGGAGGATGGAAGGGAGAGACCTCAAAAAAAGACAAAAACACAGATCATCTCCTAGTACCAGCAGTCCTCAAACTGGGGGACCCCACAAAGTATTCTGGGGGTCTGAATACCTTAGCTTACCCTGTCACTGAGCTGGGGGAAATCTCCAAAATAACAGGGTAGCAGGAGAGAGAGGGGAAGTAATAGGTGTGTGCGTGTGTGTGTTAGAGAGAGAGAGAGAGAAATGACATTAAGTGTTGCCTGGAAGTTCTGTGTAAATCACAGTACTCAGCCAGCTCAGTAACTGCAGGAGTCTTTAGATACATACAGCAGTGATCGGGTGCTAAGAGGTTTGTCACGTGGCTGTGCATTTTGTCTAAGCACTGTCACTATTTTTGGCTGCTGGTTTGCCCTCCATTAGCCTCCCATTAACTCGTCGCCAGTTGCACAGATGTCTTGGGTGCGGGAGTTGAGTGTTTCCCCTGTCCCTGTGGCGAACATTGTGTCTAGAGAAATTGGGTGGTGTGTTCACAGCCATTTCTGATTTGTCTGTCCTGAATCCTCCACTCCGGCCCCCCGACAGCTTGTTACTTGCTGTACATCACAACACACAGGCAATCCTTCCCACAAAGAAATCAGCCCAGGACAAATGTCCAGTTATGAGGAAGTAATACCACCTCAGGAATGGATGTCTCAAGGATAAGAGCAAATTCTTCTTCTACTCTCCCCAGCTATCACCGCCACAAGTAAAAGCTTGCACATGGCCTTCCAGCAATGGCACCACCCAATGTTGAATAGTCATAGCCTGATAGTGCTCAATCCAAAGAAAATTGAGTTAGTAGAAAGACTCCCATCATTTTCAATGGGCTTCAGATCAGGCTGGGGGATCATTAAAAATTAAAACATGGAACACTTCCTTGATGTATTTTGTCTTTTTCCATTATGTGACCCTTTAATTTAAGGATAAGACAAGATTTGATCTGTGATCTCGGGTTTCAAAGGACAAAGGAGTCAAGCTAGAGAGTCCTCTAAGTTTACATCTTGCAGACCTCTACGTTTTCTACCAGGACTGCATTATTTTTAGAATGCGTTCCATCTCTTTATGACCTGGTTTCTTCACATTGTACCACCATGAAAGGTTAACATGCACCGTCTCTTCTCACGATTAACCTGCATCTCTGCAGCAAGAGCCATTTATGCAGCTCTGTAACTGAAGTGCACTTCTCACCTAATCATCAAGTACATTTGTCATCATTATTTCAATAGGACATTGCAGCATTAAAATGATTTGATCTTTCATCAGCTCCCAGGACAAAGACTGGCTTTGTAGGTGGCTGTTCTAGTGTAGTAAATGTCAAGCAATTTTTGCTGACACCAGTGACCGTGTCCACAAAGGAATTGACACACTGGCTTGTCAACAGATTATAAAGTTACATTTGCAAGAAGACATTAAGATGCAAGGTCAAAAACAAATTATATAAGAAGAGCTGTTCAAAGAGACTTCAAATCTTTCTCCTTCTTAGTCATTTTCTGTCTCAGTTTTTAGTCTGGAAAATTCTTATGGAAAGTAATGGGGGCTTTACACAGAACTTACACTAGTGAAAGGGAGGGAGACACCTTCAGACTTTAGTCCAGATTCTTTTATAATGTTGAAATTTAGGCCAAGATTTCCACTAGTAACTAGTGTTCGCAGGTGCCCCTATTTAAGATACTGTGAAGGGACTGGCTTTTCAGAAGGTATGAACTCAGCTCAGAACTTTCGGGAAAAGAGGCCCCTTTAAAGTGTCTCAAGCAGATTGCCTAAAAACTGAGGCACACATAAACGACCAGTCATTCCTGAAAACTTTGGGCTTTGCTGATTTTTTTATATTTTTTAAAAAAATCAAGGTTCTGCTCCAGTAAAATTTTAATTTTGCTGCCATTATTACTTCTACTTCCCCGTGCTGGTCACGATCATCCATGCTTTCATCAACTCAAGACTGGACTATTGTAACATGCACTACGTGGGGCTAGCCATGGTGATAGTTCGGAGACTGCACAACGCGGTGGCCTGTCTCCTTACGGGGATGGGTTGCCAAGAGCACATTACTTTACACCAGTGCTCCATTATTTGCACTGGCTGCCGATAGTCTTCCAGGCCCGATAAAAGGTGTTGGTGTTTACCTAGAAAGCCCTATGCAGCCTAGGCCCTACCTATCTGCAGGACCACCTCACTCCCTCGGCTCTGGCTCGACCCCTGTGGTTAGCCGGGAGTGCCTTTCTAGAAGTCCCCTGGGTATCTTGGGGAGCGACTGTGGAGAGGGTGTACTCTGTGACTGCACCAAGGCTGTGGAACTTCCTCCCTGTGGAGGCCCCGGTGGCCCTGGACCTCTCCTCCTTTCGACGTCAATGTAAGACCTGGCTGTTCCGCCACGCTTTTGTTGACGAGATGGGTAACGGGTGGGGGATTGAGGGTTAGGGAGGGAAGGGTTTTCTGTATTCTTCTATGCCCCACCATGTGGATTTTCGATGGTCTTATTTGTATATATTGTTATTTATATTATTGTACTTTTAATATATTTTTAACTTGCAGTTTGTTAGCTGCCCAAGCTGCTGTGAGCAGGAGGGTGCGGGGTATAAATTATGAAATAAATAAATAAAAATAAATAAAATGAACTTTTGCTTTTAACCACCATAGAAACAACGTTGTTTGCACCATCTATTGCTGAAAATGAGGCTTCATGGCTTACCTGTCCCCTCATTAGGGCAGGATGGTGGAAGAGGAGAATGTCCTATTGTTTCTTGATGAATGTCCAAGTGAAAAGATCTGAAAAACTTGTTTTGTTTTGTTTAATTAGGTCTTACTTTGGATGCTTAGGTTAACATATGTCACCTTGCAGTGTAAAGTGTAGGGGAAAGAGGATATTCCTTGAGCTCCCTTTGGTATAGGGACTGCAGTTGTGCTCCATCTGTAAAAGGCCTTGCCCAGAATCTAGCCCAATGTATTTGGAGGCATTCAAAATTCCATTCAGGGTGAATCTCATGCTCTTGAGACTGGATCTCACAAGCTTATTAACAGTCCTGCAGGCAATTTGAAAATGGGGGTGGGAAGCTGCCTTCTTCCTTCTGCATGCACTCAACCACAGCACACTGCATTCAGAAAGGGGAGGAACACCTCCTCTAGACAATGCTTTGGGTACACATTTCTTCCACTTCCTATGCTGCCACTGTCTTGATGCATCAAACACAATAGAGGGATCCCAGGCAAGGGGAAAGCTGGGGTGGATACAAAGGGAGGCCAGGGCATGGGGGCAGGAGGACTCGAGTGGGGGCTGAGGGTGGAAGTAAGGTGCTGAAGCAGACCAGGGCATGGGAGGTGCTGGGGTATGGGAGCCTAGGAATGTGGGGGAAAGTGAGGTGAGGGAGCATCCCACAAGAAAACAAGCTGGAGTGCGACTAGTCATAGAAGAGATGGGGGTGATCAGATCACAGCCTGTCCTGGGGCACCAAGCCCAACCCCACATTCACTCACTGCTGCCCCAAGGAGCCTGGAACTGGATCCTCCACTGGCAACTTTCCCTCCTCACAGGAACTGAAACAGCTGCTGTCAGACACTGCACCAGCTTCTGGCTCACTGAAGAGGGCAGAGGCAGCTGCAGCAGAGAGAAAGCAGATATTTTTTTATATCTCAGTGGGGTTGGCTCTACTTGGCCTTCCTGAAAGCCTGGGCCCTGGTTATGCCCCTGGTAAAGGTGTTTAGAAGGAAGACAGCTCTTTTCTGACCCTCTGTTAGTGTTTACACTGTTGAAAGGACTGCTTCGATTGGTTCTAATGTAAAAATAAACAAAAAGCAAGTATTCGTAGCTTTTTATCTCTTAAAAAACTCGAGAACTTTAATGTTTTCTAGTAATGGGTAGAAGGAGGAAAACACAAAAACAGAATATGTTCTCATGAGCATGCTACATGGGGAGTATTTACTTCAGAGGAACTATGCTGGAATAGCTGCCTCTATCTGCCTCCATTCTCATGAGCAGAAGGAACTTCGGGTTAAGTTACACTTCTTCTTCCCACCCTGGATCTCCCTCCTGTGCGAAGAAGCTCCAGCAGAGGGGGCTAGAGTAAGCAGAGAGTAAGGCAGAAATGCACTACAAAAGGAGGAAAGACCGAGGTTTTCTTGGACAGCAGACTGCATGAACAAGGGAAATTCTCCTGAACAGCATGCATGAACATAGCTTCTGGCAGTGGCGTAGCGAGACTGTTGCAGGCATGAGCTCATATCCCAATTATGCCTCCCCCTCCAGGGCCAATCTGTGGCAGGGGGCCCCAGGGTAGGGGTGGGAGCAAACCCCACCAGGAAGGAAGTATTCAGAGTGGGTGGAAAATTTCCTTCTTAGTGGAGCCCTTTGCAAGCGGCCTCGACATGTCTAGGAAATTTTCAGAGTGGGATGGGGCAGAGCTCAGAGCTACTTGCAAAGATCCCATGGCACTCAGGGTCCAGAGCCCAGGCTCAGCTGAGCTCCCTTACTCAATGGTAGCTACACCCCTGGGCCCTGGAGTCAGAGAGCGTCTTTACACATAACGTCAACGGGTGTCTAAATGTGTGTTTTGACCTGGATATGAATATCGGTTTGGCTCTGTGTTCACCACGTGGCGTTGCTTAGGGCGTTTGTAGACGAGACAAAAAAGGCGGCTGATCCTTTGATCAGCCGCCTTTCTTACTGCTCGTCTATTTGCTTGCCCTGCTTTTTAATCTGCGTCGGAGGGGGCAGGCGAGCCTGCCCCTCCGACGCGGATTCCCGAAGTGCCGGCTTTACGCCGCACTTCCTGGCTCCGCGGCGAGTGCACATGCGCACTCGCACTCTGCGCCGTGTCTGGCATACAGAGGCTGCGCGGGGAGAAAAGACAGCGTTTAGCGATCCCCCTTGTAAGTGGGATCGTTTATAAACGCCCTTAGACACACAGCCCAACTTGGGGTAAATCGGTGTTTTCTTGCCACCCAATCTCAACACGGAAGCGTTGCCGCCTCGTTCCCCGTGTTGTACCTGTTAATATGTCACGCAATATCATTAGACACAACGTTGGCCACGTGTTCAGCAGGAACACGCAAATTATCCTTGTGAACAATGGTGTTCATATTGCATGTTCAATGGGTGGCCAAATTGATGTTGGGATTGTTATGATGCTTGCACATAACGGCCGAACATGTGCTTAGGGGATTCGACACCCAATGTCTAAAGATGCCCAAAGCCTCTCTCCCGTCTCTAAAGTCACTTGTTTGGAGGGGTAATTACCACTGCGCTCTTGATCCTTCTGCTCATATCAACCCAGGAGACTTAAAGTGTTAAACAAAAGTTTTGCGATACCCACATGATTCTGCAAATGGCAGAAACAAAATCCATCTAGAACCTACGTGTGAAGGGCAAGATATAAGTAGGGTTGCCACCTATGTATATTTTTCCATGCCACTTATGAAAAATACATGTTGCAGGGCCTGCATGGGTGCCATGTGCCCATGCAGGCCCTGCAACATGTATTTTTCATAAGTGGCATGGAAAAATATACATAGGTGGCAACCATAGATATAAGCCAACAAAGTATTAATGTACATCAGCCAAACTAAGCAAACAATCTGATGGGACTCAAATGCTAGTCAAGTTCAAGTATGGGAGACTAGACTTAAAATTAACCAAGGAGAAATGAGTCAGCTCAGGAAGAAACATTGCAAGGTGGGACGGGCAAATACCTTCCTCACCTCAGACGCATGAGTCAGGCAATACACACATGAAAAACAGCTCTGCAGTCTTGGAAACGAAGCCTGTCAAAAGCTCAGAATATAAACAGATTAGGAACGGAATTTGGTTCCAAATGAATGGGTTCCATTCTTAGTAGTTTTGCCAAGGGCTGCAATAAGAGCTCACGGCTGCACAGCAAAGATTTGAGACTGCTCCACAGTCTCTCAGCTGTTCTCTCAGCAACAGAGATATTGTAAATCCCCTTAGGAGAAAGCTGGGTTTATTCCAGAAAGTTAAAGGCACAACCGCTCTCCATTATCAAGAGGGAACTGCTGAAGCCCCAATTTTGAGGAAACTGCTTGAGCTACATATTCACCTTGGAATTGACTAACTGAGTTCCTTAGCACAAGAACAGGAGACAGGCCTCCACACAGCTGATCTGGATATTGAATTAGCCCAGAGCCCAGTCATCTGTGAAGGGAAGAAGAAAAAAAACCACACAGGAAAGCTTATAATTACCTTGGAATTTATTTTAAAACCCAGAGCATTAAACTAGAAAGCTGAAGGGCATAGAGCGATACTTCTGGCTGCCACCAAAAAGGGCCAGGCACCAAACAACTGATCAAAAGCAAGCAGGGAGAGACACCCAGGCCTGGGAGATGCTCAGAGCAGCCATTGTGGAGTCAGACACTAAACTCAGCTGGCAGCGTATCAAATTAAAGTCCATGAAACATCTCTTCCATGCCTTTGCTAAGAATATATGAACAACCTAGGAAATCCTCCCCCCAAGTCTTCCTTTCCCCCATCTCTGTTCCCTCTAGTGCGCAGTCACCAAGGCAACCTTCCTTCCCTGTGTCCGTTTGATTCTCTCTCTCTTCAGCAGCTCCTTCCATGGGAAGTTATAGCTTCTTCTACTCACCTTGGCCACAATGCTCTCTTGCATTGACTACTGACTTATCTTCTCCTCCTACACAGCCTTACATTCTGCCCAAACATCGTTCACCGTCACTTCCCTGGTCTCTCTAGCTCTCCCTGCAAATGTCGCCTCATGCACGTTCCCATTTGTAGACCCCAACACACACGCAATCACGCAATCTGCACTTGCCTGGAGGATCCAACCCCTATGTATTTAATTAGAGATGCTTTTAAAGCACATATTTTGGCCCTTCACTTAGAACATAACTTGTGTGCTATACAAGCAACACGCATCCCTGGGCTGCATGTTGGGATCGGGTGGTGGAGTGGCAATGTCTGCCAGAGGGGGCAGGCATATGGAGTAGAGTGGCCATTCCTCCCCTTTAAAAGAGGACACTTATGAAAAATACATGTTTCAGGGCTGCACTAGTTCCAGTGCAGCCCTGTACCATGCATTTTTCATAAGCGCCCTCTTTTAAAGGGGAGGTATGGCCACTCCAATAGAGAGGCTGTGTTTGGGCAAGCAATGCGGTGCTCAAAGGACTTTTGTGCTGGGTGAAGGAGCGTTGGTGATCGAGGGACTGGAGCATGATGCCTCTCCTCTCCCCCAGCTCGGTGTGGGCAGCCCAGAGGTGGTTCCAGTATCTGTCCTCCTGCCGGTGGTCCCTGATGGCGGACTTGCAGCAGGGGATGAGGGAGGTGGAATGTTAGGTCATGCCAACCCCACTTCAGGCTCTGTACTCCGGTGTGTGACCCCTACACCCACCATGACAGCCGGTGCCCTGGTGCTTGCTGGCATCCCCGCCCTCCATCCCACACTAGTTGGGCTGCCAACCCCCTCACAGGCCACCCTCATGGGGCCCTCCACAGTCAACACTCCTGGCACAGTTCTGGAGGATTCCCATTGATCTCCTGGGCACCTGTGCACACGGTATAGGATGACTGTCACGGACTTGGATAGCGCTCCATGGCTGCTTCACCCCTCTGCCCTGACACCACCATGCCGGTGTTACACACGAGTACCCTGCACTCGGAAGGGGCACATAGAAAGAAGTGGTGGGACCCCATGTGGAAAGAGAGAAAAACTAGGTCAAGCTGGCCTCACAGAAATTCCCTTTAGGAGACCAGCCTCATGCAAAACACCCAGCCTAAGAAAGAAACAGGAGAAGCCAGTACTTAAAAGATATGGAGCAGTTGAGATGCCAGGCAAACTCCCTCTTGTGTGTAACCTCCAGAGAATGGATCCTCCCACTCAGCACCATTCCCTGGTTAAAAACTAATGACCCATCAAGCCTCACCTGGGAAGTCACCCAGGTGCAAGATCCTCTTGCCCCTCCATCCAGCCTTATGTTTACCCCCAAACATCCTTTTCCTTGTCTCCCAGGACCCACCTGGAAAGACCCCATTCAATGCCCATTGCAAGCCTTTGTCTAATCCTGGGCTCCCGAGCACCCACCCAGGAAGCTTCTTTCTAGCAGGGTTGTGTGAACGCGGTTCAGACGTTTGGAGTTCAGACCGAACTCAGCCAGTTCGGACGGCCGAACCGAATGCCCGAACTAAACGTGGAACCCCCCGAATAGTTCGGCTGCGTTTGGGTGGGAAAAACATGGCTGGCAGGCCCGGGGGGGGGGGGGGGG
>QEPC01012460.1:531597-551362 GCA_003113815.1 Sphenodon punctatus | reverse complement strand
TAATAATAATAATAATAATAATTAATAATGAGAAGCAACTGCTCCACCAACTTGGCCCCCAGTGTCAGGCGGTGTGGTGAGCAAATGTCCCCTGCCATAAAGAACAGACACCTGCTCACTGGGGACACTCGTTGGTGGGCAGGACAACAGACCCTTGACTTCTGTGGATAGGGCTGGCCACACGTCCCTCCGAGAACTGTGTTGCCACCATGTTCTGACCCTCCCATGGGGGGAACAGCAGCAGCAGTAGCCACCGCCAGTTGAGACCCAGAAGCGTCAGTGCATCATGGAGGAGCTGGGGTGGGGGCAGCTGCCAAGTCCATCGGCAGCTACAGGACATGGAGGGCGGCGTGGCTTTCAATTGGAAGCCACACGCATGTTGGGGGAAATGATTGCACTCGATGGGCAGGGACATGAGGGTTAGGTCCCTGATTGGCTTCCTGCCCGCCCCCCCCCCCCCCGTTTAAGCTGCCCTCGCACACCACCCTGAGTTGGCAGGTTGTGTCAGCCTTGTACCGGGCTTTAAAGGAGCGGGTGAGGGAGCAGGGGCTGGGGGTGCCACCATCCACTTCACCACCGACCTGTGGTCAAGCAGGAACGTGCAGCATGCCTATCTGGCAGTGATGGCACAGTGGTGGCAAGACCCGGAGGCAGCATTTGAGAGTGACAGGAGGGGTCCTGAAGCAGGGTATAGGTGGGCCCTGCTTCAGGTGGAAGTCATGGACAGCCCCCACATGTCTCGGAACATTGAGGCAGCCCTGACCACCATGGTGAGGGAGTGGGTCACACCAGGTGCGCCTCTCACCAAGGGGTGCATGGTAACTGACAACGTGGCCAACATATTGAGGGCAGTCCATGATGGGGGCTTCACCAGCATCCCTTGCGCCGCACACACCCTTCACGTGGTGGTCAGGGATGCTCTGGGCTTGGGGGAGAAGGGGATTGGGGCAGGCACCCTTAGCTCCCTGAGTGAGTGGGGGAGGAAGCTGGCCGGTTTCTTTAACCAGAGCATGAAGGGCAGCAACCTCCTCCGAGCGAAGCAGGCGGAGCAAGGGTCCCCAGTGCACCAGTTGGTGTAGGATGTGACTGTCCACCAGGTGGAATTTGACGTTCTTGATGCTTGAGCGGCTTCTTGAGCAGAAAGCCGCCTTGCATCAGGTTCAACTGGTGATGGACAGCGGGGGCACCTCCAGGGTACAATGGGGCAGAATGGGAGATCCTGGCTCACACGGTCTTTGTTCTGAGACCATTCCTGGTCGTGACAGAGACCATCAGCTATTCCACGGCCATCATCAGCCAGGTGACCTCTCTGGTCCAGAGTCTCCTCAGGAGGCTGGATGAGATTCTCCAGGGGAAGGACTGTGGCTGAGGCGGTTGCCCTTGTGCAGCAGGTGAAGACATGGCTGAAGACGTGATTCGATGAACTCCTGCAGTGGGAGGAATATGTGTTGGCAACCATGCTGTACCCCAGGGTCAAGGGCAGTGTGGCACGCCAGACACTGCTCTATGACTACTGGAAGGGTGAGCTGGTGGAGAGGGTCCAACAGGCAGAGAGGGCTCTGGAGAGTGCACGGCAACAGCAGCAGGATGCCCCTGGGGATGGTGAAAGTGGGAGCAGCCACCCCTTTCAGCTGACGGGGTCTATCCCTGCCCCCAGCCCTAGCAGTAGCAGCACCAGCAGCAGGCTGAGCAGCAGCAGCCCTATTGCCAGAAGCAGCTCATATGTGCATGACACTCCGGCAAGCATGGGCCCATGCACAGCAAGGCAGGCAACGTGGCTAAGGGCACTGGTGAAGGTGGTGCCAAAGCAGAGTTACGTGAGGGAGTACAACAGCGCCTCGGCAGCAGTGGAGAGCTACCTGGAGGAGCCGTGCATCTATCCCAGGAGTGATCCCTTGGCCTACTGGGCCAGCAAGACCAATGTGTGGCTGGCCCTGTCCAACGTGGCCAAGGGTCTCTTGTCCTGCCCACCGAGTGTCCCCAGCGAGCGGGTGTTCTCTATGGTGGGGGACATTTGCTCACCGCATCACCTGAGACTGGGGTCCAAGTTGGTGGAGCAGTTACTTTTCATTAAGGTCAACCTTCCGCTGCTGGGATTCCCCAAGCTGCCCCTGGACATGGATTGATGGTGCAGTGGCACACGCCATCCCATGCCAGGGGCAGTCTTGGGACAGGACTCTTCCTCAATCTGGGCTGCTGTGCTGAGGTGCTGTCCCTCCCTCCCAATGCCCGTTGCCCACCCTGCCCCCCTCTCTCTCTCTCTCACACACACACACACACACACACACACACACACACACACACCCCCCTCAGCCGGCCTATCTGACTGATCTCATGATGCTGGGTGGCATTGGGAAGCTGTAAGCCTTCCAGCCAGCCTCTGGCTAGACAATCTCGGCCCACCTATCTGACTGGCTCTCTCTCTCGCTGCACAGTCTTTGCCAGCCTGAGTGCCCTGCCAAGGTCCCAGCCTGCCTTCCCTACTGCCTCTCATGCCATGATGCCTGTCTGCCCACCCTGGTTGCCAAGCTCAAACCCTGCCTCAGTCTGCCTTCCGATGCTCATGCCACGCTGCCTGTCTGCCCGCCCTGGTTGCCAACCTCAAACCCTGCCTCAGCCTGCCTTCTACTCATGCCAAAGTGCCTGTCTGCCTGCCCTGTGGGCAAAGTTGAAGCCCTGCCCCAGCCTTCCTGCCTCTCATGCCAAGGTGCCTGTCTGCCTGCCCTGGCAACCCTGGGTGATGTGCCACCCCACTGGCCTGGTAATCCTGCTGCTGCTGGTCTATGGGTGCTCTGCCCTGGCAAATCCAAATGTGCCCTTGCAATCCTGCTGCTGCTGTCTGCTACAGTATGGAAGCTCTTCCCTAGCAAATCCTGCCATCCTGGCTCCATGGGTGCTTTGCACAGGCAAATCCTGCTGCTGCCATCTCTGCTGTTCCATGGGTTCTGTGCCCTGGCAATCCAATGTCTGCTGCTGCTGCTGCCACCTCTGCAGTGCCACAGGCTCTGTGCCCTGTCCATCCAATCTATGCTGTTGCTGTTGCCTCTGTTGTGCTATGGGTACTGTGCCCTGGAAATCCAATACCTGCTGGTGCCAATGGCGCTTCTGCTGTGCCACGGGTTCTGTGACCGGGCAATCCAGTGTCTGCTGCTGCTACCAATGCTGCCTCTGCTGTGCCATGGGTTCTGTGACTGCGCACTCAAATGTCTGCTGCTGCTACCTTTGCTGTGCCATAGGTTCTGCTACCGGGCAATCCAATGTCTGCTGCTGCCGCCAATGTTGCCTCTGCTTGGCCACGGGTTGTGTGACTGGGCACTCAAATATCTGCTGCTGCTACTGCTGCTGCTGCTTCCTCTGCTGTGCCATGGGTTCTGCTACTGGACAATCCAATGTCTGCTGCTGCCGCAAATGCTGCTTCTACTGTGCCATGTGTACTGTGCCTGGACAATCCAATGTCTGCTGCTGCTGCTTCTGCTGTGCCACAGGTACTGTGCCCCAGCAATCAAATTTCTGCAACTGGGTGACCACATGATTCACCACCTGGGAAGACTTGACCAATTTGCAGAAGAGCTGTTTGGGATCCAGTGAGTAGGATACCATCCTGCAATGCCCAGACAAGTAGGGGTGCCACCAAGTCCTAACTGGGCCTCTGCCGCTACTCCACTGATGCCAGCCAGCCTGCAACACCCAGCCAAGTAGGGGTGCCAGCCACCAAGCCCTGGCCAGGCCTCTGCTGCTGCTCCACAAGGATGGGTGCCAGCCGCAGTTACTGTGCCCTGGCAATCCAATGTCTGCTGCTTCTGCCATTGCTATGCCATGGGTACTGTGGCCCGGCAATCTAATTGCTGCTGCTGCTGAGGCTGCCACTGCTCCTGCCTCTGCTGATGTCACCTCTGCAGTGCCACGGGCTCCGTGCCCTGACAATCCAATGTCTGCTGTTGCTGCCAGTACTGAACGTCAGTCATTTGCTCCTCGCTCTTGTTTGGGCATAACTTGGATGAGTGTGCTGGCAGGCAGGGGCAGGGTGTCCATGAGATTCACCTCTGGGCAAGGCTTGCCTAATTTGCAGTAGAGCTTCTTGAGATCGGTCGAGTATGATGCCAGCCTGAAATGCCCGGCCAAGTAGGGGTGCCAGCCACCAAGCCCTGGCCAGGCCTCTGCCGCTGCTCCACCGAAGTCTGGCATCCTGCAATGTACGGCCAAGTAGGGGTGCCAGCCACCAAGCCCTGGCCAGGCCTCTGCCGCTGCTCCACCAATGCCTGGCAGCCTGCAATGCCCGGCCAAGTAGGGATGCTATACTGGCCATACTGCATAACGCATAGATGCCATGCCGCAGAGCACTTGCTGAAAATCCAGAGTGCTTTGTGTGCAAGGCAAGCCAAATAGCTCTACCGATGCCAGCCAGCCTCCAACGCCCGGCCAAGTAGGGGTGCCATACACCAAGCCCTGGCCGGGCCTCTGTCGCTGCTCCACCAACGCCAGTCAGCCTGCAAGCCCCAGCCAAGTAGGGGTGCCAACCACCAAGCCCTCGTCGGGCCTCTGCTGCTGCTCCACCAGTGCCTGGCAGCCTGCAATGCCCAGCAAATAGGGGTGCCATACTGGCCATACCGCATAACGCATAGATGCCATGCCGCAGAGCACCCACTCATGGTCACACGCAGAGCACTTGCTGAAAATCCAGAGTGCTTCATGTGAGGTAAGCCTAATAGCTCTACCGATGCCAGCCAGCCTGCAACGCCCAACCAAGTAGGGGTGCCATCCACCAAGCCCTGGCCAGGCCTCTGCCACTGCTACACTGATGCCAGCCAACCTGAAATGCCCAGCCAAGGATGGGTGCCAGCTGCAGTTGTCTGCCACTTCTGAATGATGCCTCTACTGTGCCACGGCAACCTCAGATTAGAATCACAGATCAGAATTGATTCCTTGAACAGCTAGAGAATTAACATTCAAGTTGAATCGGGAAGTGTACAGAAATCAGAAAAATGAGAATTAATTAAAACAGGAAGCCAATAAGTCTGGAAAGACCTGCTTAATCAAATGTTACACAGAGACTGGCCACAATGATCCTGTAGCCTGAATGCATTATAAATCTTCACCTGCTTTAAGAAAAATTATATATGATCAATTGGATGAAATGCAATCCAATGTCTGCTACTGTGCCCTGGCCATCCCATGTCCGCTGCTGCTGCTGCCTCTCCTGTGCCACAGGTTCGGTGCCCAGGCAATCCAATGTCTGCTGCTGCCACTGAATGCAGCCTCTGCTGTGAAGCATCAATCCATCTCCAGGGGCAGCTCAGGGAATCCCAGCAGTGGAAGGTTCACCTTGACAGACAGAAACTGCTCCACCAACTTGGTCCCCAGCCTCAGGTGGTGCGGCGAGCAAATATCCCTTGCCATGGAGAACACACGCTCGCTGGGGACACTGGTTGTTGGGCAGGAAAGCAGATCCTTGGCCACTTTGGACAGGGCCGGCCACACATTGCTCTCGCCAGCCCAATAGGCAAAGAAAACACTGCTGGGATCTATGCAGGGCTCCTCCTCCAGCTAGCTCTCCACTGCTGATGAGGTGCTGTCGTACTCCCACACATAACTGTCTTGTGGCACCACCTCCACCACTGCCCTCAGGGGCAGGGGCTCGGTGGTTGCTCATTGCCATGGAGCTATTCATCTTGCCTTGCACAAAGTACTCTGGATTTTTGGCAAGTGCTCTGTGTGTGGCCATGAGTGGGTGCTCTGCAGTATGGCACCTATGGGTTATGGCCAGTATGGCACCCCTAATTGGCCGGGCACTGCAGACTGGCATCGATAGAGCTGCAACAGTGGCCTGGCCATGACTTGGTGGCTGGCACCCCTACTTGGCCGGCATTGAAGGCTGCCAGGCATCAGCAGAGCAGCAACGGAGGCCCGGCCCGGGCTTGGTGGCTGGCACCCCTAGGGCATTGAAGGCTGGCTGGCATCGGTGAAGCAGCGGCAGAGGCCCGGCCAGGACTTGGTGACTGGCACCCCTACTTGGCCAGGCATTTCAGGCTGACAGGCCTCCAGTTCTACTCACTCTATGCTGGGTTCTCCAGTTCTAGTCACCATCACAGGAAGAGTGACAGGCTACAGTAGTGCCTGCCAGTGCCCAAAGCAGGTTTGCACGTGTTGTCATGACCCTGTAGGCAGAGACGGGCAGCCCAGCAGAACATTTGCTTTCAGCAGCCTTTGGGTGGGCAGCAGCATTGCTCATTTGTAGGACCAGGACAGGAGTCAAGAGACCCCAGTTCTAATTCCTGGNGCCAAGTAGGGGTGCCAGCCACCAAGCCCTGGCCAGGCCTCTGCTGCTGCTCCACAAGGATGGGTGCCAGCCGCAGTTACTGTGCCCTGGCAATCCAATGTCTGCTGCTTCTGCCATTGCTATGCCATGGGTACTGTGGCCCGGCAATCTAATTGCTGCTGCTGCTGAGGCTGCCACTGCTCCTGCCTCTGCTGATGTCACCTCTGCAGTGCCACGGGCTCCGTGCCCTGACAATCCAATGTCTGCTGTTGCTGCCAGTACTGAACGTCAGTCATTTGCTCCTCGCTCTTGTTTGGGCATAACTTGGATGAGTGTGCTGGCAGGCAGGGGCAGGGTGTCCATGAGATTCACCTCTGGGCAAGGCTTGCCTAATTTGCAGTAGAGCTTCTTGAGATCGGTCGAGTATGATGCCAGCCTGAAATGCCCGGCCAAGTAGGGGTGCCAGCCACCAAGCCCTGGCCAGGCCTCTGCCGCTGCTCCACCAATGCCTGGCAGCCTGCAATGCCCGGCCAAGTAGGGATGCTATACTGGCCATACTGCATAACGCATAGATGCCATGCCGCAGAGCACTTGCTGAAAATCCAGAGTGCTTTGTGTGCAAGGCAAGCCAAATAGCTCTACCGATGCCAGCCAGCCTCCAACGCCCGGCCAAGTAGGGGTGCCATACACCAAGCCCTGGCCGGGCCTCTGTCGCTGCTCCACCAACGCCAGTCAGCCTGCAAGCCCCAGCCAAGTAGGGGTGCCAACCACCAAGCCCTCGTCGGGCCTCTGCTGCTGCTCCACCAGTGCCTGGCAGCCTGCAATGCCCAGCAAATAGGGGTGCCATACTGGCCATACCGCATAACGCATAGATGCCATGCCGCAGAGCACCCACTCATGGTCACACGCAGAGCACTTGCTGAAAATCCAGAGTGCTTCATGTGAGGTAAGCCTAATAGCTCTACCGATGCCAGCCAGCCTGCAACGCCCAACCAAGTAGGGGTGCCATCCACCAAGCCCTGGCCAGGCCTCTGCCACTGCTACACTGATGCCAGCCAACCTGAAATGCCCAGCCAAGGATGGGTGCCAGCTGCAGTTGTCTGCCACTTCTGAATGATGCCTCTACTGTGCCACGGCAACCTCAGATTAGAATCACAGATCAGAATTGATTCCTTGAACAGCTAGAGAATTAACATTCAAGTTGAATCGGGAAGTGTACAGAAATCAGAAAAATGAGAATTAATTAAAACAGGAAGCCAATAAGTCTGGAAAGACCTGCTTAATCAAATGTTACACAGAGACTGGCCACAATGATCCTGTAGCCTGAATGCATTATAAATCTTCACCTGCTTTAAGAAAAATTATATATGATCAATTGGATGAAATGCAATCCAATGTCTGCTACTGTGCCCTGGCCATCCCATGTCCGCTGCTGCTGCTGCCTCTCCTGTGCCACAGGTTCGGTGCCCAGGCAATCCAATGTCTGCTGCTGCCACTGAATGCAGCCTCTGCTGTGAAGCATCAATCCATCTCCAGGGGCAGCTCAGGGAATCCCAGCAGTGGAAGGTTCACCTTGACAGACAGAAACTGCTCCACCAACTTGGTCCCCAGCCTCAGGTGGTGCGGCGAGCAAATATCCCTTGCCATGGAGAACACACGCTCGCTGGGGACACTGGTTGTTGGGCAGGAAAGCAGATCCTTGGCCACTTTGGACAGGGCCGGCCACACATTGCTCTCACCAGCCCAATAGGCAAAGAAAACACTGCTGGGATCTATGCAGGGCTCCTCCTCCAGCTAGCTCTCCACTGCTGATGAGGTGCTGTCGTACTCCCACACATAACTGTCTTGTGGCACCACCTCCACCACTGCCCTCAGGGGCAGGGGCTCGGTGGTTGCTCATTGCCATGGAGCTATTCATCTTGCCTTGCACAAAGTACTCTGGATTTTTGGCAAGTGCTCTGTGTGTGGCCATGAGTGGGTGCTCTGCAGTATGGCACCTATGGGTTATGGCCAGTATGGCACCCCTAATTGGCCGGGCACTGCAGACTGGCATCGATAGAGCTGCAACAGTGGCCTGGCCATGACTTGGTGGCTGGCACCCCTACTTGGCCGGCATTGAAGGCTGCCAGGCATCAGCAGAGCAGCAACGGAGGCCCGGCCCGGGCTTGGTGGCTGGCACCCCTAGGGCATTGAAGGCTGGCTGGCATCGGTGAAGCAGCGGCAGAGGCCCGGCCAGGACTTGGTGACTGGCACCCCTACTTGGCCAGGCATTTCAGGCTGACAGGCCTCCAGTTCTACTCACTCTATGCTGGGTTCTCCAGTTCTAGTCACCATCACAGGAAGAGTGACAGGCTACAGTAGTGCCTGCCAGTGCCCAAAGCAGGTTTGCACGTGTTGTCATGACCCTGTAGGCAGAGACGGGCAGCCCAGCAGAACATTTGCTTTCAGCAGCCTTTGGGTGGGCAGCAGCATTGCTCATTTGTAGGACCAGGACAGGAGTCAAGAGACCCCAGTTCTAATTCCTGGCTCGGGAGTCCTTTGACCTCTCTGCATTTCAGCTTTCCCAGTTCTAAATCAGAGGGCTACCATTCTGGGAACTCACAGGAGTGAGAACCTGTATGGGAAGTAGGCTTGGGGTACGCAGTTCCAATTGCTGTTGCATATCCAGCCTCTTTGCAGGGTAAAGAGGACTCTTAAATGCTTCCCCGACTTCAGAAGAACTGAGGCTCAGCGCTTGGCCCCCAGGGGTGCCCACCCAATTCCTGTCAGGGCATGGCTGACCATCTGAGACCCACTGATGCCTGCCAGCCTGCAATGCCCAGCCAACTATGGGTGCCAGCCACCAAGCCCCAAGCCTTCCCAGCCTCTGCTGCTGCTGCTGTGTCTCAGACAGCCTGCCATACTCTCACGGGCACCCCTGGAACGCCCCAAGCCTCCAGGAGGCTGAATTTTCAGAAAGTTCAGGGGGCCTGAACTCCATGGGACTGAACCCATGAACCCAAATTAAGGTTTCAGGTCAAGCAGCCAAACTCTGTTCTGTTCGCACATCCCTACTTTCTAGTATCCCAACACCCATTGTGAGTTTTTGGGCGGCTTTGTCCCCTGGTCCATACAATTGACCCAACCCTCCCATTGTAAAGTGGAGTTGCTTTTGAAAGTGGACGTGGGTCTGCTCAAGGGGTCTCCCACGCTTAGGTCTGTCCCCCCTCCCACTCATCACAGGATCGCTGGGGCTCACCTGTTCCCTTCGCAATGGGCAAAGAAAAGGTAATCTCTTTTCTACCTTCCTCACATTCCCTCACTCCCTCTCTCTATCTCTTTCTCTCCAGCTTCAAACTCAGGAATTTCAACCCCACCGCCTTGAAGAACTACTTTCACTCTCTATCGCTCTCTTGTTTCTGACCTTGGGTGGAACAGTCTACTTTCTGTTCTCCACAACCTGGAATCCCCCCTCTACACTGCTTAATTTAACCCTGTAAGCACCAGTCCCGACTAGGCAGCACCATGTGTGTGTCTGTGTTAGGAAATAAATGAGGTGGCATGCCTCAATTTACCCCAAACGGGATCAAAGGTTGCCAATAAACATGCCAAAGTATGTGGGTACAACTCTATTTTATTGGATAGACACTTAACATCTGGACATGGCAGTGTTCACAGTTACAAACCCCAGTAACCCAAGATATCTTATGTGTCAGAGGCACAGTCTGAGATGCAGGCTGGTTCAGAGGAGAAGGGAAGGGTGCCCAGCAGACAGCTGGGCAGTCTCTCTGGATCTTTGAGAGTGTCATTTAGGATCAAAGACCCACCCTGCTCACTTGCAAATGCTAGTGGCCGTTAGCGTCAATGACAAATGGTAAATGGATGGGCTTTCCCTTTCACAGCTTTATTTATTATGAATACATGTTGCAGGGTCCCCTCTTTTGATCATGTGAGGTGCAGAAATAAGCTGACTTCATCTCTTTACTATTTGGAGCATAGTCTTTAAAACTGCTTTCACTTTTGGGGAGTTTGTTCCTTCTCCACTGCTTAATTGCCAGTCTGACCCTTGAGATTATCTCTCTCTTTCAAGCCTTCTTTATTAGAGATAGTGGCCATCTGGGGTAGTTGGTACGGCCTTGGAAATACATTCTTCCTGCTAGAGTGTGAGTTATTTACAACTTCTCCTTCTTATGGGCCTCTTTTATCTGTGCCATCCTGAGGCCTATGTTTCAAGTTAGCTGAACTGAGTTCGTTCAGGCCTCATGCAGCCTGTCTCTCTGACCATGGCAATACTGCCTCGTTAATTCATAATAGCCAAACTGCTTAATCAATTCCTAATATCTGTTGAATAAACATCCCCTCTTTCTTTGAAATATTCCGTTTTGGTCACCTCTTTTGGAGGGGAGAAGAGGGTAGGCCAACAGGTTGTAGCGTGCCACAACCTCAGACCGAATCTGTAGCACACGTGGACTCTAGGAAACTGAAAAGACTAATTCCCCAAAACTTGAGCTCTTGCATGAGCACTGGGACCTTCCCCCTCCGGGGCCCCTGTGTTCACATGTGGAGAAAGGGTCATGTGGTAACACCTGGACTCCCTCTCCCCGCAATCGAATGGCTCTGTGTCCTCACTGCTTTGTGTCCTCACTGTCCCCTGTGCCCTCCACCTCCATCCCCTTTGGCCTGGATGGAGGGGTCCTGACACTTAGGACTCAGGCAAGGTGGAGGGTACTGCTCTCATCCTCCTCCTCCTCCCTAGCCAGTGGTTCTGTCAGGAGACAGGCTTCGCAGGAGGGCCCGGGTGCAGATAGATCAGGCTCAGTTTGGGTGGGCAGGGCAGTAGGGGTTGGGCATCCACCAGCTCCCAGCCCCTGGTGACTGCACTCCCATGCTGCTGGGAAGCCAGTCATCCCATCCTTGTGCAGAAACCAGTCCAGCAGGTCATAGTATGGGCTTGTTTGCCTTCCACAGTCAGACTTGTGGTTGCCATCGTGGATCTCCTTGTATCCATGGCTCATATCCTTTGTCTGCTGCTGGCATTGGTTCATTGACCCATAGTACCCCATCTGCTCTGAAATACCCTGGAACACTGCCACATTCCTATAGGTTTTCTTGAGCAGTCCATGGACATATGAGCACCCTGGTCTCCTCCTCAGACCAGGGTGGGTCCTTCCACTGGCTGGGGGGAGGTGGGGGAAACTGTCCTTCTGTAAATGGGGCTCATGAGGATGCATCAGTGCTTGAGCTGCTCGTATTTTCCTGTGGAGACAGTACAGGAGGGATACCCTTTAGTGGTCTCCCCTTTGCTGCCCGATCTCCCCCTCCCCTGGGGGTCATGACCCTCCCTCACTGGACCAGCTCCTGTCCTCCATTGCCGGCAAGCACGCTCCTGCTCCTCCACCCCGTGTCTTCTGAAGCTCTGGCCTCTGTTCTTCCTACAGGGTTCCCTCTGTGGGGCCTAAACATGTTTGGATTTTGTGCATGTTGCTCTAAGGGCAGGGAGCCAAGATATCCATACTCCCTCAGGGAGCTAGTCTAGCCATTTGGTTTGCCGGCATCGATGAGTCAGGTGGGACCGTGTTTGACCGGGGCTCGCAAGCCTGTTTAGATGGACAGGGGTTCCGTGTTGCCCGTTGCCACAGGTTTAACCAGCTAGCTTGCCGAGGTGTGCTCCGAGATTTTCTGGAGTGCTGCCACAGCCGGCTCCGCTTTGCACATTTGGTGGTTGCTCTTCAGGTGGCCGGGTCAACCCAGGGGCTGACTCAGGCAAAAGGGAAGATGCTGTCTGTCTGTTTACACCCTTGAGGTCCACCAGATTGTTATTGTACCACAGCAGTCTCCAGACCGTCAAGACAACTAGGATCCTGATAGGAGTTGGAGAGTCGAGGTCCCCCTCTAACAGCTGAAAGTAGCCATCGATAAGCCTGTCCTCCCCGTGGTTGGAAAAAATAGCCAGATCAACTTCAGCAGTAATGAGGCTGCTAAAGTCTGCTGGACTAAGCAGTCTTCATGCCTGTAAAACAACGGGGCCGTCTCTTTAGAGAGAGGTTAAAGTTGACCTTCATAAATCGAAAGAAAATTCTGCTCTATTTCTGTAAGAAGAAAAATATATGGATTCTAGATAAGAAAAATCTAGTGTGTAATGAGCCGGCACATGATGTATACATTCCTTTGGACCAGGCAAGTATCAGCAAATGGATAATGTGCTTGCCCGTGTATGTCAGCAGCAGTTAATAAGTAACTCCCTGTGTCCCTGCCTGTTCTCTATCCCTCTATGTCGGCAGCAATACATTCTACCACCAGAGGGCAAGGGTATGCAGTACATTCCATTGTCAATGATTTTGCTTTATATGTTCAAACAGAAGCGACTCTTGGCAGAGCAATATTGGCAGACCGGTTAGTTTACATGACCAGCTAGGCCAAGATGGCTGACTGACTCACTTCTAGGAGAATGCCTGTAGGGATCTACTAATGCAAAATAGATTATTAGTAAGCATGCCTTTCCATTAATCCAGTAATTTTCTCTTTAAAAAGATGTTTAATCTATCACAGAACCACATCTTTTTTTACCACAGATAACCTTGTCCCGCCCCATTTCTTCTCTTTGTAAAACCCATGTGCTGTGTCTTGTCCTAAATGCTTCTCAAGACATGAACTGCTGTTTGCCCCCGCAGGCAAACACTTTAGCCACTCCTACTCTCCTCTGCAGCACCCTACTTCTTCCTCTAAGCTTTACTACAAACAAAAGGAGTTCCTTGTGAACAGATACTTCAGGCACATGGGCATGCCGGGGACAGGGGGCATTCTCTAAATGAAATGAAGAAATGAGAGAGAGGGTTCAAGCTATGGATGAGAGGTGAGGACACAGATTCTATAGAAGAGATGAAGACAAATTAGTTTGGATAACTTATTTTATTGGACCAACTACTGTTAATGAGAGCATGCATTGTTTGTCCAAATAGCTGCTACTCTTGAGGCTGCTGCCTGTTCAAGTAGTTAGCAACGAAACTGGACTCACTCCAAAACCTGCGTTTGAACATGCCTAATCCAAGACTTGAGCCCTTAAAACTCCCTGAGTTTTCATTGTACCAATAATAACCCTGAAACTAGAACTATAAAATACTCCCTTCTGATATAGCCAAAGAAAGGCCCTGTGCAGCTTGAAAGTTTACAGACCCTTACTAACAGAAGTTGGTCCAATAAGATAATAAAATAAAATAATAACTGTTATTTTTATAGTGCCCTCTCACAAAATGACATTTCAGGAGGGCTTCACTGCATAAATATACAACAACATATAAAATCCATTTACAATTTAAATCTGTAAAAAGCAATTTAAAAGGGGAACAGGGGAGGGAAAACACATTAAGAGGAACCAGCAGTGAATCCAAAAAAGCACCTGGAGAAGAAATTAATCTTCAGGTGCTTTTTAAAGGTGAGGAGGGAGGAACTAAGATGGACGTCCGGAGAGAACAAGTTCCACACTGAAGGGCCCACTGCAGCAAAGGCCTGATCATGGGTCAGCTTAAGACGCAATGACGAGAGCCACAAATAGGTATCAATGCAAGGCTCCAGGAGCAGCTCTTGAATATAGCCAGAGCCTATACCATTCAGAGCCCTGAAAACCAGCAGTGCAATCTTAAATTCAATCTGTCGCTCTACCAGCAGCAGAGAACCCGGGGCATGCAGAATATGAACATGCCTGCCCAAATCATCAAGCAGCCATGCTACCATATTAGAGCTACTCTAGTATCTGGATTACTTTGTCTCCATCTTTTAGATTTGGGACCAACACAGAACACTTTCTTCAAGAGATTTTCAAAAGGTAGTGAGAGAGTTTGGCATCCAATTCCCTTTGTGCCTTTGGAAAAGTAGCACCGTTATTGGAGAAGTACCACCGTTATAAGCAAAGTCTTCAAATGTCTCGATTTGTCAGGAAGAATCCCAGAAAATGTACACAGAGAATTTAGAAGAGCTAGACAGAAATGTTCCTGTTACTGGAAGCATATTTATTGCTGGAAACCTGGAAAGTGGCATTAGCTGCAGAAAGCCAAGGAGAGGATGTCTCCAATGAAACACCTTGAGGCTTTCATTCTAAACCATTTTGTTGCAATTAGATTCATTATAAGCATCGGTGGGTGTAAATCTCATTTAGCTGGGCAATGATGCTATTTTGCTGGAGCCACAGGAAACCCAGAACTAATGATAACCTCAAGCTGGCAGCTGCAGTTAAAAGTGCCTGCCAGAAAAGCAGACAGACAATGCTCTTTCATGCCGAGAGACGAGACTTGCAGGATCTTTATCACAGATGGGTGGACGAGTTCAAATAAAATTAAAGAAATTCCTCTCCAATCGCAAGCCTCCTAGGAACTTTTACCCATAGTAGAAAAATCAAAAGGGATATTTTAGGGAATTTCTTGAATGCCCAGCACTGCTACAAATAAGATGAAGTTTAATAAAAGTATTTCATGTGGGAGAGTGTACAGTTTGGTCCCCAAGTGTAACTGATGCAAACGAAGATGGTAGCTTTTATTGGACCAGTTTCTTCCATGTCTAAAGGCAGGCCCTTTGACACAATAGCTTGCAAACTCTCACAAACAGAAATTAGCCCAATCAAATATATCATCATAACTATTGTGTCTCCATCTCTACCATAGGAGAGAACACACGCATACAAATACATAGAATCCTAGAGTTGGAAGGGACCTCAGAGGCCATCTAGTCCAACCCCCTGCTCAACGCAGAAAATTCACAGCTACAGGCACAGCCCACCACTGCCCTGGGCAGTCTGTTCCACTGTCAAACAGCTCTTACCATTAGGAAGTTCTTCCTAATATTTAGCCAAAGTCTACTTCCTTATCATTTGAGCCCATTGGTTCTAGTCTTGCCCTCAGGAGCAACAGAGAACAAGTCTGCTCCATCTTCTCTGAGACAGCCCTTCAGATATTTTAAGACAGCTATCATGTATCCCCTTAGTCTTCTCTTCTCCAGGCTAAACATACCCAGCTCCTTCAACCTTTCCTCATAGGACATGGTTTCCAGACCCCTGACCATCTTTGTTGCTCTCCTCCCCAATTTGTCAGTGTCCTTCTTAAAATGCAGTGCCCAGAACTGAACACAGTACTCCAGATGAGGCGTGAGCAGCACAGAATAGAGTGAAACTATTATTTCTCATGACCTGGATGCTATACTTCCGTTAATGCAGCCCAAAATTGCATTAGCCTTTTTAGCAGCTGCATCACACTGCTGACTCGTATTCAGGTTGTGATCAACTACAACTCCTAGATCCTTTTCACATGTACTCCTGGCAAGCTAGGTATCCTGTACGTGTGCATTTGATTTTTATTACCTAAATGCAGAATTTTACATTTATCTCTATTGAATTTAATTTTATTAGTTTTGGTCCAGCTTTCCATCTTGTCAAGATCATTTGGATCTTGTTTCTGTCTTCTTAAGATGTTAGCTATCCTTCCCAGTTTTGTGTCATCTGCAAACTTGATAAGCATCCCCTCTACTCCTTAATCCAAGTCATTAATAAAGATGTTGAGCAGTACAGGGCCCAGGAACAAGCCATGAGACACCCCACTCAATATCTCCCCTCCAGATTGATGCAGAACCATTTATGAGCACTCTTTGGATACGGTTCTTCAACCCTCTGTATATCCACCTAATGGTATCATCTAGCCCATATTTTACCAGCTTGTCAAGGATAGCATGACGGACTTCATCAAATGTTTTGCTGAAATCAAGATGTACTACATCTATGGCATTCCCATACCTGCTAAACTAGTATTCGCAGCATTATTTTCTAAATGCTTACATATTAACCTCTCTAGAATCTTTCCAGGTATTGATGTCAGGCTGATTGGTCTGTAGTTTCCTGGATCCTCCTTCCTCTCCCCCTTTGAAGATAGGGACCATATTTGCCCATCTCCAGTCTTCCGTTTCTCCAAGAGTTCTCAAAGAAGATCGACAGAGGTTCTGAAGTTACATCTGAAAGTTCCTTCAGTATTCTAGACAAATTACTCGAGTACTCAATACAAATAAGAAAACCGGCTAGGCAGCACCATTTCTAAAAGGAATCCGAGAGAGATAGTGGACAACAAGAATAATGATTCAGCAATGTGATCCGGTAACAAACAAACAAACAAAAAAGGCAAGTCCTATTTTGAGTTACATTAACAGGACTATCATTTTCAAGACATGGGAAGTAACCATTCCCTTTTACTCTGGCCAGGCAGGCTTCAGCTAAAATAGTGTGTTCAGCTTAGGACTCCTCTCTTTAAGGATATCTGCAAAATAGAGAGAGGATTCTGAGAGCAGCAAAGGTAACAGCACCTGAATATAAGTCTTTCAAGCAAAATGCTATCCAGTTGTTCCTTGTGGCTACTTAAGTGGCTCAATTCAAATAGCCCCTTCTCTCCCATGCCCTCTTCCTAAGGCAAACAGCTGCTGCAATTTCTTTGGGGGCTCTACACATGAGTTAATAATGAGACAAATAAATCCTGGTGTATTACTGCAACATCATCCCATGGCAGAGCATCCTGAACAAACATTCATGTTGACACCGTATGGCCTCTGCCAAACAGGGTCAGCCCATTGTGGGACAGCATAAATAAGTGAAGGCCGTGCAATGCAAAGGTCTCTGCTGACAAAACTGACAAGGAAAAGCTCTGGCCTGAGAGACAAACATCCCAGCTCATGGAAGTGACAAGGGAAAGCTCCCTGCTAGTGAGATTCCCAGGAGCCAAAAGGTCCCAACTGCTGGTGAAACTGACAAGCTGCCAAAGCCCTGCTGCAGAGCTGAACAGATGCCTATTCTATGGTGTGGTTTCAATTGTTCCCCTGTTGGCTAAGGAGTTTCCGGGATTTGTCTCTGGGAGCAAATCTCCACAAACCTGTGTTCAGTCTGTGGGTTGCTCCTGGGTTTGAGTGGCCAAAATACAGCTTGCCTCCATATTAGGAGGCTAAAATGGTGGCACGTGTTATATGTACAGACCGTTGTACCTCAAAAGTTGCACTAGGTCTCCCCCCTGACTCCCACATTGGCAGGGATGCATCCATCTGTTCTCCTTTATAATTATAACAAAGACAAGGGGAATGGAGTAAGGACCTACAGTTCAAGCACCGCAGAAAAATAAAGAGATGGTAAAGAGATGCAGGGAAGACATGCTAGCTGAGACAATGCATTGATGCCTAGGGAGGGTCCAGATCGTGGATCTGGCTGGTGGATCCAGTCCTCATCTCTTCTGCTTTTCCCCTGAGCAGGATTCTTCAGTGCTTGAGAGTGGGGGCACAATCCAGGAATTGGATAGAGGCCACATAAGAAAACCAACCCAAAACAAAAAAAGCCACAGGTTTCCTACCACTGCTACCAGACAAATTGAAAGTTACTCTTCATTTAATATGTGCTCTATAGAACTGACCTGTTATCCAAAGGACCACATCATCCACCACTGTCAATTCAATTCAAAGTTTATTACATAGCCAACGACCATTGTACAAATAATATCAAACAACATGTATACATCAAAAAGCATCTAATGCTAGGACAAAATCTAAAAACAAAAATATTACAAAGCTGCCACTATAAGCCTCCTCTACACCCTTACCCACAAAAGGTAAAGAGGACCGACCAACCACAACTCAACTCCAGAGTCCACCCCAACTATCGCGAGGGCTTATAATGTGAAATCATCCCTAGCTTTTATTCCAAGTCCTGGGGTCCATCTAAACTTCACCCTTGTAACTTGCGTTTAACATTGGGTATTTTCAGATGTTACGAGTTCACGGTGAACCACGGTGAATACCCACCTGTGGTCACCGTGTCTCGAACGTCTGTTTGGCGGCCGCCAGATGTTCGCCACGGTGAATCCCCACATGGGGTCAGTTTGAACCACGCTTCCCGGGCTAGCCGGGGGAATGTCCTGGGAAGCGTGGTCAAACGGACCCCGGGCAGGGACCAACGAAAAGTAACGTCTGGCCGCGCGCCACGGCCCGGGATCCCCGGCGGGATCCTGGGCCATGGCGCTTCCGGCCCGACGCGGCGGCCGCAATGGCCCCACCGCCCGCCCGTCTCCTCGGAGGGCGGGCGGCGGGGTGCGTGGAGGGGACGGGGCCGTGCAGCTGCATGTTGCGCCGCGCGGCCCCGCCCCCTCCCAGATTCTCTGCCGGAATCCCCCTGGCACGTCTGATATGGCATTACGGGGTGACCCCGGGGGGGAATGAATCCGGTGATTTCGGTACGGGGCCAAAGGGCCCCGTAACGTCTGAAATCACCCATTAAGAACAGCTGTCAAATTTTTTGACACATTTAAGGAAATTATATACTCCCTGTTCTATCCACCATTGTCACGACCTTCCAGTACAGCTAACTGCTGCGCTGAATGGAGCAACTCAGTGCAGCAGTTAGCACTTAAGTGTTAAAACTGGCGTGTGCAGGAGACCAAGTTTTTGCAGCTGGGCCATGCATCTGGAATTCATTCTGAGGAGATTTGCCTGACCTTGAACCAGAGATGTCTCTTAAGAATAGCAGGGCAATGTGGAAAGACTACTTTGGCCAGGCTCTTCCTGGCTGTGCAGCCGCACTAGGCATGCATGCTTACGGTGTAGCTGGATTGAATCTCAAGAGCCTAGAGAACAAAACACAAGCACTACTTCTTTAGATTGACTCTTCCAAAACTAAACACCTGCAAACCAGGCGACGTTATATATTTATGCAGTATTCATGATTAAAAATAGAATTGGATACATTTATGGCATGGCCTTTCCCCTTCCCCCACCTAAAGAATGCATTTTGGTTTGTCCTCCCTCCTTTTCTTCCTGAAGCATCTGAGTTGGCCACAACTGGAGCTGATCGAGCATTCGGAGGCCTGGGTGCTATAATTATATATATGCATACTTAGGGTCTATCACCACCAAATGCAGAGGGAACTGAGGATTTTTATTTTTTTTTGGCCTTCCCCTGCAAAGTGGGTGTGGTTCACCTGTTTGAGACATCTGGCTCTTTAAAAATAAAATAAAGTTGTTCCTGTTATTTTAAGCATTGACGTGCTCCGATTGGTCCGGGTCTCTACTTTTGGTAGATTTGTCAGTAGCTTCTGTATCTTGCTGGATAGGTTTTTCTGCACAAATGATTGCGATGTAGCGAATCCTGTGTTAGGCAAGGGGCCCTGACTAGGTGGCCTTTGAGGTTCCTTCCATCTCTATGGCCCTTTTCACACAAGATGCCCCCACCCATCTCCATGTAGTTTCGCTGCGTGGAGATGGCTGGAGGCACCAGTGTGAATGCCACAGGGGATGGGTGGGGGTACGTGTGTGCTCCCGCGCTACACCCACCTCCACCCATCTCCCACACACCAAGGCAATAGCTACATCAGTTCCATCTGACAATGCATGGCTCAGAATGTCTCCAACACCATATAGGCCCTTTTCACAGAGACACCCCCACCCATGCCGTTTCGCTGTGTGGAGATGGGTGGAGGCACCAGTGTGAATACCACAAGGGATGGGTGGGGGTACGTGTGCGCTCCC
>QEPC01012460.1:517477-529211 GCA_003113815.1 Sphenodon punctatus | reverse complement strand
CGTGCAGGCTCCCGCGCTACACCCACCGCCACCCATCCCCCACACAGGAAGCAAGGGCTCTAAAGCCCAATAGGTGGAGATGGGTGCGCGCCCATTGGAACGGGTACACACCCACCACAGCTGCACACCCCTATGAGATGCTCACACACCGTGGTGATTAACGTAGCATAAGAACATAAATCACATTATTAGAACAGGCAAGGGCACAGGGAGAACTTGATCATGCAGGGGACTAGAGAAGGACAGACAAATATGAGCTAAACCTTTACGTTTGCAATCGAGATATTCTCATTTTATGGGGAATGGGTTTGTTCACACAACACTCGCACTATGGAAGAAGCTGGCAGAGTCCAGCCCACGCTGCCGACCATTTGGATGCTCCTTCTGTTATTATTCATTATTATTATTATTATTATAAGCATTTGTATAGTGCCAGCTGTATACCTGGCGCTTTACAGAACAATAAGATAGACGCGGTCCCTGCCTACGGCTTACAATCTAATAGACACGGAAGGGGAAGACAAGGATAGGGGACATAGGGAGAGACAAGGGATAAATTACATTTAAGTAGATGTGAAGTCTCAAGTTGTGTTTAGGCAGGAGTCAGCAAATATTGAAAGGAAAGTTCTAACAGGCGTCGGGAAAGGCAGTGAGGAAGAGGTGGGTTTTGAGGAGGGATCTGAAGATGCGGAGGAAGGGGGCGAGGCGGATGTGGGCACGGAGGGAGTTCCAGGCACGGGGGGCAGCAAGGGAGAATGGATGAAGGCGGTTAGGGAAGCAGGGGAGACGAGGGAGAGGGTAGAGGAGGAGTGGAGAGTGCGTGCAGGAGTGTGTAAGGAGACTAGGGCCGAGATGTAAGGGGAAGCCAGGTTGTGAAGGGATTTGTAAGTGAATACCAACACAAGGTGAACACACACTATATCAGATGAGTTAGGTACCAGATACCTCTGAAAGGTCGAGCTGTCTACAGATCACAGCCACTCTGCCCCCCGAGACCAGATTCATGTTGCACCACAGAGTACCCAGCTGGCACCACCTGGGACAATGCTGGCCCAGATGCTTCATCCAGCCAGCTCCCTGTAATGCATGAGTTTGGCGGCTTCATCCCAAATCAAATCAAAGTTTTATTCACCACTGACCTTGCATTAAGCAGCAGTAGTGTCAGATCAGGTATCCTACTGGTCTTAGCCCCCAAATATCCCAAGACAGAGAGAGCAGGACACAGGGATGACTATCTCCTCCCCCCCCATACCCAACAGAACGCCAATAGTTGCTCCCCGCCCAACTTTCTTCAAACGGGGTTTCCCCTCCAGCATCTGATTCTCAACCTCTGCCCTCCAAAAGGGCACAGGGAGGCAGGTGGGCAGAGAGGATCTCCCAGGCCTGGCATTCCCAGAGACAGAGTGGCATAAGCAGCAGGCAGGGAACCTCCCCCACCCCTCATGCCCATACCCTCACCTCTCACAGAGGGGGGCCAAAGCACTCCCTCCCATCCCAATACATGTCCCAGATACCTCATGCCAGATCCTTTCCACAGTATTACCTGATCTTCAGTGTGTCACCTTCCTGTGAAAATTGTCAAGGGTTGCTTTAGACCATTTGTTATAAAATAAGCCTGTTTTAGGTAAACCATCTTGTGAGTTCAGGTCTTGCATTAGTTAGCCTCCTCCATGTGAATTGATTTCTATTTTGGATTTGCTTGAGTCCATCACCATCTTAACTTTCAAACTCTTCTGCCAATGCTGATAGGATTTCTACACAGTCAAATGTTTGTCCATTAATTGATGGAATGATTGTAAATAAGACTCTGTTCAACACCCAGGTAACTACTGCATTGCCCTTGAAGGAACTGCATTGGCCCATTGATGGTAAATGTAAGACCTCACTCTTCAGTTCACTTTACCACCAGAAAGTTACAAATGTCTAAGTACCTTGTTCTACTCTGGCTCATTCAGTAGTAAACGTCCATTTGTAATGCGAAATGTTACTTCTATCTTGAAATTTTCCAGCAACACAAATTGAAATTCAAACTTAATTGGTTTACAATGGAGACCAGGCAGTACAGCAATATCATTTTTCAGGCCAACTACAGTGGGTGGAGGAATGCAAACTTTAAGACCTCACAATGTTTACTCACTGCTTTGCTCAGTTTAGAGTTGTAATTCCCGACTTCCTTGACAAAGGACTCTGAAGAACAAAAGCTTGCATCCCTCCACCAAATGTAGCTGGTCCAGTACAAGATATCACTGTACTACTTTGTGTCTATTGCTTGTATTTGGGACCAACAGGGTAACCTTATTTGGTTTACAATGGGTGATTTCAGAAGTGACGTGGTGAATGTCCACCACAGTCAACCTCAGTCAAACGCGAGGGGTGGTGAAAGCGCCGTGCATGTCTGTTTGCTCGCATCCAGATGTTCACCACAGTCAAACGCGGCCCAGGGTGAACTTAACCATGCTTTGTGAGGTCGGGGCAGGAGGTGAATGAAAAGTGAATGAAAAGTTACTTCTGAACAGAAACCCGCAGCCACAGTGGAAGGAATTGACCCCAGCAGTGGTGCATTCTGTGGCTCGAACCGCGGTCCACGTCTCCACTGCATATCTGTTGTGTTCCCCCGGCCCATGTTCCTCTGATTGCCCCTGGGCGGTGGTCACGATCCTGTCACTTCTGTTGGGGCCGCACATGCCACCACAGCCCGCGTTGAATCCGTTCACACCGGGGTGGGATTCACTCTGGTGAATTGGAACGCATCACTTCTGAAATCACCCAATGGTACCCAAACCTCAAGTGAAACTACTGCATCCTTTTCCATACACAGGTGTGTGGTATCAGGGCTGGGTACCAAGTATACCTTATAGCTGGAGACAGGGTGTTTTCAGATGAACACCCTGTCTCCCCCTGAGGGCAGGAGGGGCGGGATATAAATTTTAAATAAAATAAAATAAAAAAACAGCACCTATGCCTCTGCCCTGCCTCACACCCTGGGTCGTCTGTCCATTTAAAGGGTGGCTTGCTAGTTGTGCGCCAGCGGTGTTCTGAAACATACAAGGAGCACCACCAGTAGAGTGGGCAGCCCAAACCTCAGGCACCAGCCAGAGGCGGGGTTGCAATCTGTCTGCTTGATGGATGGCTGCTACAGCCCCACTCGTGGCTGGGGTTTGCCCTGGGCAATGCCATAGAGTTGCGGGCGATTCACCCACAACCGGGCCCCTTCATGCCCGGCGGCATCCCTTACCGCTCTAGCGGAGCTGGCCTCGGAGGTGGTGTTGGGCTCCCCCAGGACTTTGGTTCTGGGGGACTTCAACGTCCACGCCGATGCCGGCCTTGTTGGGGCGGAGCGGGAGTTCATGGCCGCCATGGCAACTATGAACTTGTCCCAGGAGGTGATCTGCCCGACCCACGTGGGGGGACATACCCTCGACCTGATCTTCGGCTCTGGCCTTGAGGCGGGGGGTCCGGTTGTGGGGGAGGTGACAGCGGTGCCCTTGTCGTGGACGGACCATTACCTCCTTCAGGCCGGTCTTTTAGCGCGCCCCCTCCAGAAGGGGAAGGGACCAGTTAGGATGGTCCGCCCTCGGAGGCTGATGGAACCCCAGCGGTTCCAGGAGGTCCTGAGGGAGCTTACCCTGGATGTGGACGGTCACTCTGTGGATGAGCTGGTCCGGCATTGGAACATCTTGCTGGAGGAGGCCATTGACAGGGTGGCTCCGAGGCGCCTTCTGCCTCGGTCTCGTCACCGCAGGACCCCTTGGTTTACTGAGGGGCTGCGGTGTATGAAGCGTGTGGGCAGGAGGCTAGAGCGACGCTGGCGTCGGACTCGGTCTGTCTCCGATCGTCTTCTCCATAGGGCCCATTTGCGGTCCTATGTGGAGGCTGTGAGGACGGCGAGGAAGGAATTCCTCGCCGTCCTCATAGCGTCTGCGAAGTCGCGTCCAGCGGAGCTGTTTCGGGTGGTGCGGGGGCTGGTTAGTCCGGCCTCCCTCCGCCTGGATGGGGACTTGTCCCGGGCCCGCTGTGAGGAGTTTGTCATCTACTTCGCAGACAAGATTGCTCGGATTCAGGCCGATTTCGACGCTGGGTTGACAGCAGTAGGGGAAGAGCGCGGGGGGGCGGAGGGTCCGTCTGGTCCATCTTTATGGGGTGAGTTTCAGGAAGTGACGCCTGCCGATGTGGTGGATGTCCTGGGGTCTGTGAGGGCCACGTGTTGTCAACTAGATCCATGCCCGTCCTGGTTAATAAAAGCTTCCGGGGAGACGTTGGGGACGGTGCTGGCGAGGGTGGTGAATGCGTCCCTTCGGCAGGGGAGGTTGTCGCCTTGCTTAAAAGAGGCTGTGGTGCGCCCCCTGCTGAAAAAACCATCGTTGGACGTAGACGCGCTCGCCAGCTACCGACCTGTCTCTAACCTTCCCTTTTTAGGGAAGGTTATTGAGCGGGCAGTGGCGCTCCAGCTCCAGGGTCATCTAGATAATATCGGGCTCCTTGACCCTTTTCAATCTGGGTTCCGCCCCGGCTATGGCACCGAGACGGCGTTGGTGGCCTTGGTGGACGACCTCCGCCGGGAGATGGATGCGGGATGTTCGACATTTCTCATCCTGCTCGATCTCTCGGCCGCTTTTGACACCGTGGACCATGGGCTGCTGTTGAGACGACTGCGTGACCGGGGGGGTCTGGACGGGACTGTTCTTGAATGGTTCCGTTCATTCCTCTCGGGGAGGAGCCAACGGGTGGTGTTGGGGGAAGAAACATCGAGCCCCCGCGCCTTACCGTGTGGCGTTCCGCAGGGATCGATCTTGTCTCCATTATTATTTAACATCTATATGCAGCCCTTGGGGGAGGTCGTGAGAGGGTTCGGGGTGCGATGTCACCAGTATGCTGATGATACTCAGCTGTACCTCTCGTTTTCTACCGACCCAGACCCTGCTGTCTCGGTGCTATCCCAATGTTTGGAGGCCGTGGCGGATTGGATGCGGCGGAGCAGACTGAAGCTCAACCCAGATAAGACGGAGGTGATGGTGGTGGGGAGGGCGAAGGGGGTGGTGGCCCCCCTGGTTGGGGGGGTTTGCCCCCCTGTAGCTCAGCAGGTCCGGAGTCTGGGGGTCATATTGGACGCAGACCTGCGGCTGGAGCGGCAGGTGGAGGCAGTCGCTAAGGCTGCCTTCCGCCAGCTTTATCTGGTACGTAGGCTGCGTCCGTATGTCTCTGGCCCGGACCTGGCCTCCCTCATCCATGCCTTCGTCACCTCGCGGCTCGACTACTGTAACGCGCTCTACGTGGGGCTTCCCTTGTTCTTGGCCCGGAGGCTGCAGCTGGTGCAGAATGCGGCGGCCCGTCTTCTTACGGGGACGGGTCGCCGGGAGCACATTACACCGGTGCTCCGAGCGCTGCACTGGCTGCCGATAGTGTGCCGGGCCAAGTTCAAGGTCCTAGTAATGATCTATAAAGCCCTATACGGCCTTGGCCCCTCTTACCTTAGGGACCGCCTCGCCCTTCGCGCCCCGGAACGGCTCCTGCGGTCTGCCGGGGGTGCCCTCCTGGAGGTCCCCCGTGTTAAGCGGGGGGCCACGATGGAGCGGGCATTCTCGGTGGTAGGGCCGCGGCTGTGGAACTCCCTTCCGGAGGAAGCTCGCCTGGCCCCAAGCCTTTTGACATTTCGGCGGAACTGTAAGACCTGGCTGTTTGCCCAGGCCTTTGGGAGGGAGGGGGGGGGTGATTTTTAATCCCCCACCTATATATTTATTTATGACTGTACATTGCCCTGTTTTATTGATATATTTTATATTTGTATTTTAAATGTTTTAAAACTGTTTTTATTGTTGTTAACCGCCCCGAGCTGCATTGCAGGATGGGGCGGTATAAAAATCTATGAAATAAAAATATAAATAAAAATAAATAAACTCTATTGTGTGGGGGAGGGGGCACCGTGTGGCAGCTGCTGGGTTGTTTAAACCCGACCCAGGTGGGGCTGGGAGTGGGAGCACCCCTGGTTCATCATGCTACCAACCCTTGAACTGAGTATGATTGATGATGGACCATATATAGATTGGTTATGACACAAGTTGTGTTTATGTAAAAATGGTGAATTAAGTAAACACGTTGATATCACTTAGGTATAAATTAATTATTTCTGTAGCTACAAACAAGGAACAGCTTTACATGTGTGATTATCAATCTTGCATGAAAAAATTGATATTTAGTGTTTTGTGCATCATGCAGAGTGTGGGTTGCCTTTTATTATTTATTTATATAGCAAAAGCAATGTACCTGGTGCTGTACAATCAGTAATTAGAGAGCTCCCTACACCAAGGGGCTTACAATTTTCACTTATTAATCTTCACCCCATGTCCCACTTGACATTACGATGTGGTGCATTAAATCCACACAAAAAAACCACATTATGAAATTCAGATAGAGATGATCAAAAATGTTTTAATGATTAAACAATGACAAACATTAAACAATGTAGATATATTCAGATGGGCTAAGGGTTTATTTCTAGCACACCTAAAACAGCATATTTTGAACATTGCAGCTGCTGTACTGAAATATGTGAAGACTTTGCAAACCAGTACCTAGAAATAAAGACATGTACAAGCTTCCATAACGTAAATGTAAACAGATGCTGTGTCTCCTTCAAAACAAAAAGAAAAATCCCAAGGCTAATAGGAGAACTCATTAGTTCCTTAACATCAGCTGTGCAAAAATTTTTTTTAAAGTTAAATATGGTAAAACTGATATTTACATAAATATTGAACCAAATAGTTAATACATAAATGACCAAAAGATGTCCTACATGACTAATTAAATGTTTTCATCTCAGTGAATAAAGTATTCTTAAGCTAAACTCCACCACATAAACTAACATACCTGCTACAGGTGTTTGCTTTACAACTGACTCCTCAAGTGTGCCGGGCAACATTTTACAGTTAACAAGCTAAGAAGTTACAGGTGATGAAGGAAACATACACTCATTGCCAGCACATTTCCAAGGGATGGTTGGGTTTTGTTTTCTTTAAAACAAAACAAAAACACCTGTTGAGTAAGTCACAAAATTTATTTTCAGTTTTTGGGGAAAAAAAAGGAAAGGTTATTGAGCTCGATACATTTTAAAAGCTTAATGTATGCTACAAACAGCAACACAAATGACAACTTAAAAATGAAAAGTTACATCTGAAAAATAGTGTCCCCTTCATTTTAAAGTTAACTTATGCTTGGTCAGATTTAGCTGTCACTTTTGGACATGTGGATATGGTAACACATTGCAAACTGGTGCACTTTGCAATTAGCAATTCACAGAAATTAGAAAAGCCAAGATGTTATGCCCACCCTGTATATTCTTTAAATCTTAAAGCATTAACATTTTAATATAGCTTGACTGCTTATGAGCCAATTCATTTTTTATTAGTGACACATGCAAAATAAAAAAATAAGATCTATTAAAAAGATAAAACAACAGTTGCATCTGGATTGTGACTACTTTAAGTCATTTAAAGCCAAATATACAAAACTAAAAGGTGTCATTGCCAATTTCACTGTAACATGTAGTTGATAATTAACATTATGCATCACAGTACAGTAAAATGATCAATGGATTCTCCAACTGACTTTTAGTAGTAAAAAATAAAATAAAAAAGTCACCCACCTCAAAAGCTGAAATACACCCTAATTTTCAAAACTAGTAATAAGCTTTGGGCCCTGCTTTTTAAATTTTTTAATTATTTATTTTTAAGGCATGTGTGTTCATCTACCAAACATTGTACAAATTACATTTACAATCACATGCATAATCTACAGTAAAAAATATGAGTTTGGATTACAGTGTTTTGAAGTCGTGAATCATAATTCAGCACCTATCATATGACTAGTAAGGCAACAGCAGTGTCAGATACTACAATAATACTCCCTTCCACAGTCTATAGCAAGATCAGTGACAGCCCAGAATTATTATTAAATTTTTAACCTACTTTAATATTCTTTATACAGTTTCTAGGGTGTTTGCACTGGTTAAGTCCTACATAAATCACACTATTCTAGGCAGGAATAGTTACAGTAGCTGTTAAGAGTATCAGTGCACAACTCTTATTGTGCTTACAATCAGATGATTTTGTTGTCTGGGATATCCAAATGGTTTCTCAGTTTGGTCTTCAATCCTTCCTTTGTTTTCTTTGCTTCACATTGTTCTCAAGGGAAGAAAAGCTGTTTGTGTACCCATTCACAGTGGCTGTAGAGCCATTCTGGTATTCTTTCCTTCTGGCGGACGCTTTCTTGTTGTATGTCTAAAACACATACAAGATAGAAGAAATAGCCTCTTTTCCCACAGCACATTAAAACTGCTAGCAGAGCTGGCTTTTTACAGTTTTCATTAGTGGAGAACAGCCTAAAACCTTAGTGCTAATCTCTCTCTGTTTTACAGCATACTGTGAGGGGCGTAAATAACTGGTCCAAAGGAAGAGACATTAACCTCACACATTAGTGGAAAAAGTACTTTCTGGACAATTAAGGCAGCTATGTAATGTTAGCACTCTTGTTAGAGATGTGATGAATTGTGATTCCTCTGAAAAGATGGCAGATACTAAGAAGTGGCTATGAAAGCTACTTCGGTAGCTAAAAGCTCCATGCTCAAAGCCAAGAGATACCAGGGTGATAAGGAGCCAGTGCTAAGTAAAGAGAAATGGGAAAAGAATAAGGAAGAACCAGGCCATTTGGTTTGAAGGGGTACAGTCTGGGACCCATGTTTGCTGTGTTTTCCACATTGACAGCAACATGAGTTCCTGTGTTATAGCAAAAAAGAAAATACAGTACAGCAAAAAAGCAAAATGCAATTCATGCTAGCCATGCGAGATTTAAAAAAAAAAAAAAGTTTTGAGGAAAGAAACAGTCAAGAGCAGGAATGATATATACAAACTTCTAAAACAGGTATCCCTTATTCTTTTCAAAAAGGGAAACTGAGGTAAAAAAAAAAAAAAGCTACCTTTAGAAAAAAGTACTTGGAAAACTCAACCTTAAACAAATGAGCATGGCCAGGTGCACGGAGGAAATCTAATTAAGTCGACTACCTAACAGAATGTGAGAAGAAATCAAAGCCCTGGAGATGTACCAGAAATCTGGAATAGAGGAAATATTGTAGGGATTTTTAAAGAGATCATTCTTTTCAGTTACAAGTTGTTTCCACACCATCTCTATGCTTGTAGCAAGGGCGCTGGAACAGTGGATATGAACTCCTGTAGCAGGAGTTCACACATGCTGCAGGCACACTATGTTCTGACGGCAGCAACCCTGGGTTTTGCCCTGCCAGGGCTTCTGCCAGCAAAGTGCTCCTGATCTTCCAGCAACACCCTCGGCCAGCAAGAGACCAGAGATGCTGCTGCTGAGGCTGCAAGATCAGAAGCCCCCACCCACTGTGAAACATATTAGCGTGGGCAGGGATCGCTTGCTCTCCGCTGATTAGCAGACAGGAAGGGGGGACACTGCCTCCAGCCAAGTTCCCATAGCAACCCCAGATCAGATCCTATGTGGCACTGGCGACATGTTGACCAAAACCAACATTTACTTCTCTAGTTTCTTCTGGAGCAGCAGATAGCAAATAGCCATGAACACAAACATGGGAATACACATAGCTAACCAAACATATGAAAACACATGCTAGAATCTTTAAAAGGTAGGTAGCCTTGACTGAAGACTGTACGTGATCACAGTAGACACATGCAGAGAGAAATTAGAATAAAAAGCTTGTATTCATGCTCTTTTGGGCAGAGGCTTAATGCTCCTGTGCTGTATTGGAAAAAGTCTCAGAATGAACTGTTATGAATTTGTAAGAAAAGATATAGTTTTACATCTGTCAGAATCTGGGGCAGTTTCCCCCAAGAGATGTTATAATCAATTGTGACACCAAGCAGTTGTTTTTGCAGCCAGTAATGCATAATACACTTTTCCACTGGTGCTTTGGGGATTAGGCTTACAGGCCAGTGTTCTCTTCAGCACAGAAAGCCACTTTTTGAGTCAAACTAACTCCCACGCACTCCTATAGCTAAAAGCACTTTTGGTAACACTTGTCTTTCAGATTCCTAATCTCCTTGAGCTGCACACCCAGCATACAAAAGCACCCCCAAAGGTAATGCGGTACTGATAGTGAAAAGCAAGGGGAAAATTCATCCAGAGGAAAGATTCAATTATCCTGAAGTTTCTAGGCTCACCGACGTGCATTCTTAGATAGCTTTCAAACAAGACAGAATTACCAGAGGGGGTACGGAGAGCGTAGGACTATTTCTTTTACCTGAATATAGAAATTTGTGAAGAGGATAATCAATGAAATCATATAGCCGATCTGAAAATACAGCCATCCCATCGGGAATGCACATGGCCAAACAACGCCACAGCTTGTCTGGAAGATTGTCAGGACAAATTGAGTCTGAAAGAGGGAAGCGGGGAGGGCACAGTGTAAAACCATGTTACAAATTTTAAAAAATAAAAATAATAATAAATACAGGGCAATGACAACAAATCATTTCTAAGCATGTTGAAATATCATTAAAGCACATTTTGAAAAGCTAGCCTTTCTGTCCTAACCCAAAGGGTACTTTAGTAAACACTTGTATGATGCCCTCTATAAAGTAAGCTGGAATTAACTGTATTCTATCGATTAGGTTTATTGCAATAGCTCTTGGCCAACACAAATACATACAAATAAACAACGGTGACAATTAAAATATAAAGAAAAAAATACAAGAAGCTAACAAACAGAATATAAACAACAACACAGTGTAAGATATAAAACAAGCCATAAAATATTTTAAATAACCAAATCCAAACTAACTGCACAATATAAATACATACATAAATATGTATTTAATAACTGCCAAGAACTGCCTTTCTTGACTTAATTACTAGTGCACAGATTTTAGCGATCCTAGCTGTTATAGAAGCATCAGCGTTGCTCAGGAGGATTACAAGGGCCTCATTTTGATTACAAGTTGGTAAATTAGTGACAATTGGCTCTAAAAGCACATCCCCAAGGTTTAAACACAATTGACAATCAAGGGTGTTTTCAGACATGACGGGGCGGCTTCGCCCTGTCACAGAAACAACCCTCAGATTCCCTGCTGGGATCACTCCGGCACGGCCAACAGTTGTGCCGGGGGATCCCGGCGGGGAATCGAGGAGGAGTCGCACAGGGCAACGTGCGGCCGCACGGCCCCGGCCCCTCCACGCTTCCTTGCCGCCCGCCCTCTGGGGAGATGGGTGGGCGCCGCGGCCAATGTGGCTGCAGCGCCCGCCTGAAATGACGACGGGCCGGAATCCCGACGGGGATTCTGGGCCGTGATCGCCATCCAGACGTGATGGGCCTTCATCCCCGCCGGGAATCTCCTTCACCACGTGATCGGTGCCGGCCCCGCGGATTCAGCCGATCGCGTGGTGAATGCGATTCCCAGTGGGGATTGAGCATGGCAAACATCCGAGGGGGAACTTCCAGTTCCCCAACAGACGTTATGGGACCATTCCCCACCACAGCGTTATTGACTGTGGTTGAGCATGATCTCGTAACGTCTGAAAATACCCCAAAAATAATATGAGCTAAAAATTCTCATATTGCTGGCAGAGTCTCCTCACATAGGGTGAAAACAGACATGATGCTAACCACCCTTTAACCACCCTTGGTGGTCATTTATGCATGTTGCAGGGCTGCATAGGGCACTAATACAGCCCTGCAACATGCATAAATAACCACCAAGGGTGGTTA
>QEPC01012460.1:466424-517018 GCA_003113815.1 Sphenodon punctatus | reverse complement strand
GGCGGGCGGCGGGGTGCGTGGAGGGGGCGGGGCCGCGCGGCCGCACGTTGCGCCGCGCGGCCCCGGCTCCTCCCACTTTCGCCGCCGGGATCCCCCCGGCACGTCTGTTGTGCCGTTACGGGGTGACCCCGGCGGGGAACGAAGCCGTTGGTGCCGGTACGGGGCCAACGTAACGTCTGAAAATACCCGCTCTTTAGAAAAGCCTAATGATGATAACAGGGAATCAATACCCTTCTTCCATGCTCCAGGGGCAGACATAGAAAGTGCAGCTTGAGGTAGGGTCCCTAATTCAAGGAAGTTCAGCCTCAGCCAAGATTTCAGTGTTGCACATTTGGCCCAAGAGGCAAATGAATGAGTACCTGTTTCGGCACTAAGAAGGGCAGAAGGCATGCTGTTAGGGGTACGTAGAATCGCTCTTTAAAAACCATTTTGTTCAACCTCAAGCTTATTCAATAATAGGAGGACCTCAAATCAGCACACCATACAAGGATTGTGATGGTACCGTAGCCCTATATATTTTAAGGGCTGGGGCAACCAATATGCCTCCCCTGGACAGATAGAAATGAATGATCCCCTTACACGAGATCGAATTAACTGTATTAAATCTTGCATGTCTCAGCATTAGATACATTCTGTATGGGAAGGTATCTGAAAGTATTCAGACTCAGTATGGGTGAAACAGACACGTTAGGAAAATGAAATCCACTGTACTCCACCTGGACCCAAACAGGGAGTTGCTTTGATGTACCCCACGCCACCCCAGACACCATTTCAGAATAGAGGCTAATGCTGATCTATGAATTCTCAATACTGGTATGGCCCTCATTTCAATATCTCACAATCCAGTGTACAAGTATATCCTCTCAAGTTACCTCTGATGTACAGAATAACTACTATAAAGTGGGAATAATGAACTATGACGTGAGCAGATCAAGAATGCATTCAAACACAGAGGAATGCCTCCATGAGCAGAAGTGGATGTGAGGCATAGCCTGTGCCAGCTTCCCCCACTTGGGAACAGCCATGTGGAAACATCCTTTAAGTAACTTGCCCTAGGTTGACAGTCTAATCAGATTCCTAATCTTTTTGACCTGGAAGCACAGCATACAAAAGCACCCCTAAAGGTAATGCCGTACTGCGAGTGGAAAACAAGGGGAAATTTTATCCTGAGGAAAGATTCAATTATCCTGAAGTTGCTAGGCTCACCCACCGCCTTGCGTTCTTAGGAAGTCTGTGGCAGCACCCAGTTGGGGTAAGGCTACCTAACGCATGGTAGACTCACCCCCGTCTCGTCTGGCTGCACCCCTCCAATTTGGTAGTTTGACTCCAGTTCTATCCCCACCTCAGTCACCATTAGTTAGGGGCATTAGAATTGCCAAGACTCTTAGCCTATTTAAAACCAAACAGTAAAACTCCTAAAGACGACTGAAGAAAATAATGATTTAGAGTGAAACATAGTAATCTAATCCCTATAATGGCCAATTACTGCGCATGGCAATTTTGAAGTCTACCACGAAACAATGAGTAAAACCAGATGTGACAGCAGGCTGCTGTGGTCTGCTTTGTCACCTTTTGGCCTGGATCTCACCTGAACATCTGTCCAGGTGCTGCCAGATGTTGACCCAGGCTGTGTCAGTGGCTAGTCCGGGCTCTGACCGTGGGGAACCTCCCAAGTCACAGCCCAGGCTAAGGCCCACGTGACAGGGCCAAAGCGGGCTATCATGTCAGGTCGGGTCTGCCATGGCCGGCTGCCAATGGCCACCATGGCTGCCCGTAATGGTGGAGGTTGGGGGGAGGGGATTGGATCAGACATGGTGCTGGGCACAGCGCAGGGGCAAGGCCAGCTGGCTGCACATTGGCGAATCTTCCTGCCCTCCCCAGACGCCGGCCGCTGATTGTTCTGCGGCCCAACCCGGCCTGTGTTCGCTGTAGCTTTCTGACCTGGCTGAGTTGCCGCCGTGTGACCGTCCCTTCTGTTTTTACCCAATGTTGTCTAGCAAACAAGGGAGCAAGACTACATAATGAAAATATGTTGTGAGTAATTCTGCTAGAAAGGAGAGGAAAAGGCAAAAGGTGGCACCATGCTATGCAACAGTCTGATAATGGATCAGGAATGGATGCTTCGGTGCTTATTAGTTAGTCAGGAGATGCAACCTTGGACCACTGGAAACTGGTACAAGTGACATGGGAAGGGTCAACCTATAGGCCCTGTTTGGTACACTTTGCCCGAGGCATCTGGTGTCGGCCACTGTCCGAGTCAAGATACTGAGCAAGATGGGCTGCTGGGCTGACCCACTGGGGCAGCTCTTCTGTGCATTGCTGCAAAATGTACACAGGTGCCTGCAGTGAAAAGATTGCGAGACCTTTGTGCACCGGCTGAGCCAGATAGTGGACACTTCGATATCTTAATTCGGCCTGCATATGTTACAGAATTTATTTTGATTGACAGATATGTAAAAACAGACGTGTAATGTAAAGTTGAGAACTGGAAACGCATTTTTATGCAAGGGATGTATCTTACGTGAGCCTCTTTGGCAACTTCTCTGTATTGTATAAGTTGCTGTCTAGAAAGTCAAGGCCAGTTAGAGATGCTGTGGAAAGCTCCCTTATCAGGGCTCAGAGAAAGACGAATTGGAAGCTAAGAATGCTCAGGCAGGCAGCTGCACTAGTTAGAAGTGGTCACACATGCGCAGAGATTGCATAATAAGGTTTATGAAATTGGAATACTATAAAACACAGCAGCTAAGGAACCATCTTGGAACTTCGTTGCTGGCTACTTTGCAGATGTGTGGAGGGGCGCAGCAGAACCGGGGGCCCACATGGGGATCATCCCGCCGTCGGCGTAGGAGTTCCCCGGCGTGCATACAGGGATGTGCGAGAAGTCTCTGTTACTTTCTGTATTCATTGGGGTTATTGTTTTTATCTTTATGCTTTATTATATTTAACAAACAGCTTTTTTGGCACCCATTGTTGGAGCTATCACTGAAACGGATCTAAACGAAAAACTTGCGAGAGAGTGCCCAAGCTATTGGCATGAGTTTACACAAGTCTCCTTAAAAACAGAAACGGAATGGCATCTATTCAGTGCTGATAGCAATCTCTTGTGATGACTGAGGCACGCCTTAGGGTCTTTTTAGACAAGCAGGATTTAAACCGGAAGTTAAACCTGTGGCTCTTGGACACCTCTGCGTGGGGGGAGGAGGGGGTTTAGACACAACCTCCTTGAACCACAAGTTGCCCAGGTGCCATTAGAAACAGCGGTGCTGGGTGACTCCTGGGTGTTTTGAGACGTGGCGTAGTAATATATATTGATAATTGAGGTCTGTACTACGCTGCGTCTCAAAATACCTGGGAGTCACCCAGCGCCGCTGTTTCTAATGGCGTCCGAGCGACCTCTGGTTCACGGAGGAGCGTCTAAAGCCCCTCCCCCCCTTGGAGGTGTCCAAGAGCTGCAAGTTTAAAATCCCACTTGTCTAAAAAGGCCCTTAAGTTTCCCCACTCTGACGTGGCAATACCGATATTTGCCATCAAGATAGGTTTCAGCACTGTATTAAGAAGAGCAAAGACCTTATTACAGCACTTGTCTATAAAATAGTGACTGAAAGGAAAAACCGGACTTCGGCTTTGTTCTTTATTGTTGAGTATAAGAAAAACGCAGTGAAAAATGAGGCTATTAACCTTGTTGAAGTGCACAAATTGAGAGTAGTAAGTTAGGAAGAATGCTTAGAGAACCATTTAGAATTGCCCAATGCAACTACAATTTTGAAATGCAGGAAGACAGGATGCTATTTTACTGAACTGGAACAAAGAAAGGATCTTGTTAGCTGTGCAGTTTTGGTCATGTTAAGCTACTGGTCTGTCACTTCAACATCAGGCTGGTGACTATCAAATACCTAAAAAACATCATTACTGTACTTCAGAGTTGGAAATATCCCAATGGTATAGCACAGGAATCAATTTGGCTGCAGATGCTATGAAGATGGAGTATGCATAGAAGTCCCTTGTAAGCTACGTTTTGTCCATACAAGATGTGATCCTTCCCCAGAAGAGCTTACTAGCTTCAAGTCAAGAAATGAAGCTTCCCGTCTCTTGTTATGTGCAGTTTCTACAACTCAAGGGAGAACTCACCAGCTGCCCCTGAGTGATATATTTCTTCCACCAAAGGTATGGACGCATAGCTGGAACAGCAGACAGTCCATAATAGGAGTACATGAGGACGTGGATAAAGCTGTTAAGAGTGGCACCAAAGTAGGCTACAACAGGAAGGAAAGAGAATATTTTAGCGTTTAAATACATGTTGTGACAGGCAATTAACAGTGCCACAGCAGACAGACTGAAACTTAAGCTAGCCCCAACGACCTTTAAAAAGTGATAAATCTTTCAAAACAAAAGTTAAGCAAGGTCAGAGTCACACATGACTGCATCCCTCCAGTTTAGTGATTTGACTACAAATCAAGGCCTGAACCTTTAGCATTACAGTCCATGATTTTGTGCTGTCCTCCCACTCTGGCCATCTGCTCTGTTTGCATGGCTAGGAACCTTATGAGAAGATCGGGTGTTGAGAAGCACAAGAAAGGACTAGGCAGAAGAGGCACACACATCTGCAGATCAGCAGTCTAGCAGATCTAAATTTAGGTCTAGCCCTCTGCTTTGTTAGGCACTTCCACTGAGATGAGGAGCCCGGGTACAGTTACATGCTTAGAAATGAATTCCCCAACAGCTCAGGTTAATAATTTTGTCTTTATATTTAGTGGGTTCTCACCCATTAGAGGAAGTGCTTTATATTTTGGCTATCCACCACATAAATGCACTGTGATGGTCCAGATTCAAGAACAACAACAATGCAAAATCATTTTAAAGACTTGCTTAAATATGTACTTATTTTACATTTGCAAGAAGAACTACACAAAATAAAATTTTCAGCTCTGTCTAGAACAGCACAGTTGCACACGCCTTTAAAAAGAAAAGGAGACATATTGATCATAAGCAGCATATATAGGGATGGATTCATAAGATGCTGGAGGGGTTCAGCTTTTGAGGCCTGACAGCAGCTACTTCTTATGCACACACTTGTTCCATACAAGCTTCCCTAAACAAAGCCACTCTCTGCTATAATGTCTAGTGACATGGCAGTTGATACACAAGCTGCACTATTTCTTTGCATTTCTGTAGCCCTCCCCGAGTTTTCTGACTAACATTTGAAAAGCCCAATGTTCATAATATCAAATGCAGCGAAACGTATCACAGCAAGATTGCTAGAAGACCAGCAGTAGCTGGCCAGGCTTAAAAAACGTAAGAAATAAAGGCATTAAGCCAAGTTCATTATTATGTACATAGGGAAAAAAAATCTTTTTCATTGGGATCATACGTTATGGGTACCTGTGTAAAAGGAAACTACATCCTTACAGACTGCTCACTGCTGCTTCCTTTGCGGTCCTTTCATTCAGAACCCCCTTCCCCCTGTAACTAAGCTAAAGAAATGCACCTGTGACTTCTCAGCTTTGTAAATGTCTCCCTGTTTCACCCTCTGTTCCCCTTTCCCTTGCCCTCCTAGATTGTATGCCCTTCAGGCCAAGGACCTGTCTCTAATTCATGACTGTTCAGGACCAGGCACATTGCAGGCATTATATAATAATAGTACATCCTGCAAGAGCCAAAGCTTGATGAACTCAAAGAACAATGCTTTGATTTCTAGAAGTTATTAGAAACCTTGCACATACTTCCACCAAGCATTTAAGCTGGATTAAAAAAAAAAAAAAAAAAAAAGTAAAAAAAAAGAGTTGGACACTGTGAAGAGGAAGGAAAGGAAGGAAAATGTGTTGTGAAAGCAGGTAGATGGAAGTGACACAAGCGTAACAGCCAGTTTACAGCAATGGTTACAGTTAGCACTGTGTTGTAACGTCTGCAAAACCTACCTCAGAAAGAGTCCCCTCTGCTTGCAGACTTTAAATTGCAGAGATGCATTAGTCCACTGCCAGAATAATATCCATAAATCGCACATAGGTTTAAAAATGCAGCTTACTACCATAAAGGGGTGGGACTAGATGAGCCTGTCTCTTCCAGCCCTACAATTCTATGATCTTTTACATTGCTCCACCGTAGCCTTTAAATATGAGCTAAATTCTATGATCTTTCACATTGCTCCACCCTAGCTTTTAAATAGTACGAGCCAAACGCTATGATCTTTCACATTGTTGCACCATAGCCTATAAAATAGTATGAGCCAAATTCTCAGATGTGTTCAGCTCCCATTGAAAAGCTAGGAGTTGCTTGTGTGTGTTTCTGGCGTGCATCTGGTAGCAGAACGTGCCCAATGCATGTTTCTATTACAGCTTCAAACCTCCAGTACTTACAGTGACCACAAGGCACCCAGTTCATAACAAACCACCAGATGTTCAGCATGGTTGCATGATGGTAAACGTGAAGAACAGTGACTTGGTGGTTATTTTTTCGCAAGATGAAGAAGAACGTATCCATGAATTCAATGAGTTTGGAAAAATAGTACCACCAAAGGACACGCACAATCTAATGGGGAAGAGGAAAAAAGTCCGTCAGACATTTGCCCTACAGCATTTGGGTTTGTTTTACCCCATCATATTGCAACTGATGCAAAGAAACACACACACACTTATCACAATCATTAATAAGCAGGAAGCAGTGTTCACTGCTCTTTCCCCTTTAGCAGCAAAGAGAGGGAGGGGGGAGAAATGCAGTGGACACGAGTCTTTTTACAGGCAATTTAAAGAGTAATTTGTTTCACAGCAACTTTCAGCATCCAAGACCCTCATATTAGTTATGCTAGGAGTGTGTAAAATACTACATGCCAGTTGTGGCCCACAATAAATATTTAAACCATCCCCTGAAACAAGAATTGCATACAAAGCTGTAGCTATGGTTAAAACAGAAGGATGAAACAATGTTTTATGAGGCTATTAAAATGGCACTATGACGAACAAGGCAGGATCCTGCTAGATGCACAAGGAACTGCTGTGATCTCTCAGAGAAAAACACGTCTGAACAGTAGTCGGACTAATGCCACTGTTTTTTAGTAGAGTCTCTTCTGAAAGTGGAGAAAAGAAGCCAGGTAGTGAACTGTCGGAGAGGAGATTGCAAAGGCCCATTTATAGACTCCAGGTGTGGGCAAAGTTCCCAAACCCAAGTGCTGCGTACCACAGTTTTCATATGGATGAGAGCCACAAGGCACATGCATATTTGCATGCATGCACACAAATTTCTTCTGCTTCATGATTGGCTGGTGTATTTGATGCTCTGTGGGCCTTCCTGGCTGCTGAGATGCTGAGGAACAGCTGTGATTTAACTGCTGAGAGTTAGGTGCAATTAAGATAGTATCAGCCCTGGCCATGAGCCACACTTGAACTGCCCAAGAACTGCATATAGCTCTTGAGCCACAGTTTCCCCACTCCAATATAGACACTGATTTTTCAGGATGAAAAAGGTGCATAGATGCTCCAGTGTGAGAGGAGGGCAGGAAGGTAGGCAAGAGAGGACAAGTTAGAAACATAAAGGTCACAATCCACAGACCACTTACTCTGTAGTAAGACCCTCATTCCCACAGTGCTTCAACAGGTCCACTCAGAAGCAGTTGTGGATTACAGCCCAAATGTTCAAGTGGTCCTTTCAAATAGCAAACAAATGATAATATATGAACTGCCAAGTTTCAACAGGACACTTCTTGCTCTGAGCAAAACAGAAAAAAAAGCTTGCTAGGAATACCTTCACTCAATGTCCTTCACTCAATGTGGAGAGAATCTAAGTTAGCAATCCGGTTATGTAATGAATAATGTTACCTTCATGTCAGCTCCGCCTCCACTGTGCGTATCCTGACAGAAGAAATTGTATCCTCCTTCCCATACTCCTGTCACCAGCTAACAAGAAGAAAGAATAAAAGGTATCAGTTGATGAAAACGTTGCCCCTTATGATGTATCTGGAACAGGACAGATGCTTGGTTGAAGCAGACGCTAATAACCTACTTAAGAACATGTGACTGTGGGTGAGAACAGACATGACGCTAACCACCCTTTAACCACCCTTGGTGGTCATTTATGCATGTTTCAGGGCTGCATAGGGCACCAATACAGCCCTGCAACATGCATAAATAACCACCAAGGGTGGTTAAAGGGTGGTTAGCGTCATGTCTGTTTTCACCCTGTGACATGTACCTGAGGCTTTATAATTTAAGCCTCAGGTACTAACTGAATCACAGTAGTGACCAAAGGCTAAATCAGTAGTTATGCACTCTTTGTCACTGTGCAAATTACTATTTTTATTTATTTATTTATCTATCTTTAAGCATCTTTAACCTGCCCATCCTGCCACAGGAAGCTCTACTACGTCCTGTATTATACATGGAGAGAACTCCTGATCCCACCAAGCTTTGAGGATTAATTTTGATATCATACAAAGCCTCCTCTAAATTCATACCATAGATGAAAAAACATGTATATATCAACTAAAACCAAAGTTTTTCCAGCTAATTTTAGGTTTGATTTTTATAGAAACCCAACTGGACACTCAAAGGATCTAAAACAATACAATCAAAGGTTATTATCTTGCCTTCCTCTGTCCTCCAGAATGGGAGCAGATGTGTGTTCTTAAAAGCAATGTCTGGTACTTTATTACAGTAAGCTTTTGAACAGTCAGGGTGCTACATGAGACACATTAGTCATTATGGAAGGAAGCTTCCAAAAGTGAAGGATGAGAAGGCTGCATGGATAGCTCTGGATGTTGACAAACGAAGCCATAGTCACTGGAGTCCAGCTGGTCTATGTAGCCCCGATATGTTGAGTGCGTAGAAACCAATAAATTAGCAGGCTCTTGCGTGCAGTTCTTGTGTGTTTGTGCAAGCCCCGTGCACAAGTGTAGCATGGCTAGCCTAACAGGCAGCTGCTCTTCCCTGCTATGCTCCCCCCTCAACACTCCCCTTCGCAGCATCCCATCCCCTGCTACGACTCATAGCTGCAGCAAACCATGGGAAGAAGCCACCCCAGCTGTTTGTTTCTTCTGGGATATCACTCCAGGAGGCATTCTAGCCCCTACTATCTCCACCCACTTGCAGGCTCCTACCTGGGCTCATACCCGCGATCACCTGGCGATTGAAACTAAACCTCTTGCTAGGCACGTAATGCAGAGTTGATCAAGCATATTGCATACTTTACTGTGTGCCTATAAGTGAAAACAAGCCTAAACATTTAAATTGAAAGCAAATCAGTTTTTCTGTTGTCAACCTGTCTCACATCCGTGGCTCACAGTGATGCACTGGCAGGTAGCAGCACACAGAGTTTTATTGTGGTCTCGCTGCATTTGGTGTTGGAAATCCCTCTGTTTGCATAAAACCCCCAGTCAAACATGTGCCTCTTACACCCCCTCTCTATCGTCATCTTCATCACTATACAGTGCAGGTGGAAAATATCCCCACTTGCAGGGGTTTTCTGAACTTTTGAGTGTTCAAACCTCCCTTCAGTAAGTTCACATACCCTGTACCCAGAGGCACATGTTTCCTCCAAGATATCCATCTCAGTGACCCAACTGAGGCACTCCCAGTGGCCCTTCGGGTAGCCTCTCGCTGTCATCCGGGCAACAATGAGAAAGAACAGCAAGGAAGGTCCAGCTCATTAGTGATTACCTTAGTTCTGGCAGTGCACAAACCGGAAGGGAAATCTAGCTCTCATTTGGAACCCTCTCTCTCACTTCGTCCGGGGCTCCCCTGTTCCATTCAACTGAACTTGGAGCTGCAGCAGGGTTGCAAGTTACCTGCACTCTGCTATATGTACACAGAACCCCCACTGTGCACATGCCACCCTCTGAGCGTATAGGCTGACTCCAAGGATGAGCCTGCCAGTTCTCTGCACATCCGCTCTTGTCGAAATGTCAGCAAAGGCCAGCGTATCTATGACCCCACAATTTCTCAGCCCAGGAAATCTGGCTGGCCACAGCACCCACGTTTAAAATCCATTTGGCTTTGCAGGGCAATAAAACTGCAGCAATGAGTTTCTGTGGTATTATGACCCCTTGTGCTCATTCCAAGCGAAAACTGTTACTTTCCAATAGTCCTGAAATGAAAAATCTCAGCGAGTGCCGCTTCTATCAGAAGCGGGGCATTCACGCAATGTGGAAACTTACCAGGTTTCCTGCTATTTTTTGCCATTTTCCAATAGTTTTTGCACATTGAATGGGGATACCACGGGCCAGTCCTAAGCCCCGTGTGTACCATGCGTGCATCCCCCGGGGCTGTGGAGATGAAAACCTGCCAGTTAAGCACCGGGGAACTGCTGGAAACTGCCAAAATGCTGCAAAATGGCCATAAAACTGTTGCAAAAGTCCCATACAAGGGGGGGAAATGGGGGAGGGGAAGCACAGGCTCATTGGAAGCTGATGAAGTACCGACGGACATTCGCAAGCACTCCTGAAAAGGTCGGTATTTATGGGAACGCTTGCTCTCATCTTAGCCCTACTTTTCAAAGACAAAAAATTATGAATGGTTTTCAACCAATGGACAATAGTGTCCTGGCTCTGCTCCCACATACATTCCTAGCAGTGACCTTCACTGCCCTGCAGATTCCCCACCTTCTCTCCATCTTTAAAATGCAGTGGCTCTTGCCCCCCCATCCCCATTCCAATTAAAAGATTGCACGCTTCTGTGGTGCTATAATCTGCAACATTTTATAGAGAAGTTGGCTTGTGCACTGATGTGCTTGTGACAGGAACATCTGTGCAGTTTGCCACCTGAATTGACAGTGCAGGCGCAGCCACACACACAGCAGGAGTTTGATGAAAACAGTTTTTCGCCTAATAACCAGCCTGTAATGCCACATGACCAATAGCAGCTTGTGTGTGGCACGCAGCCAGTCCAGCTCTTGAAGCCGTTCAAAACATTTGGTGCGTGACCTGCAGAGTTCGCATATGCCAGAACCGCACTGATGAAGACATTTGTGGAGAACTTTCTTGTGCTGGTTATCATGCTCCAGGCCTTTCTTTCTGCTGCTGAGCAGAACCTGTAAGCAGTCCAACAGATCCAAGTCTACTGCTGTCATTGGCGTGATGTCATGTCAAGGTACAGAAAGACTCTTGCTTAATCTCTGGCTGGGATAGTGGGGAAGCCACACCATGGAGGCAAGTCCTTCTTTGGCACTGTGCACTTCCTACCGCTGGAGCCGATGGACTGCACTGGGGAGAATCAAAGTTGTTGGAAGGCACCTGATGCTTAGAGAGATGTACCTGTCGGGAAGACGCTGATTTGGTCACTGATGCCATCTGCAGGGCTGTACCCACCGAGAGGCTAATCTAACTCAAGGAGAAAAAAAGACTGGTAGAACGTGCTGTCCTTATGGGAAGACACTGAGTGAATGGCAAACTTCAGGATGCCCCATTGCCTCATCCTGCAAATAGCTGAGATCCTCAAGCCTTAACTGGAAAAACAGCACGGTGCTGTGGTTGCCCATCCCTGTAGAGAAGCACATTGCCAGCGCCACCTGGAAGCTCACCACTCCGGATGCCTGCTGCTCTGTCACCCAGCAATTTGGTGCTGGAACCTCCTTGGCGGACACCATACTAGTGGAGGTATGCACAGCTATCGTGGACGTGCTGCTGGACTGTGTGGTGCAGTTGGTGGAACCCAAAGAGGTAATGGAGGGCTTTCACCGGAAGGGGTTCCTGAACTGTATAGGGGCAATTGATGTGAGCTGTATCTGCCCACCCCATAGCACGAATGACTTCTTGAACCAGAAGAGGTTTTTCTATATGGGACTCTCCTGACTGTAGTGGACCACCATGCCTGGTTCGTGGATGTCCTGGCCGGGTGGTCCGGGAAGAATCACAACTCCTGCATCTTCTGTCAGTCTCTCTTCTTTGGCCACACGTACACCGGAGACTTTGGACCCTCCACTGAAAATATGCATTGATGGGGTGCTCATGAGGTCCGTTATTCTCAGGGACCCTGCCTAACCACTGAAACCCTGACTTATGAAGGTATACAGTGTTGCCAGCAACACAGCGCAAAAGGTACCTTAACCAATAGACAGCCCAGTGCCGCCCACTCGGTTATGGAGTGCGCTTTGGGGCTTTTAAAGCAGCGGTAGAGATCAACTGAGGCCAGAAACGATTTCCAGCTGGAGACTGCTCTACTGTTAACAACCACCACCCGTGTTCTCCACAACATTTGCGAGATCACCAGGGCTGTGTTGGAGAACCCCCTGCCAATTAGCTCCGGTGAGTTAGTTTGCCTATTCTAGAACCAGTTGAACCGAGTAGAGACGCGCATAGCTGGAGAGATCCAGGACCTGTTGTGTTGGCACATCAAACTGCTATTTTAGCCCCAATACCCATCATCAGTGGAAGTTTCAGGAGTACAAGTGAACAATTTTAAATGAATTTTTGGTGATATTAATAAAGGCTTTAAAAGTGTGTGTCACTGTTTCCATCTGGTCCATCTACATGCCTTGTAGCACCAGGATGGCTTCCTTTCCCTCATTGGGCCCCATCCCCCGGGCCATTTCCCAGACAGCAACCTTTCCTTGTGCATTCCCAACTGCCTTCCCCTCAGCACCTGGCCCACAGCTTTTCCATGTGAGATCCCTATTGCCATTCCTGTAGTATTCTGCTGCACACAGCTTCTGCCTATGAGTTTCCTGTTGGCATTTGCAGGCTAGCTGGGTCTGGGAATGCCAACAGGAAGCACAGAGGCACAGGCAGGCAGCCAGCTACCTGCAAATGCCTAGCACCTGGCCTTTGCCCGTGGCTTTCCTACAGCCATTGCCTTGGCACCCAATGGGGGCTCTTCACTGTTGGGGTACTATGGCCCTTATGCAGGCCCGCTCCCTCTTTCTCGAGTGCATGGCCAGTTGATCCTACCATCCCCGTTACCGGTGCACCCCCACACACTTCTCTTCCAATCTCTAGCCCCTGAAGTCAAGTACTTCTATACCATACTGCCATTCTCCACAGACCCCATGCTCCTCAAACATTCCTCCTTTCTCCAAACAAGTACAGAAAGCATGCTTTATAAAAAGTTAAAGAACTATTTAAAAAAAGCTAAAGCTATTTCTTCTTGAGCCTGCTCCTTTTGAGAACAGCTTGGCATGCTCACGTGTATGATGGGATGGGCAGGGGGTCATCTCCCCAATCCTCCTCCCTCAGATCCTGTTGTGGTAGCGTGTTCACGTGAGGCATACAGGAATTATTGTTCCGTGGCATGAGTGCAGTGTGGAGAAGGCTTTCCCTGGGGGAGCGGGGGTGGACTGAACGGGGAACCAGGGCAAGTGGTCGGGTTTCACGTAGGGGGCGTGAACAGTCCATGGAGGTTAGGAAATGGCAGCTGCCCCTGAGCAACAATGCATGTAATCGCAGCAGCAACATGCCTGAGCACATTAACTTGCATGGCAGGCTATGTATGCTCCAGGACCCTGCCGTGAATGGCGGCTGCACGTCTGGTGGGTGGTGGCCAGACGGCCAGTGGGGGTGAACACCCAATAAATGGGCAGGTAGACAGCCACCTGATATGGCCTACCGTCTTATTTGTTAACACCTTGTGTGTCCTCAAGTTAACCAGGGAGAGAGCTGGATGCATTATTTTGGTACAGCATTTAAAAGAGCTTATGGGTGGTTGTTTTTTTAAAAAACAAAACCCAACAACACACACACACACCGCCCCATGTTGAATTAAATGTTTGAGGTGAAGGAGTAACTGCAATGCTTACTCAGTATTTATTACAATTAGAGAAGATTAGCTTCAGCCAATAGTTCTGCAGACCACTGGCTTATTTTTCCTGAGTGAATTCTGCAAACTAAGTAGTTTTACCTATAATTAAATCATATATGAAGCTTTAGCGTAATAAAAGAAAAAAGACACAAGGGAGTGTTGATGTAGCCCATCATTTTATAGGGAAGACTGTTTCAATTAACTATTATTAGAGCACGGGAGTGCCCTAATAGTTAAGGCGTGTTGCATGCTACATTATAAAGCTGCAATATTCTATTTGTTCCCAAAATTGGCATAATCAAAGTTAGGACTTTGAACATTGTTGTGGAGTATCACTGGAGTAAATGGTTCATGCTGTGACAACTTCAGCTGCATCTGTTGGATAAATGCTGTGATATCACAGTTTGAAAACTGCACTTTGAAGCCTGCTTTTTCATTTAGTCCAACTGTCTTGATCTGGGTAGGGTAGAGGGGTTGAGCGTTGGTAGGGAAGAGAAATTAGCCTTTTAGAATTTTTTTTGTTAATCTGATTAATAGTTTAAAGTTATGGGTTTGTGAAAACCCCCATGTTAGCCTATGGAGAGGGGCAATGCCGCTGTGAAGAAGAGTACCACCACTCGCCGCCTCGTCTCCTGTTTTTCCTTTCCCTGAGCGGGGCGCGGGACAATTGTGCCTAGGGGTTTTGGGGCACCAGAGAGGACAACTTTCCTGGTGACCCTAGCCCACTCCCTGTCGCTCCTTGCTGCTGCCGGCTTTGCCCCCCGATCACCGCTGCTATCTGTGGGCTGAGAGCCCAGCCAGCACTGGGATATGCTCCCTTTCCCCACCCCTACTACTGCCGCCGCCTGTGCTAGCCCCCTTGGCAGCGGGTGGGTGGGAGGCACAACTGGCGCCCTCCTATGATCCTGCCATCGCGCCACTACCTCTGCTGCCGCTGCTCCTACTCGCCGCCACCAGGATAATTTTTAAAGCGCTTGTGGTGCATGCAAGCGCTTTGTGGAGCTGCCGCCATGTTCCTTAGTAGTGTGGCATGCTGGGACTACACTTCCCAGGTTGCCACACTACTAGGAAACATGGCGGTGGCTCCACCAAGCACTTGCGTGCACTGCTGGTGCTTTGAAAATGATCCTGGTGGCAGCAGCAGCGCCTCCTATGCCGCCATCCCTTGTATGGTGAGTGCTGGGGGGAGGGGGGAGAGTGCTGGAGGACAAGGAAGTTAAGGCAGGGTGGCAAGGGAGCAAGGGCAGAGGGGGTGATTTGGGTGGGTGGGTGGGACAGAGGAGTGAGGGTGCTGCTCATCATTCTACTGCGGTAGTAGGACAAATTTTCTCCACTACATTTTAACAAAAATCTTGGATATACCATAGTCAAAAACCCTCCAGTTTACAAGAATAGCTAAGCTTTAAGAGCAAGACTCTTAGTTTATGGGAGTAGTCTCCATGTGGAGCAATTTATGATGACAGGATTGAATGTGATCATTATAAGTGTTGTGCCCTTCCTACGCGGGCAGGTTTGGAGGTTAAATACCTTGCTCAGCTTGCTCCCACTTCTTGAACTCTCGTTATGTACCCTAGAGGTTGGGATTTATTATGATATTTTATTTATGAATTGTGCCAATATTTGGTTGTTGGTTTTGTATGTATGCATATTTTGTTTACCTGTATTTCATATTTTCGGCCAGGGCAATGGCCAGTGCCTAATAAATAAATAACTTTGACTTTGAAGAATAGTTAAGGCTCTTGCAAATTCAATCATGCACCAAAAAACATGGAACATGCAAGTTAAGGCTCCTGTCTTAACTTTGTACAATGTCTCCACTGCTAACATGGCACCAGTCTCTCATATTGTGCTCCCAAGTTAGGCTCCATGCACCTACACTTTGCCTTTGTCTTTCAGCCCCGATCCTCTTCATGTTGGGGGCAACACTGAAGCTGGGGAGAGGAGGGCATGAGCTAGCCCCTTGCCCCCTCAGTTTCCTCTTTAAGAGAGAATTTAGACTTGCTTCCAACCCTTTAACAGAGAACTCAGGACTCCTGGCTTTCAGCCTCTCCACCCCACTCTTAATCCAGTAAGGCTGCACTCCCTTCACAGGTAACTCAATAGTCCTGGTTCCAAACCTGTTCTCTTCTCCCCTGCTTTCAACCATGGGTCCAAGTCACTCCTCTAACCCCCACTCCCCTCACAGAGAACTCAGAAAGTCCTGTGAAATACAACCTTTATCTGTATGTGTCATATGGAACTGAAGTAAGGGTGTGTGTGGAATGACAAAAACAACATCAGAAGTCCTGTGAAATACAACCTTTATCTGTATGTGTCATATGGAACTGAAGTAAGGGTGTGTGTGGAATGACAAAAACAACATCAACAGAAGAGGAAGTGCAACAATAGGGAGGGAGGCTATAGGGAGTCAAAGGACAGGGAATCAGCTATGGTGAGTAGAACGATAGGACTGTCCCCCTAATATCCCATCAGTCTTCTGAATCTGTTATTTCACTCAGAACCGTATTATTGTAACTATTTCTAATTCCTCCTGTTATTCCACCCACACACTTGATCCTGAACCCTCCTTTGTATTTTTCCCTTTCTTTCCAACCATATCAACTAACTACATCTGGTGCCTTCCTCATCATTTCACACCCTCTTGCCTTCCCCATTTACTCTCAAGGATGCAGCTGTGTTGTATTATTTCACAGTCACTTAATTGGATGTTGCAATGACAATAGTATCTATTTAGAAATTACTATTGCTGTTGCCTCCGTTCCTTCCAATGGCTATTCCATTTTATCAGTTACAATGCATACCCAATTTAAAGTTTAAATTAAACATTTGTACACAACTGTACCCACCTTCGCTGTGCTCTGGGAGGGCAGTGGGGAATAGTGGGTAAGAGGGACAGTTGTGAGTCATTAGTCAGCTGTCCCATTCTCACCAACCAAAATGAAAGGATAGAGGGAAGGCAGGAGCCTTAACTTTCAATTTCCAAGGTTTTTAGTGCATGATTGAATTTGCAAGAGCCTTAACTCTTCTTGTAAACCGGAGGTTTTTTAACTATGGAATTACTACTAATTTGTTACACACACATTTTCCAAACCGATGTAGGCAAGATTTTGGTCTCTAAAGCAACAATACACACTATACAACATGAATATCTAATGCTGCTTGTTTAGATTAACAAGTAATAGTGCTCATTTTCTGTTCAGATTATAGCATTCTTCCAAGTACTTGGAATTTATTTTATTTTATTTTTTAAAAACCCACACACAAAACACACAAGGAAGCTGTAAATTTCTTTTAGCAGAAGCAGCTAGTATATTTGGTTTTTGCAGGGGATTAAAATGCCTTCGGTTTTGCATAATTTTTATTGGTAACTCTGCTAATTTCAACACGCAGTTTTTAAAAGGGCTTTTCTGAGGGAAGAACCAGTACCATAAGGCAACAATGGATCTAACCATTAATTGTTCTCAAAGGCTTTAACCATTATTTATGAGTTGGGGAGGCACTGTAGTGACAAGTTGTTTACATACAACATTACACAGAATTGTGCTTGTCATATAAATAGTGAGGTTTACGACCTGCTCACGCACCACGCTGGGGGGATTTTACCACAGTAAAAGGGCTTGGAAGACTACTAAAGAATAGTGGTTAGTTACCCCCACACACTGCCACCACATCAGAGCAACCAAATCCCCCCAGCCAGTAGCTTTTGCTATTTATCAGGTAGGGGTACTTTACAGACAGGGACTGCATGAACTCTGGCTCCAAGAGAGCCCAAGGAGCTGTGACCAGAGGAGAGATGCTGGAAAGACTGGGGAATGCAGACAGGCTACTTGTGACTGCTCTCGTGTGGTAGCAAGAAAGGGGTTGGTGGATTGTGGCAGAGCAGAGTTGAACTACCCCTACACGAGTTCAGCCAGGGATAAAACAGCCCCAGAACATAATCTTTAAATGGCCTTTAAAAATGGACAGCAGTTAACTATTCCTCACAGGAAACCAGATGGTACCTCCTTTCTTTACAGCAGAGGTTTCCACACTGTGTAACACTATCTGTGCAGGGTGGCAGAATCGGACTGATATTTGATACATATTGCATGGGTTTATTGTAATCTCAAAAGCAAGTTTGGGCACCACTGCCTTAGAGCAAGCACAGACTGGTCCTGCAAGCCTTGATCTGCTCAGTCCCTTAACCACCTTATGCCCAACATGGGTGGATCCCTTGTCACTTATAAGTCTGTTCTACCAATTTAGCTGTACAAGTTTTCCCTGAAACTCTGATGGGGGGTTGGCAGGAGCCCAGAAGAGTTAGCCGAATGACATTGTCAAAGCAGAACTGGGGCTATGTATCTTCTTGCAAAGTACAACGGTCTAGAAAAGCCTGACAGCAGCAGAAGTGCGTTTTCATAATAAATATGAAGAGCGGATGACTTTTAGATTACAAGAAGGTTACTGCTCCATAACACAGTTACAGAATGCTCTTCAAAAACATCAACACGATGCTTGTGGAAATTCACAGCAGAATTGCTAATTAATATTTTATTTTATTTATTTGAATTTATACCCCACCTTTTCCAGAGGCTCAGGACAGCTTACAATACAGAAAAACATTTACAGCAATATAAAAAAAAAACCAAATCCCCACAAACCCCACCCAGTACCACCTCTCCACCCAACCCCTTCTCACACCCCAACCCTCAAACCACCCACCACTTCATCCCTATCCCCGTCTGCCGAATGTCTTTTCAAATAAAAGGGTCTTACACCACCTCCAGAACATGCCCAGGCTCAAATGAACCTCTGGGGAAAGGGTGTTTCAAATCACTTGGGCAGCAACCTATAATGCCCCCTCGGGAGCCCTTGTCATATGAGCAAAGCTAACAGACAGTACTCACAGGGAGGCACTCCCGGCCAATCGTGGGGGCTGCAATGAGGCATGGAAGGACAGGTGGTCTTTAAGATATGTGGGGTCCAGACTGTTCATGGTTTTAAAGGTCAAAACCAGCACCTTGAATTGTGCCCAGAAAGCTACAGGGAGCCAGTGCAGACTTCGGAGCACTGGTGTAATGTGCTCCCAGTGACTCCTCCCAGAAGGAGGTGAGGTGCCGCATCCAGCTGTCGCTTCCGAACAGTTATCAACCCCACGTAGAGCGCATTGCAGTAATCTAGCCTCGAGGTGATGAAAGCATGGATGACAATAGCCAGATCTGAATCAGAAAGAGAAGGCCGCAGCCGCCTCACCAGATGGAGGTGGTGAAAAGCATTCCCCTGGCCACCACCACAACCTGACAATCTAGGCGCAGCAAGGGGTCCAAAAGCAGTGCAAGGCTGTGTGAACCTGACTGACCAGAGGGGGCCGGACTCCGTCAATAACAGGTCTTGTCTGGATTCAGCTTCAGTTGGTTCACCCTAATCAAGTCCCTGACAGCAGCTAGACATCGGGTGAACACAGAGACCGCAGAGCCTGGGTTGGATGAAAAAAAGAGAGGTAGCGCTGGTGTCATCAGTATACTGATGCCACTTTACTCCAAGCCTCCGAATGACCTTGGGTGAGTTTGGATGAGTTTGGGGTTGGGAAAAAGGTGACTTTGGGTGGGAAAAACGTGACTGGAAGGGGGAGGCAGCTGAGGAGCAGACTTCCTGGCACCAGGGGTGGAGACCAGGGGTGGTCCCAGGGCCAAGTGACACGGATACCGAAAAAATCTTTGAATTTGGTATCGATTTCGGTATTGATGGTGCTATTTTCGGTTGTTCGTCCAAACCGAACTCTGCCGAAGCAGACAGCCGAACCCGAACTCGGGTTTCGAACCGAACGACCAAACCACGTTCTGTTCGCACATCCTTACTGTCTGCCCCTCTCAAAACAATAAAAATGGCAAAAATAAGAAGAATGGGAGTTTTAGAGATGGAAGGTACTTCTAGGACTCCTCCCCCCCTCCTTAATTTGGTTTTATTAGTCTCGAATAATGAAATAATGAATAATTATAATGAAAGCCAGGAATTAGGCAGCCAAGCCTGGTATTTAATAATTTGTTGGACAAGCAGGTTCCAGTCTAGAAGTTTTAGACCGTCTCATGTTTCAACCTGTTCCTTAAGTAAGTGAATACATCAAAAATAGAAAATTTCTGCTGCAGAAAGACATCAATACATTTTTAAAAAGCAATTGGATTCCACTAAAATGAAAGAAAACTCATTCATTTAGGAGCCGGTTCAGCCTCAAACTTACCCATGTAAAGGAATGACGATGACCTACCTCACAGGGTTGTTCTGAGGGAGATTTAGGTAAGGATTGCAAAGCACTTGGAATACTGAAATCTCTAGAAAGGATTAATAATACTGAACCCTTATTCTGCACATAGATTTGCTACTAAGAGCATGATGGTATAATTTATCTTGCTTTTAATATACTCATTTAACAGGTAAAGATATTTTTTTATATGGCACGTTAAGTGACATAATATTGTCCTAGTTCCATTTTATTTTTGAAATTCTAATGTCTAATACTATTTGCCTTTTTGACTATTGAAATACATGGAGTTGGTATTTTCAGTAAACTATCCACAATGACTTTTGAACCCATTATATGCAGAGTTAGAATTATTTTTGCATTACTTGGTACTTAATGTTGAAATTCATCTGCCATTTTATTGCTTAAGTCATCCAGTTTTAAAAAGGACCCTTTATCTCATCACAGGCTACTCTGGACTTGCATATCTGGAATAACTGTCATTTGCAATTTCATCACCTCACTGTTTACTCTTACCCATATCATTAAGGATTATATTATACAGAACCAGCCCCCTTACCGATCCGAGTATTCTACTTTTGCTTCTCTATTGTGAAAGCAGACCATGAGAAGACACCCTATCCTAGTACAAGTATGGGTAAAAACAGACATGCAACCAGAGAGGCGGCTCCCTGGCCTACGAAACCACAACCGACATGGCTTAGGCTGTTAGGCACCGGACAAATGTGCCCGCAGCTGGAGAGCCGTCCCACCACCTGCATAACTCGGGTAGGGCCAGGAGCTCAACAAACGTGCAGGTGGCTGGCACTGCCCCTACCCTGCTCCCAGCCCTCTGCAATGACAAGAAGCCAATGATGGGTAGTCGTGGGAGCCCCTGGCCCGTGGCAGGTAAGGCAGGCTAGAACAGACATGCTGGCCTGTTGAGGCTAGCCCAGGCTGTGACTGAGTTTTTCTGAAGACAGAGGCTCAACCAGCCACCTACCAGTCCTGGGGAGTCCCGGGCTAACGTCTGGCAGTGCCAAAACAGATGTGCCAGTGGCTCCCAGGCCACAGTGGGCCACCGTCATGTCTGTTTTTACCCTATGTGGGTTTTTTTGTCTTGTTTTTAAGAGCCACTGGTATGGGACCTTGTCAGAGACTTTCTGAAAAGCCAAGAACAGTATACTGACTGGGTCGTCCTTAACCACATGCTTGTCAATAACCCTCAGAGATGCTGGTCTGATCCAGAAGGAGAAGTCATTGTTCACTTAGATTGTAATAACTCATTCTTTTACGAGAGTGACTGTTGAGCCATTTATATACACTTTATTTTTGCAAAACCGGTTGACAGCAGTAATACTGGAAGGCAATTATCTGCTGTTGATATATACGCTGTGCTCGGCAAGAGTAATTTGTCTCCCTTGCCATGGTATGGACTGTACTTCTCTGCCAAGGAGGCATCATGGTATATGGCTTGCAATGGAGAGCTGGAGGGGAGCGTAGGGGTGTGGGTGAGAGAGAGAGAGATCTTTCACACAGAGTGAATGCTGTCACAGCAGTTAACCCCACAGTGATATGAAGTGTTACAACCAGTGGTCCCTGAGTTTTTGTTTTGACATTGATCTTTTTTTTTTAAATATAGATATGATTTCTCTGTACTTGGTGACCTTCCCTGAAAAATCTGCACTGTTTTAGATAAGTTGTGCTTTGATCTCAGTGTGAACCCAGCAGGCTCTGGCCACGAGAGTCCTGGGCTGATTGAGGGGGGATCGCTATACAATGCAGGTCCACTTCATCAGAATGGTAACTAGCATCAACTTGGCTAGTGGAACCCACCCTGTACTGTTGAGCGGGGCAGCGTCAGGAAGGACATGTCCCAATGCACCTGGAGAAGGGTGGTTTAATCAAGCTGTGATCTGCATCCAAGACGAAGGACGACTGCACAGCCTGAGCCTAAATCTATCAGGAATGGGAGCGAGCAGGCATGCTTCTCAGGAACTATCTTGGCAGGTCTGGCCTGAGCAAGTCACGCAGAAGGCATCTCTTAGTAATGCATTTTTTAAAATGACTGTTTTTTGTGAAACAAAAGCAACCGCAATGTCCTTTTGTGAGATACTGAAGCTCGTTTTCAGAAAACTTCCTAAATTTAATCAAAAGNCCAAACCGAACTCTGCCGAAGCAGACAGCCGAACCCGAACTCGGGTTTCGAACCGAACGACCAAACCACGTTCTGTTCGCACATCCTTACTGTCTGCCCCTCTCAAAACAATAAAAATGGCAAAAATAAGAAGAATGGGAGTTTTAGAGATGGAAGGTACTTCTAGGACTCCTCCCCCCCCTCCTTAATTTGGTTTTATTAGTCTCGAATAATGAAATAATGAATAATTATAATGAAAGCCAGGAATTAGGCAGCCAAGCCTGGTATTTAATAATTTGTTGGACAAGCAGGTTCCAGTCTAGAAGTTTTAGACCGTCTCATGCTTCAACCTGTTCCTTAAGTAAGTGAATACATCAAAAATAGAAAATTTCTGCTGCAGAAAGACATCAATACATTTTTAAAAAGCAATTGGATTCCACTAAAATGAAAGAAAACTCATTCATTTAGGAGCCGGTTCAGCCTCAAACTTACCCATGTAAAGGAATGACGATGACCTACCTCACAGGGTTGTTCTGAGGGAGATTTAGGTAAGGATTGCAAAGCACTTGGAATACTGAAATCTCTAGAAAGGATTAATAATACTGAACCCTTATTCTGCACATAGATTTGCTACTAAGAGCATGATGGTATAATTTATCTTGCTTTTAATATACTCATTTAACAGGTAAAGATATTTTTTTATATGGCACGTTAAGTGACATAATATTGTCCTAGTTCCATTTTATTTTTGAAATTCTAATGTCTAATACTATTTGCCTTTTTGACTATTGAAATACATGGAGTTGGTATTTTCAGTAAACTATCCACAATGACTTTTGAACCCATTATATGCAGAGTTAGAATTATTTTTGCATTACTTGGTACTTAATGTTGAAATTCATCTGCCATTTTATTGCTTAAGTCATCCAGTTTTAAAAAGGACCCTTTATCTCATCACAGGCTACTCTGGACTTGCATATCTGGAATAACTGTCATTTGCAATTTCATCACCTCACTGTTTACTCTTACCCATATCATTAAGGATTATATTATACAGAACCAGCCCCCTTACCGATCCGAGTATTCTACTTTTGCTTCTCTATTGTGAAAGCAGACCATGAGAAGACACCCTATCCTAGTACAAGTATGGGTAAAAACAGACACGCAACCAGAGAGGCGGCTCCCTGGCCTACGAAACCACAACCGACATGGCTTAGGCTGTTAGGCACCGGACAAATGTGCCCGCAGCTGGAGAGCCGTCCCACCACCTGCATAACCCGGGTAGGGCCAGGAGCTCAACAAACGTGCAGGTGGCTGGCACTGCCCCTACCCTGCTCCCAGCCCTCTGCAATGACAAGAAGCCAATGATGGGTAGTCGTGGGAGCCCCTGGCCCGTGGCAGGTAAGGCAGGCTAGAACAGACATGCTGGCCTGTTGAGGCTAGCCCAGGCTGTGACTGAGTTTTTCTGAAGACAGAGGCTCAACCAGCCACCTACCAGTCCTGGGGAGTCCCGGGCTAACGTCTGGCAGTGCCAAAACAGATGTGCCAGTGGCTCCCAGGCCACAGTGGGCCACCGTCATGTCTGTTTTTACCCTATGTGGGTTTTTTTGTCTTGTTTTTAAGAGCCACTGGTATGGGACCTTGTCAGAGACTTTCTGAAAAGCCAAGAACAGTATACTGACTGGGTCGTCCTTAACCACATGCTTGTCAATAACCCTCAGAGATGTTGGTCTGATCCAGAAGGAGAAGTCATTGTTCACTTAGATTGTAATAACTCATTCTTTTACGAGAGTGACTGTTGAGCCATTTATATACACTTTATTTTTGCAAAACCGGTTGACAGCAGTAATACTGGAAGGCAATTATCTGCTGTTGATATATACGCTGTGCTCAGCAAGAGTAATTTGTCTCCCTTGCCATGGTATGGACTGTACTTCTCTGCCAAGGAGGCATCATGGTATATGTCTTGCAATGGAGAGCTGGAGGGGAGCGTAGGGGTGTGGGTGAGAGAGAGAGAGATCTTTCACACAGAGTGAATGCTGTCACAGCAGTTAACCCCACAGTGATATGAAGTGTTACAACCAGTGGTCCCTGAGTTTTTGTTTTGACATTGATCTTTTTTTTTTAAATATAGATATGATTTCTCTGTACTTGGTGACCTTCCCTGAAAAATCTGCACTGTTTTAGATAAGTTGTGCTTTGATCTCAGTGTGAACCCAGCAGGCTCTGGCCACGAGAGTCCTGGGCTGATTGAGGGGGGATCGCTATACAATGCAGGTCCACTTCATCAGAATGGTAACTAGCATCAACTTGGCTAGTGGAACCCACCCTGTACTGTTGAGCGGGGCAGCGTCAGGAAGGACATGTCCCAATGCACCTGGAGAAGGGTGGTCTAATCAGGCTGTGATCTGCATCCAAGACGAAGGACGACTGCACAGCCTGAGCCTAAATCTATCAGGGATGGGAGCGAGCAGGCATGCTTCTCAGGAACTATCTTGGCAGGTCTGGCCTGAGCAAGTCACGCAGAAGGCATCTCTTAGTAATGCATTTTTTAAAATGACTGTTTTTTGTGAAACAAAAGCAACCGCAATGTCCTTTTGTGAGATACTGAAGCTCGTTTTCAGAAAACTTCCTAAATTTAATCAAAAGCTTTGTTCTTGGTCCTCACACGCCCACCATGCCCAAAGGGCAAACTTTTGGCTTAAATACAATCCCTTCAGAGCCCCAATTAATTCAGTCTGTTTGACCCTCTCAGACTGACTAATCCCACTCTTGTTGAAGTCACCGCAGTGCTGCCTTGCTTGCCCAGACAGAATACAGAAGGACACCTGATTGTGAGTCCTTCTGTCCATTTTGTTGCCCAGAGAGAATCGGAAGGAACATTTGGTGGTGTGTTCCTCTGCCAGATTGCTGCCCAGATAGACCAAGGGGTTGCCTGTCTCCCTGCTGGTTCATTCAGTGAGCCAAGAGCTGAGTTCAACCATCCCAACTAAGTGGTGAGGGTCTGGGCTGTGAGGTCCTGTCGTCTGACCAGTGAGCAAGCTTTAGGGAGGTAAAGCCCCAGGAGGTGTTCGGCTGCCCAGGAGTCCTTGTTCTTCCGCATTCAGTGAGTCTCGTACCAACGGGCCCGCTGTTTTGCCAAGTCTTGGCTGAGTTACTGCATCCCGGATCCACTTGCCCGGCCACAGAGCGAGGTTCCTGGGGAAGAGCATAAGGGAACTCCCAGCTGTTGCTTGTTTCCGCCCATCTGCCTCACGGTGACACGGTTTGGCTCCCTCGCAACCCTGGCCAAGGCATCCCCGTGTGTGTTGGGTTTGAGTGCCGGAGTCCACAGACTCCTTCCCTCATCGGATCGTTACTTCTTCCCCCCCCCCCGAAGGCTCATCACCAGGAAAGCTACCCTGGTGCTACTGTACTGTTGGACTTGGAAAAGGGGCCATAAAGGATCCATTCCTTTGCCCTCCCTCAGAGCAATACATTTTTGGTAAGATGAAGTGTCGTCCTTCTCTCCCCCTTCCTTTGCATCTCCTGCAGTTTGGCGCTCTGGCACAGACTAACGCCGCTCTCTCTCTCTCCTCGGCTCTAAGTTAGGAACTCCTCTGGAAGTCAACCCATGCTGCATCCTTGTGTAGCTATCTAATTGATTTGAGTGTCTCATTGCTTGATTATTGCCAACTAACACCTTGTTGCTTTTATGTACTCCCTTTTCATCCCCACAATAAATTGAAAACTCTATGTTGCACCCTAAGATGTCTCTCCCCTCTTTTTAATTCCTTGGGTGGTGCCGTCAACTTACACTCAAAAGATCCCAACTTCCCGAGAATAGGGGTAGGACATTGCAAACAAGTGTTCTAGAGCCCGCCTTGGGTAAGAGAAGATTACTCCATAGGGGATTGCTACCACTAACAGGCACAAAGGGCGTTTTTAAACAAGACGTTATCATGCATAGCCACCGATATCCAACTGTTCGTTTGAAGGTGGTGCGTGGGGATGCACGCTTCCATGAGCCACATAGCACCCACTCATGGGGCACTGCCGAAAAATCTGGAGTGCACCGTCCAGGGCAAGCCAAAAAAGTGCATGAGGACAGGCACCCACGCATCCCCTGCCTGTATGAACTGTGGGGCTCACCTATGCTAGCAGACAGGTCTGTGACTGGCCGCTTCCACAGTCCCACCCAGAGCCCTGCTGCGAGCTCTCTGGGGAGCTCTTAAAAGGACACGCATGCAAAATCCAACACCATGGTAGCTCAAAGCACAACCACCCCCCTTGGGACACACGAGAGAAGAGCCAAGGCCATGGAGGGCAGCAGCTTCCTGTGTAAACCCCCCCACCCCACCCCAGTATACCCCTGGGGTTATTGCCTGTGATTTCCAGCAGCTGTCTCGACTGCACCAGCTCTTGGGCAGGAAGGGGTTACAGCTTCCTGTTTCCATGGTGTCTGCGGCTGTGTCTCATGGCAGAGGACAAGCACTTGGGCGGGGCTTGGGGTGGAGGTGTTGCTGGGTGGGAGGGAAGGGGGAATGGCTGTCCTGTGAGTTGCTTTCAGGGCTGGTTCGTGGGGGTGGGAGTGCGTCGAGGCTGCCTGTATGGGCGTGGGAACCGCCGATTAGAACCCCTCCCCACTCACTGCTTGTACATGGGTGCTCTGCTGCTGTTGGCCACGAACCCCTCCTCCAGCCTTGCACGTTTTAAAACGCCCAAACAAACACTTTTGCTTATCCACCGGGTACGTGTCCACGGATACAAGGCCGATGACTATAATATAAATTGCCGAGCAATAGTGGGGCTCCCATCAGGTTTCCAAAAATAATCAAGTTTGTCCCCTAAAAATTGTACCTTCATTAAATGTATAGGAGTTTGTGTACCAGCTTCTTTTTTCACCTAGAAAACACATTTGCAGTATCCTCCTACAATGAACATTGGAATTATAACAAAACACGGGCTGTGCTGGGGAAGAAGGAAGAGGAAGAGAGCTGCTCACCCATGCCCCCGCCCCACCCAATTTTCCTTTGTCCAGCAACACGAAGGCTGCAGGTGGCAGTCAATGAGCAATAGCCTATGGGCACTTTCCATTAGGCAGCACTGGAGTTAGAGCTGAAATGGGTACCCATTTACCCGCAGGCAATACCCACAATTTTGAGTACCGTGTTGGATACCCAATGGGCTGCGTGAGGACCAATCAGGTACCCACTTACCCAGAAAACCATTACCTACCTCCAACCCCTGCCCCCATTGCCAATGTACCATCTACTGATTGGTAAATTGGTATGGGAAAATGGGAAAAATTGGGATGGTAAGAAAAAGTAAGTACCAGAAGTTGGTATTCAGAGGCCAGAAGTCAGAAAAAGGGGACTTCGGGTAACCCATTGGGCACTAATTGGGTACTGATTAGTACCCAATGGTGGCAGGTCTAGAACCGCAAATTCAACAGGTATACCGGGTTTTGCAGGCACTCATTTCAGCTCTAATTGGGAAATTGATCAGATACCAATGCCTATGGGAACTTTCCATTAGCCAGCATTGGAACATGGGACCAGACACCAGGTAACACTGATTTATGAAGTTTGGATGACCTTCTCGAAACCTAGCATTCCCCAAGGGAATATAAGCTGTGTTATTGTTTTGTTCAGTATTTTTACCGGGTGTGGGAAGAGAATATGGGGACGGAAGAAGGATGGGCAAGTTTATTTATTTATTTTATTTTATTTTAAAAATTTATACCCCGCCCCTCCTGCCACGCAGCCCGGGGCGGCTTCCAACATATTAAAATACAAGTCCTTGAAGTTAGATGGGGGGGTGGAATACCACAGCCACTCCCACCCTTGCCTACAGCAAGTGGGGGGCATAAAGCATGGCAGGTTTTAGGGGGCAGGAATTCCCCTGGGTGAGAGGCAAAGGAGTGGGTGGGATTGTGATTAATTGCATTTTATTTACTGTGCGTAGGGAGTGGGTTTGTGCTGTATTGAGGGGGTTAATTCATTTGTGTTGGTTTTGACATACAGTTGTAAGCCTCCCTGAGTCTTTTCAATCATAAGTTGACAACATCATAACCTAACATCTGTGGTAGCTACTAAATATACATTTTTGACACTTTAGTACAGATATTCCTATTGCAGGGGATTTCCCTTCCTTTGGTTCTCGTCCTTGAATTTCGTTTGTGTAGGTTACGCCGCTGTCACATTTTCAAGCTTTTTTCCACAATCACGGGAGACAAAAGCTTTCATTTTAAAAAGCTGAAAGTCATGATCTCATCATGAGCCTCATAGCTTTTTAAAAAAACTCCTTTGTGACTCACAATAAGGTCACAAGAGATTACAACTCTGATAGAAGTTGCTGTTCACATAGAGGCACCACATATTGTCTAAAAGAATACTGGGATGTTACACGGAGTACATGGCATGGGCTTTCAGAAACCTGATAAAACAAACATCTCCCCTGCCTTCAGTGGTACTGGGGAGGGGGACTTGTGGGAGGGGAGGGCTTGAGGAGGACTAGAGAACAGTGGCAGAACCAAACTGTCAGATGGTGTATTTTCTTTTGTTGGGGAATGCAACTAGGGGGGGGGGAACAATTGGGGGACACAGGCCTTTAAGGGGGTGCATGTCCCAGGGGTGTCCATCCCCCACCTTGGTTATGCTCCTGCTGGAGAAACATGGCTGCTTCTAGGTCATTCTGATGCAACCAAGTGAATGGGAAAGCTTTTAAGAGTGCATCTGCAGCCAATATTGAGTGTTGGTATGGGACTGGTCCTGCCCCAGGACTAGTGTGGCTCAGTAATGAGCAGCAATTAGGGCTGTGTGGTTCAGGAGGAGGACCAGTGGGGACGTGTCAGCAGGTTTAGGTAGGAATCCAGATAGCAATGTGACAACTACCTGAGGAAGTCTCTAAAATATTTGTGTGGCCCCCCAACCCCTTCCCAGCCAGAGGGAATGTCCTGCTCAGAGCTTTGCAACCACTTCCTTTCTTCACCATCAGGCTTGGCTAGAAGATTCATGCTAAGATGGGGAGACCTTCAGACCACACGAGGAGTTCTTTGCCCAACGCTCACTGTATCTTCAGGTACTCAGCCTAGTTAGGCTGTAGCCTGGTTTAAAAATTTAACCCATAACTCTTGCCTAGTCTTCTTGGGAAGCTCCCATCACAAGATGCTCCCAAGATGGGATTAAGAAAGGAGCTTTGTTTTATAGTGGATTGAAAGTTAAAACAAAAACTGGAATCAAAGTTAGATTATTTTAACCTCAAATTTTAGCTAGCTTAATAATGCCGGTTTCATATTAGATTGATATTCCAAATCACAGACTGGGGAAGTAAGCTTTGCTTAAGCTAGCACCACAAGTCAAGTTCCTCAAGCTATTAGCCTTAAAATATTATGATGTTACTCTGAAGCTAGCAGCTTTTCCTCACATGTATTTAGTTGATACACAATGGGAGTGGAAAGAATAGGGAACAAGTAATTCCTGTGTTAGAAAGCAGTTCCTTGTACTTTATTCTACTGAATGCTCCTGTATTAGTGTGTCTTGGAGAAATAGCATATGCAGTAAATCCCATGATCACTGGATCAATATTTAGGACTCATGTTTGATGAGTCATTCTTCACAGATTATGAACCATTACCAATGGCTAGTACAAGATAACCTAACTCGTAGGAGGGGTCAGGAGCTTGAACCCCATTCCCTGAGTAAACCTTAGATCCTACTCATGTGCTATGTTTATGTATGATAATCGCTCCATATGACATCCGGATTGTCATAAAAGCAGTGTCAATGCAGGATGCTAGTTTTTCACTGTTTTTTAAAGCTAATTTTCTGTTTATCAACTTGGGAAAACTTTTAGGATACAGAAATGTGAATTATGCAATAGTCACATGGCTTGTTTTTATGAGTTTATTAAAAAAAGGATGGTCTCATTAAACAATCCTTTTACCATTATGCTTTCTTATTTATGACCCCTAATGACCCAAGATAGCAGTATTGTTTTACATACTACTTACACCGACAATCAAGCTGAATTATATGTTTTCAGTAGCAAAATCATGTTCAGTGACAGGTTTGATTTTTTTCTAGGTTTTAAAATTTGAAATTTCTTTCTAGTATCCACTAGATTACATTTAGCTTGTAGATATGGTTTTATTTTCCTCTGCAGTACATAAAAAACTCATGTTCACTGTGCAAATGTTAGGCTGCTTTCCAAGTCATATTATTAATAAATTAGTATTAGTATAGAAGGCATTTATTTTTAAAAATATAAAATGTAAAATTTGATTTAGTAGGATTTATAAGACAAGCAACTTATTTAAAATACATGCAAATTAGAGATACTCCAGCTATTAAACTATTGCATTTGCTACATTAAACAAAGGCTTACAATAAAAGGCTTCATATTGTATAAAGTTTACAACATATGCCAGATTAAGCAGCATACTCCACCAATAAAACGATTCTAATTAAAGAAGCTTGGCAAGAGTTTGCTACAAACTTTCAAAGCTCAGACTCATACAGAGGTCAAAATGACTTAATAGGACATAATCAGACCATCTCCTTGTCATGTCAAGGAAACTTTATTTTAAAGTAGGAGAACTCAAGGACGAGATATCCACTGAAATGAAAATATCAATACTTAAAGTGTCAAAAAGAATGTATAGTATGAGGTAACACAGATTCTGTTTGTCACAGAAAATGTATTTGCAACATCATCCAAGGCAGTCAAATGCATACTAGCCTACCAGTGTACACAAACGAATTGGCACCTATTTCCAAAATTCTCAACTAATAGAAAGCTCAGAAATGTGAAGGAGGGGGAAAGGAGGGAAGAGATTATCTAAATTATGATGCACAAAGTTTACCTATGATGTACTATAATAAAAATGTGGCCAGTCTTATTATTCAAGGCTAATATATAAACACGACAAATAGATGGGGTAAGGATGAAAGACTCAAGTTTGAGGCATTCATTCACTCTATTCCATTTTTTAAAAATCAGAAAACACCTAAGGTATCCTAATGCTTGTAAAGAGACTTTAGATTTTTATCTTGTAATGTTTTGGATAGTACTTCAATAGAAATGAACTACTTTGTCAATGCAACAAAAGTGACTTAAACCCTCAGAAGGCTCCCATGAATTGGACATTGACTGTCTGCGACCTCATTGTTAGACACAGCAGACCCCCCATTCTGGCTTCAGTTTAATTTGAACCAGTCCTGCAATTAGGAATAAATAATATTTTTAATGTTTATTCACAGCTCCCCAACCTTTATCTTGTTAAACAGCCCTTCAAAATTAAGGAGTTATGCTAAAAATTGTGGGTTTCAGATTTCATTTTTGTGTAAAAAAAAAAGTCACAAGTATGTTGGCACAATACTGTTCAGTACAAAGGTGATTCAGTGGATATTCATACTTGCAAACCCAGATTTAATTATGTACATAAAATGCTTAAAAGGAAAATTACCTTCCATGAGATGTGGTTTTGCCAGCCCATTTTTTATGTACTGGAAAAAGCCAGAGCAGGTCCCTTTTAATGTTAAAAGAAATTTGAACAATTTAATGTCAGCAAGTTTGCGTGCAGATTTTGGGTGTTTTCAGATTTCACATTTGTACAGTCTGAAAAGTCATTCACGGACAATACCCCATAGAGTGTTTCCACGGTCATTGTGATGTCTGAACAGCTGCATCATGTGATAATCCTATAGTGCAGCAATTGAAGTGTTACCTGGATAAAACCAGAATTCTTTTCAAATGCTTACACTGTCCAGATACTGGCTACTGGTGAGAACAGGATTCTGAAGGTACCTAGCCAGCTCAAGTGAGAGTTCTTCCACTTTGGACATGATCCAAAAACCACATACTCTGGGTAACCCCACAGAAGCCAAGAGGATGTCAAGCCACTTACTACTCCCTATTTCAAGCAACATCTTTCACTGTTTATTTCGCACCAGTTGTACTCAGGATACCACCAAAGTATCAGTGTAAATTCACATGAATGAATTTATTAACAGTTTAAGCCAAAAGAATTACAAAATCAAAAATACAATACAGACTGACAATACACAGTGTAAAAGTACACAATGTAAAAATACACGCGCCTACCTTGCATTTAAAAAATATATGCCTTGCTCTTACCAGAACACAGCTTGGCAGGGCTTGAGTCCTGAAAAATCTACACTCAATGCCTTGCTCTTAACCAGTGCACACCCTGGCAGGTCTTGGCTCCTAAATTATTAATAGAATCTATACTTATCAATAGATACCATGTTCTTATCAGAGCACACCGTGGCAAGGCTTGGCTCCTGGGCAATACACAACTATCACCTAAAAACTGAACTGCACATTCAGCTTGACCGTTTGTTGCAGACTGCAATCACATAGCATACCAGATCATGTAGCACTCCGATAGAATCACTCTGCAAGATCCATATAGTTTTCTCAATAATCATGAAAGAGCTAAGTTTCTGAACATGGGGAAGCAAATATTTCTCTCTCATTTCTGTCGACTTGGAACATAGCCACAGAAAATGGGCAAGATCGTCACTTCCACCTACTGAGCAGGAGCATAATCTTTGGTTGTAGGGAATCTTCTCTCAAGCTCCTCTTTGGGCACATGTCCCTACCTGATTGAATCTGACTTTAGTATCTCCCTATGGGGAAAACAACATATCTGGGATAGTTAGAAAAAGCCAAATCCCCTTTAATGAATAAATACAGGGGGGACACTTGAGTGTCCTTAGTCGCGCCACATCTTCTTGTATGAATATATCCTTTAATCTCTGATCTATAATTAATTTCTCTGTAAGGGGAGCTAACTGATCAGAGTGCATACAGTATTCTCTTAGTCCTGAACAGACAAACAAAGTCCCAACATCCATCAGCCAGAGAAACCCCGTAATAGTTCACACTGCAATGACGACTCTGAGGAGTTTCAGCCACTGACATGCTGTTGTATCCTTTTATCAATTTTTAAACAGCAATATGCCCAACACTGTAGCTCTGTAATGCAAGCAAAGATTAAAATCGGGTATGCAAATAAGGGCCTTTTCACACAAGACACCTCCACCCATCAGATGGGTGGCGGACACCCATGGGAATGCCACGGCGGATGGGCGGAGGTGCAGGCATCTGCCCCCGCTCCACCCATCTCCCACGCATGGAGGCATTGGGAACAATGGAGGTGCCTCCGTGCGTGGAGAAGGATGGAGGTGCGTGGAGATGGGTGTGTGCCCATGGGAACGTACCCCCCGCCCCCCAATCTTCACCCAGTGTGTCACACACACACACACCCCATGCACCCACAGGGCCCCTGGTCTGTTTGAAAAGGCCCCAAGACAAGACAGCTGTACAATTTCTTTTCCCCCTACCTCATAAAACATGTAGAAAGACAGCAACGTAAGTCCAAGGTTGTAGACTACCAGGATACCCCTGCATGAGAACGGTTGTCTGTTCTGCATGTACTTTGGTCCTAGCCATACGATTAATAGATACAAGACCGAGAAAATGAAGGTAGGTGTATAGTTTTCCAGAAGAAGCCATCCTTCTACTCTGGGATCTGAAATAAGATTGAAAATACAAAAACATTACTATGCTAGATTTAGTTGCTGGAAATAGTCCTGAATGAGTTTTCTCTGACAAGATTTCTGTTAACAAACCCCTATCACAAATGCTGGAAGAGTAAGTCAAACCGGATTAGAATGTTAGATTGTTCTGATTTACACAATCACCTTCATTCATAGTGAAGTTTCATTTAATCATGCTGTTGCTAAGCAAAATATAACTAATCCTGTCCCCACTGTAAATACTGCTTTTCAAAGGCAAACTCTACTGCCAGTTTGTTTAAAATTTAATTTCAGTTCAATCTTTGGTTTTTAATAGAGCCGAAACAAATAGCAGATTTGCTATTCACCAATGTTATTTACATTTTCGGATAGCCCTCCAAGTATCCGAATGCTCCCCACACCCAAAACATTTATTCACATGTTCAGATATTTGGTTTTGGTTTTTCAGTTACTTTGGTATTCCAGAAGCTTGGTTTTGGACCCACTATCGCTATGGCACATATGCAACAGCCTAAACTAAGTAATACTGAAAAATAAACAAAATACCAAAACAAGGTATCTAAGACTGTTATCCGACTAAACAGAAGCAAATAGCGGACATTATCCATTTTGTCAGAAACTAAATGACTAGTTTGAACTAGACAAAAGTATTTGTTTTGAGGAATATTCCTTTCAGCTCTAGTTTTTCTCATCGTAACCAAGCCAAGTATGTGCACTTGAGACCTCGCATCTTCATGAATGTTAGACCCCTTGTCTCTCCCTCTGTTCCCCTTCCTAAGTCTCTCCCCCAGCTCGTCTCTCAGATTGTAAGCCCTAGGGGCAGGGACCGTGTCTATTTTATTACTTTGTAAAGTGCCAGGTACACTGCTGGCGCTATATAATTGTTTGTTAATAATAATAATAGTTTTTAAGGAGGTAATCCTGTGTAGCTTAAGTAAATACACCTCAACTGGTCTTTTCTGCCTCTGAAATGCAGGTGTTTATTCAAAATGATTTAGATATGACACCCTCTTACCCAGATCTATTCCCTTGCTTTTGTCTAGCAACATATTTTTCTTCATTTAGTGAAGAAAGAATTGGTTTTAGCAATTCTTTTTCTTGCTATACTAGAGGAATCATCATACTAGTGGGATTCGGTCATGTGCATCTCTGCATTTGCTTACCAAGTTCCAATTGACAGCTATGCAAACCCTCTCCACCTATTAAGTTTGCATACACTTCTGCCTGCACAACTTTTCTCCTTAACAATGATGCAGCAGGAGGAAACACAATCTGACTGATCCAATGGAGCTTGCCAGAATGGGAAGGAAAAAAAAAATCCACTTTAGATTGTATGCTGAGAAAATGGATGAAAAAACCCTTCAAGAAAAAGCCATCCTGATTTAGGGATATTGAGCGACTCTGTGCATTTACGCCAATGGGGGAAAAGATGCACATGTTCCAAAAGGCCTGGCTGCACTTATCTGCAGCAGCCCATTGAAGCAATCCCCCACCTGCATCCTCAGTGCAAGGTTTTCTTTGTGCACCAAGGTGAGCTGCCAATCACCTTTCTCCCTTCCAAGCAGACACTAGAGAACAGCACTATGTGCAGTAGCTATGTTCTCCCCATTGGTCACCTCAGCCACACACACTTACCTAGACACTAGTTTGGAGCAGCAACATGTCAGGTGCCAGGGGAACACATACTGGGTATAACATTCAATAAGGATAACACCCCTTTCCTTCTTAGGTACAAGTTGGCACCCAACCTATCTCAACGTACTCCAACTAAATAAACATTTAAAAGGAAGTACAAGACTATCATAACACTTCTGTAAAAATGCCCTTACTTACTGAAGGCTATGATAAGTCAAATTGTGTTCATAAAATACATATTAAGTGCTGCCTAGCTTTGGAACAATCCAAACCATTTTTGAGATCAGAAACCATAGTCTCTTGGGGACTTTAAACAAGTTTCAGGTCTCTTCCCCCCCCAAGTTTTGAGACCACCTTTTACAGAGAGATATGTAAAGCATGACATATGCAAATAATATGCAACAGGCGGTAATGTTAGTTCATAGAATTAGAGGTTATTTCCTCGGAGTGCCATGGCAGGGGGGGCGTTATATTTTTTTTTTTTTTTTTTTAAAGTCCAAGTACTTGAGACAAGGTGGCTAAAAATGGACAGAAGAAAAATCTAGAGAAACTGGTGAAAGAAATTTTAAATTGCAAATATTAGAATAGGAAGAGGAGAAGCTGATATGAGAAAGTTTAATTGTCTACACAGGCCTTAATGCTGGAGCATGTGATTTTTGCATGTTAAGACCACACACTTTACTGTGTTAATGCTCATGTTAGGAGGCCTGTGCCACTTATGGTGTTAACACAATGTGAGGAGACCTGCAAAACAATGCCTTCCCCCATTACAAGAATAAAGCAGCACTAGATGGAATTACAAAACTGTGCTTTTTATGCAGCCTTTAATTAAATGTACAGGATTCATTTTGACAGAATGCAGCTAAGGTAAGTTACTTAATAAAACTGAAAAAGGTTTGACACTTATTAAAAAAACCAAACACCTGCTTGTATATTAGCTCAGATAAAAGTTGCAAGGGTTATCACTCTTCAAGTCATCATTTGGCAAAAACTCTTCTTAGTTTTGCACAATTTGGTGCTGTATGGGACACCAAGAGAGAACAACTGCACCTATGCAAGTCAAGGTCATCACATGGATCAGTATCATAAGTTTATAAAAATGACATAGTACAATGAAGAATAAAACAGGACGTAGATACAATAAGGAAACAAACTGAATGTATCAATACAAATAAATGCCAAAAAAGAGATAAACGTGGCCAAGCTACACAAAAAAGGTTTTTCATATAGTTACAAACTCCATACAGGAAAACAAAATACAAATGCAACAAATGCCAGAGATTCCAATGGGAAACAATCCCAAAAACCAGCTGATGACAAATTCAAGAACCCATTTTTAGGGAGAGTTCCCTCTAATTTACAAATTTCCCTAAGTATTTTTTGTTCAAAAATGGGAATTGCACGATCCACATTTGCTTTGGGAAAAAAGATGATTTACTATAACAGGGTCCTGTTTCAACAGTGAAAGAGGAATTGTGGAAAAAGCTTTTTAAATGGATTTTCCGAAATAATTCAGTCACTTCTTTTCATAGTTGTAAAACTATTATATAAGTTGGTGAGAACAAAAGGTAAGACCTCTCATAAGTAATTTTATTTCTATATGTGTGGGTTCTTGAATTTGTCAAGAGACGAGTGGGAGACTTTGCAAACACTTCAAAAGGATAGGTCTATTGTCATAAAAAAAAGCTGACAAAGGGGGAAGAATTGTGGTCTTGAATCGCAAAGATTACGTGTAGGGATGCCACTCCTTGGTCTCGGATAATACAAATTATAAATTACTTTCTTTTGATCCAACTAACAACCTGCAGAACAGGATAAAGGAGAGGAGTGTTTTGGGGTTCCCTTCAAGTCTACACCTGTGAGATTGGAAAATATTGGTCATTAAGAATTATTGCTGAGACCGACTTGGAACATTATTAGATTGGTAGAAAATATCCCTGAAGCTTTCTTAAGCGAAACGTTGGACATTTATGGACATTCATCAGCTGGTTTTTGGGATTGTTTCCCATTGGAGTCTCTGGCATTTGTATTTTGTTTTCCTGCATGGAGTTTGTACCTATATGAAAACCTTTTTTTGTGTAGCTTGGCCACGTTTATCTCTTTCTTGGCATTTATTTGTATTGATACATTCAGTTGTTTGTTTCCTTATATTGTATCTTCATCCTGCTTTATTCTTCATTGTACTATGTCATTTTTATAAACTTATGATACTGATCCATGTGATGACCTTGACTTGCATTGGTGCAGTTGTTGTTCTCTCTTGTTTTTGTGTTCACTGCACCCCTATATCTGTTATTTGTGGTATGGGACACCAAAGAATCTGATGAAGGTGATGGCAGATTTCATATGGACAGGTCTCCTTCCAAAGCAGCAATTCCTATAATCCAAGATCTGCACTCTGCCCATTTGCTTTAGGTGTATGTACATTTTAATTCCTGGAATTAACAACTTACCTCTTGGTCCAAGCCAAATATCCAGATAGCTATTGATTGTTTTATCCAGGGATCCCATTTTAAAACCTATTAAACAAAGAGAGAGAGATAGGAATTATTTCCTTCCACCTTTACATAGTACTCCTTCCAATGGTACTCTTAGGTTAGAGATTATTTGCTAAATGTTAAGACTAGGTTTGGTACCATAAAGAGACCATTCCTTCCTTGAGGAGCTGCTGCATTGGTACAATATTAGATACTACATTCAGTTTTGGAAATATGAGTGGTTAGCTTTTGATATTCTAGCTACAGAAACTCTCTACCCATAATAAGAATCTTAAGGGCCATGAAAGAAAAAGATTAAGAAGTGAAGACACTGATACTTAATGTAACAAATGAGAACTACAACGGTAAAAACAACCAAAAGGATAATTCACTTTCAGAAAGCACAGGTGAAGTTCCAAAATATAATCAGTCTGACTGTTACAAGAATATGACTCAGGAATCACTACATGAATATCCAATGCTTCCACAGGTCAAAGCTTGAAATATGTAAGGAAGTAGTAATAAAACTTACTAATGAAATAATCTTAGCCCAGACTGCTTTCACTCTAGATTTGTATTTATTATGTAGATAACATTTCAGTGTGTGGATGACTTCTACAGTCGATCTTCAATGGATTTGAAGAAATCATAAAGCCACATAAATGGATTGATGATAATGCAATGTTTAAACTATGAAATTAACATCTTCAAGAGTTCTAGCAATTAGAAATTCATAATCCTTACTTGTGCTTTTCATTCATATGACATAATCACAATATCTGAGACAATATGTATGCACTAGAGTAAAACAGATTAGCTGCTCATGGTTTTTCCCTCCCCCCGATTCAGAGCAGGTTGTAGTCAACCCGAGCGACATTCATTTGAGCAATTGATTTTTCACAATTTCAGTTTGTTTAGTTCATTTGGTTTATTTATTTTAGCCATTTCTGGTTTTCCATTCATATTCACCAGGAACAATGAAAATGAATGGTAAACACTGGAAAATGTCCAAATCAAACAAACTAAAACGAATGAAGCAAGAAAGCCAAACTGTAAATACAAACCCAGGTAATTGACTGAAGACTGGACATGTCAGTGCTCATTACCGGGTTCATTCATTTTGGATCAGATCGTTCCAATTCAATGGGTTTGCCCATTTTGGTGGTTACTTGTTTCAGTTCTAGCATGCATTAAATAATTTGAAGATACACAAGTAATATAGCAGGGTTGGCCTAACTATGGCTTGGGAGCTGCATGGTTTGGGCAGTTCACATGCAATTCTTGGTCACAGCCAGTCATTCGCTGCACACTGCCTTAATGGTCCCATGTCATTGGGTGATTTCAGACATAACGAGATCACGCTCAACCACAGTGAACCACGGTCAATTCCGCAGCGGGGCCAAAGTGGCCTGCATGTCTGTTTGGCGGCCGCCAGATGTTCACCACAGTCAATACCCACATGGGGTCAAAATCAACCACGCTTCCGGAGCTCCGGCCCGGACCATCTCCGAAAGCGTGGTCAAAGAGATTCCCAATGGGAAACAAAAAATGTAATGTCTGAACGGCAACCACCGGCCGGAACCAAAGACAATGATTCCCAGTCAGGGACAAAGCACGCAGCATTGCTGCCAGGCAACTAGCAACAACACAGATCGGGAAGGGAGAATTAAAGGGCACACGACAGCAGCCAGGATGAGCTGCCCCGGCGTCTTCCGGGTGCTTTGATCACAGCCCGGCCCAGGATCGGCGTAATGTCTGTTGCGCTGCCCCAGGCTGTGGTCCGGTGGTCTGATTCCCTGCCGTGGTCCTGGTCCCGTCATGTCTGTTTGGGGCTTTCCTTGACCACGGGGGGTGGTTAATCTGTTCACCCCCACCGGGAATCCACTGTGGTGAATCAGGACTGCGTAATGTCTGAAATCACCCTTTATTGCATCCAAATGTCAGCAGCTGAATCACAGCTATTCCTCAGTCAGCACCAGGACTGCAGGGCACCAGCTCTTCCAGACAGACAGCCAATCACAAAGCAGGAGAGATTTGGGTGCACGCATATGCACATCATATAGTTCTCATGGTTGAGAACTCTGGCCATCCCTGTTATATAAAGGCCCCCAAATTATGAAAAGTCTTAGAGATTGACAGCTCCCTTTGTTTTGTGCACAAAACAGATACGATTAGACATCAAGTAGAAAATTTAAAAGAAAAAAGGCAGAGACAAGTGCTTAGAGTGGACACCAGTCTAGTCCAGTTCTAGCTAGAGAATCTGAAGTCAGCTGCGCAGTTCTGCTTTAATAGCTGAAAATGAATCTTCATCAATAGCACCAGCTTGATCAAGACAAGTACTCCAGAGTAGGCAGGATTACACTAACTGACAAAGGAACCTAAGAGGTTGTTCACACAATGTATTTTATCTTTGTCTCTCCACTGGGGAAGATACCCCAGTGTCATGTTTTACTAGCTAAAAATAGATCTTCATGAATACTACTGCTACAGCTTGATATTTCCTGTAAACCCATACATGGCTATTTTGACTTTAAAATGCTTTGACTAGAAAAGCAGCATGGTGTCACCTTCACCAGATAGCATTACAACGCTCAACTCCTAACAAAGAAACCTTTTAATCTCCTTTCCCCCTTTTCCCACTTATTCACCTACACAGACAAATAAAACACACAGCCGCATGACTTTATTCTTCTTGTTCCAAGTCTAGAACTGCCAACCAAAATTACAGGATTACAATACCTGCCTAGAGGGTAAACAGAAACTGGAATTTCATTTCTTATAAGCTAGCCTCCATTTCCCTTGTAACAAACAAGTGGGTTTGTCCATGATAGCAGGCCTATTCTCGGTTTTCCACTGGGATTCCACTACTTAACACTCTCCTCTCCAGAGCACAACAACATGATCATTTCTTCCCATGGCAATAGGTAGAGGCTAGTAATCCCAGGCTTCCCGGTGCAAAGCATTGCAAAATCTTTTTGACCTCATGCAGCTGCAAAAGCCTGCTTGAGATTTGGCCACTAGTGATGATGGCTGATTAACTTAGGTATTTAGAATCCACTGTGGTGGTTTTTTGGCAGCGTGTCTTCCCTCCTCCTCCTCCCTCCACCCCATTTTCCAGTTCTATTTTACAAGAACAAAGTGTTCTTACATTCTGATACAACTTCCTTCGAAGTCCTTCAATAAAATAGCATTATTCAAAAACACAAGCCACGACTAGGTTTTTCATAGTTCAACTATTTTTTACATCCTATCAAGTTTCACATCCACACACATCACCAGCACGGTTACAAATATCCCTGGCATGCTCAATACCTCATACACAGATGAGTATATAATTATACTAATATCCTAGAAATAATAAAATGTACAAAGGACGACATGCTGCAGTACTCTTGGTGGAAGAAACATTCTTGTAAGATCTGTGTACAATAAGAAGGCCAAGAAATTAACTCCCAAATGAAAATCAGATGATGCGGACTGTCTTCTGTCTACCTGTTACAAGATACCCTCAGGAACAGCTACTCCCAAGCGAGTCAACTATTTTCTGTTTAAAATCTCAATTTACTCATCCTGTGAAGCGGCAACTTTGATCCAATAACAATTGATTCTGTCATAGGATACTTCCATTGGATAAGCCAATATCAGCTACTTAATCATTTTCTTAAGCTACTTTAAAAAGGACAGAAAACACATTAAAATGAAGTGATTAGCCTTGCAAGCTAGATTCACACACAAAATACTGGTTTGTCATGTTGCTTCTAACTTAAGGCAGCAGCAGACCATGTAATTCTACATCAAGTGTGGTAATCGTGGGTAGATTAAAACAAAAACCCAAAACACGGATGTTATTTCTCCATTCCATTAAAAAAAGCAGAAGGGAAATTTATTCCACAATAGGTAACCTTTCTGCAGAAGCCACACTGAGCAGATCAGTTCCTCTGTTTTTTGGTCCCAGTGCTGTCAAGTAGCCAAATCAAAGAGAGAGGAAGAATCAGCTCAGCTGTCAGTCTGCAAAAACAAGAAATTGTTTCCCTCTTGCTTTGTATTATACAAATGAATCCCTTTTTGAAGACAGTCAGCTTTTCTTCCAAAGGGTCATGGGAAAAAGTCTTCCCATTTCCTGCCAATAATTTTACAAAACTTAAGTACTGCAATTACCACAGAACCTCTTGAACTAAAGAAGGTGAGAGTTTTACCCCCACCTCAGAAAAGAACAGCACCTTCCTGGAGAAGCCAAAACCAGTCTTAAAAAAAGGCCGACACGTGCAGTAAGTCTTGCTATAGGCATGTTTCTTAGAAGCTTGGAGCCACCATGAATATTTGTTTTTTTAAAAAGCACTGTTGGACATTTCTGCATTCAGGAAAGACATGTTCAAAGCAACATATGCCAACACATTTGACAGAAAATGCCTTGTCCGCTCACATCATAGAAGGGGGTATCACTGTTAAGCATTAAAAGGAAGATACAAAGTTGCTTCTTTGGGAGAAAAGGAGCCTTCCAGCTCTGCACTCACCTTTCTTCCAGCAAAGGACCACAAGTGAGATTTTGCTGACGAGAGGGCATTTAAGGCCATGCTAACTAAAAGGAGTCGTTTCCTTTTCTTCTTGCTTTCAGGCCAGAAGTACCCTCCTTTCACAACACTTTTCTCTCTGCGGAAAGTACAGTAGGATCAGGTTGCAGGCCACTGCTGCAGGCACTTGCTAGTTGTACTGTGGGGGGGGTGGGGGGTTGAAAAGCAATGCTTCCAGAGACACCAGATTAGCTGTGGTGATGAGGGTTTTTAACTCCTCCCACAGCTGCCTTGGGATCCAACAGAGTAGGATGACGTACTCTGCTACAGCTTTTGGCAGACGTTCATTACAGACAATCAAATATGGGATCCAAGTCCCAAATAAACAAGTCACTAAGAGAAAACATCTCTTAATGACAAAAGGAAATCGGTCACAGCTTTTAAGGACTGGCATTGGCCCTTGGGAGGGGGTCCGTAGGAACACCGCAGGTTGCAACCAGCCGAGGGGGGCGGGGGGGAAGTACCTGTGGGAACACCGCCAGCGGTAAGTGGGGTGCGTGTGCGCTTCCCCCATCTCCACCCATCACCCACGCAGGGAGCAACTGGCATGGAGATGGTGGAGGTGGGGGTGCACCTGTGGAAGTGTGCGCACACCCACCTCCACCCGCTGCCGGTGCACACCTGTCCCCCCACCCACCATGGCAAAAGGGCCATAGACAGGAACCATATCCTCTTTTTTCCTCCCTCCATGCCCTCATTTCTTGTACAATGGTGCTGCAGCCCAGTGACAGCTGAAGTCTGACTATCTCCCACACAAGGGAGCTATATACTCTCAGAAGATATAGGTCAGGGCCAAGAATCTCAGGACCAGGGGCACCAATGCTTCCTGTGGCTAGTTTTCATGTGACCTCTTTCCTGTTCCTGGACCTGGCACATGGATCCAGTTCCTACCCCTGAGCACTGAAAGACTGAGCTAATAGAAAGGGAGAAGAGATGAGGGCTTGCACGAGGAATAGGAAATCGTATTGAAAAAATTGGTCTGTACATGCTCAGCCGGCAGCATGTCCATTAACAAGCACCTGATAGGTACAGAATAATTTTTTTAACTCTCTCTGCCACTACAGGCTCCCCAGCAGTTTGTTAGTTTAAGTTTATTGGTCAACCACAAGGGTCTTTACAATATCCATAATAATAAAAAGGAAAACACAATACAATATAATATAATAAAGAAATATAGATCTAACATAACAAACAGATACTACCAACCATGGTGAAACAAAGAATAAACAAATATTTCGTATATGTAAGCGGTTCCCATGGAGTACAATTTCCTAAATCAAATACATTTGAGGTATCTACTCATTAAAGGCTGTTCTCTTAAGACAGTGCTGCATGACAAAACCTGGCCACTCGCCTTAAGCGGGCGGAGTCCACACCACATAGTAGCTGCTGTAGAAGAGTATCTAATTGCAATTCTTTGTAGCCATTAATATATGAGGATCAAATCGTTTTCCTGAATTCTTACATAATAAGAGCAATAGAAAAACACATGTTTCAGGCTGACAAGAGCTACAATACAGGCAGTATCTATGTTCCCTTTGGGTGTTTGTATAACGGCTTTCTAAAACAGCAGATGGAAACAGCTCTGTTCTAAATAAAGTTAAAGCATGCCTTAAATTTACATCAGATCATACAAAGAGGTAATGATTTGTTTCCGAAACCAGGCAGATCTTAGTGTACTGTAAAGCAACCTTCTGCATTTCCAAGGATGAGGCCTCTAGTTGGGCTATCTGGTCTTCCATCCTTCGTTTAACAAGCACACACGCAACCTTTAGGCCCAATGGGACCAAAACGCTTTTGGATAGACCCAACCTGTTAACCTCTTCCTCAATGCCGCTGTTCCAGGTGTCCCTTACATCCAACTTTACTACCATTGAAAATAAAGATCCTGTGGTTGGGGGAAATAGATTCAGTCGCATCCAGAACTTAATTATAAGAAACAAAGCCTTGATTTTTAAGGGGGATGACATTTTCTCAACTCGCAAGATGGTCTGTTGAGTGGATTTGGGGAGACCAAGAATGTATCTGAGAAACTGGTTCTGAATTCTCTCAAAATTGTCTTTATACAAATACCCCCATAGTTCCACAGCGTATAATAATTGGGAGGGCACTTTTGCCCTAAACAATCAAAGAGCAGGTGGTATCAACTTTCCCCCTTGGTTGTTAAAAAAAACACCTCAGAATAGTATTAGATGTTGCTTTTGTTAAGTCATATGCTGAGGTATAATGAGAACGCCAGCTACAATTTGCAGAGAAGAGGACACCCAGATATTTATACGTCCACGCCTGATTTATTAGATTTCCCTCAATTTGCCAAGTAAAAATGTTCTTGGACTGACCCACTGCCATTATTTTTGTTTTAGAGTAGTTTATTGACAGGAATTCTTCATTGCAAAACTGGTTAAACCGGGTTAAGCTCCTTTGAAGTTCTAGAGGTGTTTGTCCTACTATCACTGCATCATCTGCATATATCAAAACAGAGATAGTACGGTCTCCCAATCTCAGTGGATGAGAGTTTACAGGTGCAAGTACAGAAACAATGTCATTGATATAAAAGTTAAATAGGGCAGGCGCCAGGATACAACCCTGACGCACCCCCCCCGGATTTACTAAGGTTTTCGCTGTCAGGGCACTGTTATTTGCATAACGAACTTTCAGAGTATTATTAGAGTGCAAGTTTACCATCAAGTAAAGAAGGCATAAGTCTATAGAAGTATGGCTTAGTTTAAACCACAGTCACTCTCGGCTGATGGTATCAAAAGCTTGTCTGAGATCTATAAAACAAAGATGTATTATGTTGTTTAGGTGAGTACTTCTTGACCAATTGTGCCAGGACAAAAATATGTTCCACTGTGGAGCTCCCTGCGTGAAAACCAGCCTGCTCCAGTTCAATAACGTGGTGGTTGTCTAACCAAGCCTGAAATTTGATCAATAAGTATTTTGCAAATAATTTCCCAATAATGCTTAACAAGCTTATTGGCCAATAGTTGTTAGGTAATGCAGGATCGCCCTTCTTAAAGGTATGGGACTATCAGTCCATTTAACCATTGTGGAGGAAATTCCCCAGTTGCAATACTGTGGGTAAACAAGGGGGCCAGCACCTTAGACCACCAGGAGGAATCAGCCTTAAGCATCTCTGCAGGGATTAGGTCACTTCCCAGTGCCTCTCCTAATTTTAACTGTGATATGAGCTCCAAAATTTCAGTTTCCAGGATTGGTGGCCATCCCGGAAGCTGATCCATAGGTTTCAACGTAAGGTCGAGACTAGGGTCGCTCACCCAACTGTATAATGAACTGAAATATTATTCCCACTGAAGGGATGTGATCTTGGAATCACGAGAGTACTCCCCCTCCCCCCCACCCCCAGTCTGGCAGCTTCTATTAGGTGCCAGAAATGTTGAAATCGTTCTGGTTTGCTGCCTGGAGTAAAGAATCCCAATTTTTCCAGTAGAATTTCCTCTTTTTTTCCTGAATAAGGATCTTGTGGTATTGCCACGACAATTTCCCTATGTTCTCTAGTTGGACATTGTCTCATTTTATGAAGACTCTTATATAACTTTGTTTTTGATTCCTGACATTCCCTATCAAACCAACGGGCCCCAGAAGGGATTGTGTTTGCCACACGAATAGTAGTTATAGAAACTAAAAGTTCTATTAAATTCCCATAAGCTTGCAAGACATTCCCATCCACGTCACAGATCTGGTTACGTAAACCAGCAACTTGACTTTGGTTTACCAGGTCTGAAAGAGTTTTAACGCTATTTAAGGACCATCTCCGATAAATTGGGCAGCCATTACTCTGATTTCCATTTTCCACAGGCCTGGGGGAAGATAAGATACTTGAGAAGTGATCAACATAATAAAGAACCAATGGCAGGTGGTCAGACGCAGCCCTAGTTACAATTCTCAACTCCATCATACAAAAAAGAAGCGGGGCAGATACCATGATATAGTCAATTGTACCTGCACCTAGCACTGAATAATGGGTGAAATGCCCTTCAAAATCCCCTGGAAGACGCCCATTCAACACCACAAGATTTAGTCCTCCAGGAGATGATTGATGATTGAAGCCCTAGAGTTGACAATAGGGTCCATTGAGGAGTGGGTATTGTTAAAAGGTGGAACAATACACTCGTCGTCAACCACATCCAGGAGTGGTATATCAGGAGCCCCTAACCTCGCATTCAAAATCACCTCCTAAAATGATGTTCTCTATAGAAAATTTCCCAATTGCTTTGTGAATCTGAAAGGAAATGGTTGACCAGATATTGTTAGTGTAGTAAGGGGATGTCGCAGTAGGGGCGTAAATGTTACCTAGTAGTAATTTAAATCCACTCCTGAAGGTACAAAGCCACAGAGCAAAATATGCCTGGAAGGCAAAAATTAACTCAACCTTTACACGCAATTCTAATGCAGTCAGAAGAGCCAGACCTCCACTAGTTCTACCCTTTGCGGACACTGACACAGCAGGAATACTATGAACTATATACCCTTGGCATTGAAAATCATATGCTTTTATAAAAGTTACAAAATCTGGGTCGGCTATACGCTGTCTCCAACCCACAATATTCCAACTTATGAGTTTAATATATACTGCATACAGCCAGAAAGACATCAAACTGAGGAAGGATCATGTGGTCTATCCCTGCTATTCCCGGGTGTACTCCCCACATTCTCTTCCACAACGGGCTCAAGTCCCTGAGGAGGTTCACAACACACATTGCACTGGACCCTGGGAGGTAGAGATCCTGATTCGCTCTCTGGGATCTGGTTAACACCATCTAGGACAGTTTTAACAGCCTCCCCAGTTAGGATAGTAGTAGTGGAAGATCTAGAAAAGACCTCTACAACAGTAAGAGTGGTATCCTCTAGAGCGCCCACCGACCTTACTTTATTAGGGGAAGATTCCCAAGGGGGTAAAATAGAAACAAGCGGGGATTGGGTGTCCATGGCCCCTTCATGGAGGACCATCTGTGCTCGTGACCCAACCACCGGGGTTGCACACCCTGGTCTAATATCCCACCTCCCCAATTGCTCATAGAGGCTCTCCATGCTCTCCAGTAGGATTTTTTTTGTTCTGGAAGCAAGGAGGAACCTCCTAAGCCCGGCGAGACAGAAGGTACACCTAGGGGTTTCTGGATAGTATTATTCGGATTTCCTATGCCCAAGTCCATTTGCATCTCATCAAACTCTATTAAAGCTTCCTCTGGGCTAAAAAAAAAGACCCCACTGCTGGGACTCTGGGTCTATCCTGTGCTATTTGCTCAGTTTTTACAATAAAAGACCTTCTCATGGGGGTTTTGGGGCTCCTGGGGTTTGAGAGATTCTTCCTAACTAATAACCCCTTGTCATACCCGCTGTATACTTTGGAAATAAAAATTGCTCAGGAGTTTAGCAAGGATTCATGCACAAAAAGATGGGTAACCCATTGTTGTGAAACAAATTCTACATTTAAAGTCCAGCGATTTTTAACATGAGCCAGATGATTTATAGACTTAATGTCTTTCCTTGTAATTGGCAGCCTTAACAAAACTCTCAAGTGTTCCGCCACATCGATCGGCAGCCTCCAAAAAGGGAGCATGCCGGAGGGTAGTGGGAGGATTGTAAACATAATATTGCAGGGAAGGAGCCTACAGCCATCATTCCCTCCAAACAACAACTCTGGACTGGATACAGGATGTAAATCCGTCATAGTAAATTTATCAGCCATACAATATAGGTGTTCGGCAACCTTAGGTGTGCTTATTTTCCCCCCCTACAACAGGGTTTGTGTCAGACACCAAAACATTATTCACATGCGTATTTAATGGTAGAACATTATCCAGCTTGGCAGCAAGATAATTAATCTGGTCAAATAGGAAACGAACAGTTCGAGCAGTTAATATAATATGTTCTGCCAAAAAAGCAGAATGATTTACATTGTCAAGTTGCAAAGAGGTACCCTTGAGTGGTGTTCCCCCACTGATGACATCAGAAGGGCTTGGAGGCAGGAGGGACACATCATTGCAGACGAAAGGTTGCAGGGATGCCAGCACAGACTGTGACAGAGTACTAACACCTTCACTGGGGCCCCGGACGTTGGTGTGGCAAAACCAAAACAAATCTATTTTCCATTGTTTAGTTTGGGCCATTACTGGTGGGGATATCAAAGTTGCTTCTTGCCGTGAACGCTTTAACGAAGGCATCCTCAACCACAAACCCCAAATGTAACGCAGGGGTGTACCCCTGAGACTGCAAATGAAAGTCAACAGTACTAAGCAATACGGTACCCCTGCACCCACCGGCGCCTAAGGCCGCGCGCACAAGGGTGCGCACAGTCCTTAGGCGCGCGCACATGCTGAGGGCGAGCCTTCTTATGAGCCTCAGCGAGGGGAGACCGGCTACCTGTCAGCCAATCAGTACACACAGCAGCTAGTGTCAATTAAGTGCACCAGGACTCCTCAGCCAAACTTTCCTTCTAGTGCTTCAAGCAATGGTAATGGTAACTGATCACACAAAAAAGGGCAGCTGTCCACTGCAAGCCCCCATCTGCAGCGCAGTTTTCCCCAACAGCTCGAATACCAGCTCTCCAACATTATGTAAAAGGGTCCTGCCAAGTGTCCTATAAAGGATGTTGCAGCTTTGTATCATTTTCTCTTTCAGAAATACACCCTATTAAAGACAAACTCATGAGGGCTAGAGCACCTTCCTTAGCTTCAGTACAATACAGCAGTCTAGCAATTATCTACAAGTGCACTTTGGCTGTCCTTTCCATATCCACAGGTTGCTCTTCCCACTTCTTGGGAGTCCTGATGAATGGGAAGTGACAACTCAAAGGCTTCACATTAAATCTTTTTTGAATGCCACATATTAAATCATATTACGCATTTAATTCTCTCTTCAACAATAAAAAGTTATACAACACATGTAGTCAAGCTTGGTACAGCCTTCCACAAAAAGCACACTTGACCTAAGGCAGGTTTAAAACCAGTCTAGGAAGCAGCTTGGCAAAAGATTGGATTTGCAAGATCAGTGTCCTATGTGGTTGTTTTGCAACCAAGTATAGAAGATAACATGAACATTGTAACAAATTTTAATCTATCATTTAAGAAGTAGTTTTGAGAAATTGTAGGTTGTTCCTAGCTTTGAGGAAGCAGAATATTGAAGCTTATTCTTGCAAGGTATTTTAATAAGCCATTGCCCTAGATCAAAGGTGGGCAAAGCTCCCAAGCCCAAGAGCTGCATACCAAAACGTTCACATCGCCGAGAGCCACCAGCACACATTTCATCAATATCACGGCTTCCCTCAGCCCTGGGGATGGTGCAGTGCAACTTCCTCCAATTTCTCACGTCACATTAAAGCTCTGACTTCCAGGCACATTGGTGGGTTCAGGCAGCAGCAATAGCAACACAGGGCATGCTCCCCTCTGCTCCCATGAGGTTACAGTAGCCAGAATGGTGGCTCGGCTTCTCTTGTTCCTTGTGGATGTGTCCCAGGCAGCTACTTTTGGCGACAGTCACAGTACTGGTGCCAAATAGCCCTATGCGGCTCCCGAGCCACCCTTTGCCCACCTCTGCCATAGATCAAGCTTCTTTGTCTTGCCAATATGGATGTCCACTATCATCAGAGTCTACTATTTTGTATGGATAGGTCAAAAGAGACTTGACTCAAGGCATGTTAAAACCAGTCTAGGAAGCAGCTTGGTAAAAAGAGAATGAATTAGGGGAGGGGGATGTAGTTAACTTTTCTCCCTAAGTATGGCTGCCATGTGGATTACAAATATGAGTGAAAGAAAAGTAGTTAAGAGGAAGAGCCATCTGTAATTTGAAAACTTGCAGCCACCAGCAAAAATTAGTCCAAGAGAAGGCAAGTAGCATCACTCTTAATTGCTCCCAAATCGTTTTAACCTAGGACATTTCTTCTTTACCTGAATTTTTGTACACATAGTAGAGCAGAGTTCAAACCTAAAGTCTCTAGACAGACAATACACCTTTGACAGCAGCCCCAATTACTTTGCATGGGGTAGATAAACTTCCAACTATTAATTAGTCCTGGACCTTAGAGTTTCCAAAAGGCATTCAAATGTGCGTTCAAATCGCACAGCAGCGGCGGCGGCATCGTGCGATTTAAAGCAACATGCACTTCTGGGTTGGTGTGAATGCACCAATTCAGCGTAACGTGAACTGTTGGAGTGCAGCTTTCAAAGCTGCTCGAAGCAGCTTTTAAAACCGCACTCCAACAGTTCGCGTTACGTTGAAATGTGCGCACTCGGTGCATTCACACCAACCCGGAAGCGCGCGTTGCTTTAAATCGCAC
>QEPC01012460.1:454752-465584 GCA_003113815.1 Sphenodon punctatus | reverse complement strand
TGTAAAAGGCTCCTGCCAAGTGTCCTATAAAGGATGTTGCAGCTTTGTATCATTTTCTCTTTCAGAAATACACCCTATTAAAGACAAACTCATGAGGGCTAGAGCACCTTCCTTAGCTTCAGTACAATACAGCAGTCTAGCAATTATCTGCAAGTGCACTTTGGCTGTCCTTTCCATATCCACAGGTTGCTCTTCCCACTTCTTGGGAGTCCTGAAGAATGGGAAGTGACAACTCAAAGGCTTCACATTAAATCTTTTTTGAATGCCACATATTAAATCATATTATGCATTTAATTCTCTCTTCAACAATAAAAAGTTATACAACACATGTAGTCAAGCTTGGTACAGCCTTCCACAAAAAGCACACTTGACCTAAGGCAGGTTTAAAACCAGTCTAGGAAGCAGCTTGGCAAAAGATTGGATTTGCAAGATCAGTGTCCTATGTGGTTGTTTTGCAACCAAGTATAGAAGATAACATGAACATTATAACAAATTTTAATCTATCATTTAAGAAGTAGTTTTGAGAAATTGTAGGTTGTTCCTAGCTTTGAGGAAGCAGAATATTGAAGCTTATTCTTGCAAGGTATTTTAATAAGCCATTGCCATAGATCAAAGGTGGGCAAAGCTCCCAAGCCCAAGAGCTGCATACCAAAACGTTCACATCGCCGAGAGCCACCAGCACACATTGCATCAATATCACGGCTTCCCTCAGCCCTGGGGATGGTGCAGTGCAACTTCCTCCAATTTCTCACGTCACATTAAAGCTCTGACTTCCAGGCACATTGGTGGGTTCAGGCAGCAGCAATAGCAACACAGGGCATGCTCCCCTCTGCTCCCATGAGGTTACAGTAGCCAGAATGGTGGCTCGGCTTCTCTTGTTCCTTGTGGATGTGTCCCAGGCAGCTACTTTTGGCGACAGTCACAGTACTGGTGCCAAATAGCCCTATGCGGCTCCCGAGCCACCCTTTGCCCACCTCTGCCATAGATCAAGCTTCTTTGTCTTGCCAATATGGATGTCCACTATCATCAGAGTCTACTATTTTGTATGGATAGGTCAAAAGAGACTTGACTCAAGGCATGTTAAAACCAGTCTAGGAAGCAGCTTGGTAAAAAGAGAATGAATTAGGGGAGGGGGATGTAGTTAACTTTTCTCCCTAAGTATGGCTGCCATGTGGATTACAAATATGAGTGACAGAAAAGTAGTTAAGAGGAAGAGCCATCTGTAATTTGAAAACTTGCAGCCACCAGCAAAAATTAGTCCAAGAGAAGGCAAGTAGCATCACTCTTAATTGCTCCCAAATCGTTTTAACCTAGGACATTTCTTCTTTACCTGAATTTTTGTACACATAGTAGAGCAGAGTTCAAACCTAAAGTCTCTAGACAGACAATACACCTTTGACAGCAGCCCCAATTACTTTGCATGGGGTAGATAAACTTCCAACTATTAATTAGTCCTGGATCTTAGAGTTTCCAAAAGGCATTCAAATGTGCGTTCAAATCGCACAGCAGCGGCGGCGGCATCGTGCGATTTAAAGCAACATGCACTTCTGGGTTGGTGTGAATGCACCAATTCAGCGTAACGTGAACTGTTGGAGTGCAGTTTTCAAAGCTGCTCGAAGCAGCTTTTAAAACCGCACTCCAACAGTTCGCGTTACATTGAAATGTGCGCACTTGGTGCATTCACACCAACCCGGAAGCGCGCGTTGCTTTAAATCACACGATGCCGCCGCCGCTGCTGTGCGATTTGAACGCACATCTGAATGCAGCCTAATTCTTTCAAAAGAGAACAGAAACTAGGAGCCCAATCCTAAACTCGTGCATGCGGGGGCTCCGCATGATGCACACACTGTGTACACTTTCCATGTTGCATTAGTTGCAGAGATTGCATGCAAGTTGTACACAAATTGCATGCACACCCTTTTGCACAAAGAACCCTTCAGCAGGATCAGGCTGAAAGTAGTTAAAAGTATACCTTTTACTGTGACAACTTCTGCTGGTGAATGTATACAAGAACTCAAAGATACAGCGTTGCTTTCCCCCTTAACTATTTTGTCTGCTTCATCCAAATCTATTTTCATCCAGTTTGCATTGCTTCATCCAACTCTATTGTCTTGTGCAGTGTACATCACAATAAAATGACAACCCTGCCAGGCTATGTAAATGTCAATGCTACTCTGCAGTACAGCCCAGGCACACAAGACTACCAACTTCCTCCCAACTGCTAACCAACCACATGCCAACTAAAAAAATGTAGGCTGTTATACAGTGATCACAAGTTGTTTTTGTACATTGGCTTTAAGCATTATGAAAATTCCTGATCAGTAAGGATGTTAGAGATAAAGAACATTTATCACTTAAAATATATACCCGACAAACTAGAGGTCCTTAACAACATTTTATTACATCTCACTCCAAAAAGATACAACAGCATTTTTTCTTTTCTTTTTTTAAAAAAGAGCTGAATATAATTTTGGTCAGAATGCCTCAATTAGATTTTAGCATTGTTATAAATAGGGAGCTGTACATTCCTTAACTCTGCAGCACAGCTTGTCCCTTGCTACAAGGGCATGTTGAAAATTAAAAGATCCTTTTGCAGTTAGGTGACTAAATCCAGATTTAGATAGGATTCTTCAAAAGTGCTGAATACCCAGCCACTGCACTCTCCGTGGTATTAATGAGTGGATGGGTAAGTCAAGCCTATTAGGTTGACTAATATGCTTAAAAGCCTATTTAGGCACCTAACTCAGAGCATGTTTTAAAGGGGGAAAAAAGAGCATGGCATAAATTCCCATATTTTCAGCCCTCATGGCTGCAGAAAAATGTATGGAATTTTTTATATTGTCTTTTCAAATTTGTACACAGTCTGAAATCATGACCAAGAGGTGAGAAAATTTGTATCAATTGTTTGACACTGAAATCTAAAAACTGTCTGGTGATTATTAGCTTTTTTAGCCTCCCCTGCTACTAAGCCATTTCCCTTAGATTTCAGAAGCCTCCACAGTTCTCTATGCAGAGTGGCGATTACTAATTATTATTATTATTATTATTACATAATTATTTTTTTTTTTATAGTGCCCCCTCCTTTACATGGCACTCTGAGCACTGCACAAAAAAAGTAAAACCATAAAACACTAAAATAATATAAAACAATTATAACAATTTTTAAAAGTCATTAAAAAAATTAAAATGGGGGCAGGCAAAAAGGGAGGGCAAACAAGATGCTACCACGCATGGTCACCTAGCTCACATCCAACTGCTCGTCGGAAGGTGGCTGCGCGGGGATGAGTGCTCTCACAGCGCCCACTCATGGACACTCATGGAGCAATGCTGAAAAATCTGGAGTGCACCATGTGGGGCAAGCCAAAGGAGTGTGTAGGACAGGCACCTACACATTCCCCAGCCGCATGTCCACACATGCCAGCAGGCAGGTTTGCGGGTGGCCACCTCCTTAGTCCCACCCATAGCACAGTCCTGCTGGGAGCTCCCTGGGGAGCTCTTAAAAGGACATGGGTGGGAAATACAACACACACACCCATGACACACGAGAGAAGAGCCAACGCCATGGAGAATAGCAGCTCTGACAGCAGCTTCCTGCATTTCCCCGCCAGTATGTACCTCGGCTGTTGCCTGGAACTGCCAGCAGCTGCACCAGCTTCTGGGTAGGAAGGAGTTACTGGCTGCTGCAGCTTCCCGTTTCCATGGTGTCCGCAGCGGTGTGTCATGGCAGAGGGTGAACAGTTGGGCAGGGAAATGTTATTTGGGGGGTGGGGTGGGGGAGATAATGGGAGCAGCTGTCCATAGGAGTTGTTTGCAGGGCCAGTTCATGGGGGTGGGAGTGCAGAGAGGCTGCCTGTGTGGGCGTGGTGGCCACCCTGAGAGCAGATCATTAAAATTCCTCCCCACTCCCTCCATGTGTGTGGGAGACCCCTCCTCAAGACTGGCTTGTTTAAAGAGACCCACAGTTGATCTCTTGCCAAAACATCTTAGCTTCTGCCCACCGCTTTCTTACACACAGCAGTTTAGCCATTCACAATACCAGTCTACAGTCTGTCAAGAACAGTATAGGGGATAGCACTAAAAAGTCCAATTAGACAAATTTAGTTATGGTGTAAACAATTATTCTACCAAGTTTAAAAAACCACCACTACCACCACAACCCAAAAACAAGCCCACTTCACTTTGGTAACATGTTCCAACACACATGCTAATGACTCACGACAATTTGAAAAAGCTTGCTCCTGATTTTGTACACTGGTTTCCCTATTGCAACTTGAGCCAAGGTAAGAGGAGTCATGCAACAAAAAGTGGATTAGAAAGGAAATCCTATATAGAGAAACCGCTAGCATGTAAGTGACAAGAAAGGTAAAGGAAAGAAGGAGGGGGGCGGTGAGGAGAGAGAATGGTGGAGGAATGCCTCAGGGTAACTCAACGGGAAGAATTATCGCAGGATGTTGAGCAAAAAGAGTAATAGCCTGAAGCTATGGTTTCCCACACACATTACCACTATCTAATCATGAAGTTAGATAATGAGTTTATACAGAAAAAGCGTTGAGGCAACATCACCAACGTAGTTTAACGCCTACAGAAATGAAGGGATATTTACTAAGTGACTTGAGGGGTGGGGTGGAAGAAGGTTCCTTCCAAGTTTTGATAAATGTTGTTCACCTAAATAGTGATGTTCGCCTCTATGCTTGTGCTAAACAAGGGAGCTTAAGAGGTGTGAAGTGGGGAAGAGTCAGTGTGGTGTAGTGGATAAGGTGCTGGACTTGGACCTGGGAAACCAGGATTCAAATCTCACCCCACCTAATGAACTCACTGGGTTGCCTTGGGCAAGTCATAGCCTCTCCGTCTCAGATTCCCATCTGTAAAATGGGTGTGTGTATGTGCATGAATGCACAAGACAGGTCTTTCCTTGTATATTTCCCCCATCCATGACCATCTTAGATTGTAAGGTCACTGAGCAGGGACCTGTCTCCAAAAATCTGAAATTGTATAGCACTNTTTTTTTAAAAAAGAGCTGAATATAATTTTGGTCAGAATGTCTCAATTAGATTTTAGCATTGTTATAAATAGGGAGCTGTACATTCCTTAACTCTGCAGCACAGCTTGTCCCTTGCTACAAGGGCATGTTGAAAATTAAAAGATCCTTTTGCAGTTAGGTGACTAAATCCAGATTTCGATAGGATTCTTCAAAAGTGCTGAATACCCAGCCACTGCACTCTCCGTGGTATTAATGAGTGGATGGGTAAGTCAAGCCTATTAGGTTGACTAATATGCTTAAAAGCCTATTTAGGCACCTAACTCAGAGCATGTTTTAAAGGGGGAAAAAAGAGCATGGCATAAATTCCCATATTTTCAGCCCTCATGGCTGCAGAAAAATGTATGGAATTTTTTATATTGTCTTTTCAAATTTGTACACAGTCTGAAATCATGACCAAGAGGTGAGAAAATTTGTATCAATTGTTTGACACTGAAATCTAAAAACTGTCTGGTGATTATTAGCTTTTTTAGCCTCCCCTGCTACTAAGCCATTTCCCTTAGATTTCAGAAGCCTCCACAGTTCTCTATGCAGAGTGGCGATTACTAATTATTATTATTATTATTATTACATAATTATTTTTTTTTTTATAGTGCCCCCTCCTTTACATGGCACTCTGAGCACTGCACAAAAAAAGTAAAACCATAAAACACTAAAATAATATAAAACAATTATAACAATTTTTAAAAGTCATTAAAAAAATTAAAATGGGGGCAGGCAAAAAGGGAGGGCAAACAAGATGCTACCACGCATGGTCACCTAGCTCACATCCAACTGCTCGTCGGAAGGTGGCTGCGCGGGGATGAGTGCTCTCACAGCGCCCACTCATGGACACTCATGGAGCAATGCTGAAAAATCTGGAGTGCACCATGTGGGGCAAGCCAAAGGAGTGTGTAGGACAGGCACCTACACATTCCCCAGCCGCATGTCCACACATGCCAGCAGGCAGGTTTGCGGGTGGCCACCTCCTTAGTCCCACCCATAGCACAGTCCTGCTGGGAGCTCCCTGGGGAGCTCTTAAAAGGACATGGGTGCGAAATACAACACACACACCCATGACACACGAGAGAAGAGCCAACGCCATGGAGAATAGCAGCTCTTACAGCAGCTTCCTGCATTTCCCCGCCAGTATGTACCTCGGCTGTTGCCTGGAACTGCCAGCAGCTGCACCAGCTTCTGGGTAGGAAGGAGTTACTGGCTGCTGCAGCTTCCCGTTTCCATGGTGTCCGCAGCGGTGTGTCATGGCAGAGGGTGAACAGTTGGGCAGGGAAATGTTATTTGGGGGGTGGGGTGGGGGAGATAACGGGAGCAGCTGTCCATAGGAGTTGTTTGCAGGGCCAGTTCATGGGGGTGGGAGTGCAGAGAGGCTGCCTGTGTGGGCGTGGTGGCCACCCTGAGAGCAGATCATTAAAATTCCTCCCCACTCCCTCCATGTGTGTGGGAGACCCCTCCTCAAGACTGGCTTGTTTAAAGAGACCCACAGTTGATCTCTTGCCAAAACATCTTAGCTTCTGCCCACCGCTTTCTTACACACAGCAGTTTAGCCATTCACAATACCAGTCTACAGTCTGTCAAGAACAGTGTAGGGGATAGCACTAAAACGTCCAATTAGACAACTTTAGTTATGGTGTAAACAATTATTCTACCAAGTTTAAAAAAACCACCACCACTACCACAACCCAAAAACAAGCCCACTTCACTTTGGTAACATGTTCCAACACACATGCTAATGACTCACGACAATTTGAAAAAGCTTGCTCCTGATTTTGTACACTGGTTTCCCTATTGCAACTTGAGCCAAGGTAAGAGGAGTCATGCAACAAAAAGTGGATTAGAAAGGAAATCCTATATAGAGAAACCGCTAGCATGTAAATGACAAGAAAGGTAAAGGAAAGAAGGAGGGGGGCGGTGAGGAGAGAGAATGGTGGAGGAATGCCTCAGGGTAACTCAACGGGAAGAATTATCGCAGGATGTTGAGCAAAAAGAGTAATAGCCTGAAGCTATGGTTTCCCACACACATTACCAATATCTAATCATGAAGTTAGATAATGAGTTTATACAGAAAAAGTGTTGAGGCAACATCACCAACGTAGTTTAACGCCTACAGAAATGAAGGGATATTTACTAAGTGACTTGAGGGGTGGGGTGGAAAAAGGTTCCTTCCAAGTTTTAATAAATGTTGTTCACCTAAATAGTGATGTTCGCCTCTATGCTTGTGCTAAACAAGGGAGCTTAAGAGGTGTGAAGTGGGGAAGAGTCAGTGTGGTGTAGTGGATAAGGTGCTGGACTTGGACCTGGGAAACCAGGATTCAAATCTCACCCCACCTAATGAACTCACTGGGTTGCCTTGGGCAAGTCATAGCCTCTCCGTCTCAGATTCCCATCTGTAAAATGGGTGTGTGTATGTGCATGAATGCACAAGACAGGTCTTTCCTTGTATATTTCCCCCATCCATGACCATCTTAGATTGTAAGGTCACTGAGCAGGGACCTGTCTCCAAAAATCTGAAATTGTATAGCACTACGCCTAGTAGTGCTATAGAAAGGATTAGTATTTAGGTATCTTTCCTGCTTAAAGCAATAAATTTTGCCAGAGCTACGATTTTGTCATGGGTGTTTATTGAAATTTAATTTAATTATTAAATTATTGAAATTTAATTAAATTACAGACCACATGTTCAGTACAGTCCACATGTTCCCCTGCCACCTCCAATCCAGCTGCTGAGCTAACTAGTGGTGGTGGTGACGGCAGCAGCAGCAGGATTGTGGGCAACTGAACCATGGGGGGGGGGGGCGGGGGCAGGAGGAACGTCAGCAGAAGCTGAACGGGGGTGGAGCCACCTAGGGGGCACCTCTCCCACCCCCAATCCGGTGCAGAGCTCATTGGCAGGGCTGCCTAGGACAGCAAGTTGAAGGGGGCTCCTCTTCTGTCCCAGCTGGCACAGAGCTTATCGCCGGTGGCAGCAGCGGGACTGCTGGATCTGTAGTGCAAGAGGCACTTGGCACCGTAGGCAGCCCTGCCAATAAGCTCTGCACTGGATCGGGGGTTTGGAGAGGCACCCCCTGATCCAGGCTCCGCTGCCATCACTCCTGCCCCTGATCCAGTCACACACCTCTCTTAAAATCACAGAATCAGTGACCTCTGGGCAAAAGTTGTAGCCTTAGGCATAACTGCGCTAAAGGAACTTCTGCTCGGTCACCAACTACTTCTTCCCAATCACCGATGTTCATTTCACGATTCAAATTCTCGGCATGCTTACACAGCAGCTTACATCATTCATATATTTACTTTAAAAATTACATGAGCCATTCATTTTTACTTTTAATTAAAAGGACTGCGGATCTGGGTAACAGGCCATACATGTGAAAAGCTGCATTTTCTTACAACTTAATGTTATTAGTCACCAAGTTCATGACGCTATCTTACGTTTCAGTCTCTTGCTAGAACAATGCTTTCTAGGTGATGGGTCTCTTGGAGCCAAAAGGATGACAGCCAAGTACAAAAAAAAGACACCACCAGACTAATAAAATACGTAAATGAGAACACTTGAGACTGGGTGGAACAGTTACTAGTCCTCTCTTTAGATAGAAAGATTGAGCCACACCTAAATTAAGGGTGGCTGTTCTCACTTTTTCTTAAAAAGTGAAGGTCATTTAAGATTATATGCATTTATTTTAAAAAGAAACACTGAAGAAGACAGGAGGAGTCAGAGTTTTAAGAATCCTTTTGACTTTCCACACCATTTCTACTTTATCCAGACAGACACTTACTAGCCAGAGGGGAGCCCACCAGTAACAAGGGCACCTCTGCTACACATGAAAGTCCCCTCCAATTAGCAGGAATTTAAGCTCTTTGCCAGTGAGCTGTCCCTGAACAGTGCCCGCCCCCCTTTGGTTACAGCTGTTGGAGTATTTCTTCTACACACAAAAATCATTTGCAAATAGGGCTGAGACTAATCGGGTAAGTAAGAAAAAGATGTTAAGAAGATGTTAGGAAGAAACGTGGGACAGAAGAAATGGCTATCAATACTGAAAAACAAAAAAAGCCGATTCGCAAGCTAGGGAGCACTGCATTGGTAAATGGGTTCCTGATCAGACTGGAGCTATGTAATTAGGGATGCATGCAACTTTCCAAAGCTTGGGGTTGCAAAGATTTCTTTCAAGTTTAAGTGGAGTCACAGCCTCAAGGCGTTTTGAAAACTGCTGACTTCTAATACAGCATGCAAAGGGAGAGGAAAGAAAGCCCTTACATGTATGTAAACATCACTAGAAAGAGTACACTGCGGCGCTTTATGGACAAATCGGGTAGGCAAGTAAACCAGAGCAAGAGTGATAGAAGTCTTTTTAGCTGCAGGGGTGAGGCTGCTGAAATTGCAGTGCGGCAGGGTTTTTAAAAATCAAGCTAACAGGTATTAGGCAAATTGCTTGTAGTCTTAGACAGCAAGATTTGTTTTGTAGAAACCATGTCTACCAACTAGCAGTCTCTAGTACAAGGGGCTCCCAAACTTCAGGACCTCAAGTGGAGTCTCGTCATTTGTGGATGGGGTCATGAGCCATCAACACTACTTTAATATACTTCCCTTGTATTGCTGTCTTGGGGCCCAAGGAACTATGGTGGGCTCAAAATGGGGTCTCACAAGTAAAACCTCTACAAATCAAGCCCTAACTTAGATAGGAATGTTTGGGAACCATCTTAGATCTTCACTATTTTATTACCAAAAACCCTTCGGAAAGAGGATAATGCTCTTGGAACTTTTATCAATGCAACATTAAGACAGATTTTTTAAAATGGTGTTGTCAGGAAACCTATATGATATGCATCATACATGGAATTGGGTGCACTGCTAGTATTTCATTATTATATACCCATCAAATATCATTCAGGACAAGTGCAATATGGTATTTTGCCTGTGACAATTGTTTGTCAATACCTATTGGATACAGAGCTAAACTAATGTTAAGAGTTATGAGCTATGCCATTCTTTTACATTCAGAAAAAGATCAATGCGTTGTCTCTCTAAGCAAGTACCTTTGTTCAGGGGGAGTAAACATTCAAGGAGATTGGAGTGGGTTGGTTGATTGCAGACAATGTCCACTTTTATGTGAATCTACTTTCAAAAGAAATTAGGGATTTCAGAACTGTCAACACAATGACCAATTTTAATAACAGCAAACGAAGATAAATGTCTAATGCTTAGTCTGCAAAACCATCATCTGAAACTTGCATTTATTTCTTCATTCTAGACTGAGGGGGTGGTTGCTGTGTTTTGGTCCCAAACCTAAGAGGGAGATGAACAAGTTAGTTATCACTTGACCTACTTTATCTCCATCTATATAACTCCATGACCCCCTACAGCAAAAACATGTTCAGTATATCAATCTGATCACCACCACTTCTGCAGATGGCATGACACCTGTTGGGGCTCTGATCCATTTTGGGGAGCCTCTGGCCTAATCGTTTCGCACAGCAACCACTTTGGTAACTAATCTCATAGGAAAGGACTGGTTTTTATGTCTATATGTTGTAAAGGGTCATCAAACTAATGGGAAGGAGATGAGAGAAGGATTAGTCTGACAAGCTAAGTCAGAAGAAAAAAGGGTTGTCTAGAAACGCAAGGCATTACTGCTTTATTGAAAATTAAAACACAAGTTTGCTGTTCTTTCCTAGCTCAGTTTTTGTTTGGTATAGGATGAAATGTTATATGAAAAGTCTTTTGATTTGATCCGATGCTCTCTCCATTTCTATTCTCTTGTTTCTGCCTGGACTACCTGGGAATTGAACCCCATCAAAAACC
>QEPC01012460.1:379250-416976 GCA_003113815.1 Sphenodon punctatus | reverse complement strand
AATATGTTTTTCAGGTTTTTCCCTTTATTTCAAAAACAAAATGTCAATTTTGTTTCTATTTTTGTTATTATTATTTGTCATTTTTGATATTGCAATAACGATAATGAAATCAACAATGTTTGTTATCGTTATTGCAATAATGAAAATGACATGCACACCCCTACAAGGGGGCATGATTTGCCCATCTCTCTTTTATTGTTCTCTTTGGGTATGGAGTGCAGTGGGGATTTGCTTCTTACCTGATTGGCTTGTAAGGGGGCATTTCCCCCCCCCCACACTTTTATTGCCCTCTTTTGAACAGTGAGGATTTGCCCCTCATCTACTTTGGGCTTAAGGGGGCACTTGCCCCTTCCTGATTTATTTCCCTCTTTGGCATGGGGTACAATGGGGATTTGCCCCTAAACTTTGTATATTCCTGTAGTGAGACTACGGAAAGGGGTTATTTAACCATCTGTGTTTGATGCCCACTTTCAGGTGGCAGCTGGAGCCCAGTTATCATATCCACTGCTCCACTGAACCCGAGTTCCTCCTCCCCTTTTGGAGCTGTGGCTTGGGGGGTTTCCCATGGCTTTGGCGTGGGGGATAAACTGGCCTAATGCTGTTGCTCACTTGGTAGGGGGTGGGGCTAGAGATGAGGCTGGAGGCAGGGCCTGCTCACCTGGGCAGAGCTATACTAACTTTGGACTTCAGCCCCCCCATCCACATCACTTCTGGGTCCGCCCATGTGCCCTTGTGTAGTCTCCACACCTATTTGCGGAAAGTGGTAAAATAATGGAAATACCTGGAGCCTGAACAAATACAAACCGAATAAGAGACTTTAACAAAACTGCTTTTATGTGCCACAGATTAAAAAACTGGAGTTGACATCATACTTATGTCAAGTACTAGAACAGAAAGATACATGTCAAATGGTCAGAGTAAGTTTTTAAAACCTGAGCTTACTCTGTATAATAAGGTAAAAGGTCCATCCACTCGTCAGTCTTTTCCTACCCTTACACAATAGCAGGCTACGTCAATTATTTTTGTACCATATTCCTTGAGCACTGCATTTGTGCACAGAAATTCAAAATAATAATTTATTAACTCATCCAATAAGGCCATTAAGCCTAAGTCACTTATAAAAACACCCTGTGACTTTTCCTGTATAGTTTAGTTAACTGTATGTGTTAATAAGTACTTCTCAGAAATTCAAACTTAGGCTTCTATTTCAGTCTACTTGACCTCCAAGTTTGACGTTGTCCTGTAACGTTTTTATATTTAAAAGCAGCCTTGGGTGTAAGGGTTGTGAAGTGGACACTATGTCCTGTTATGAGCCTTTCAAGCATGCCACAAAAAAGTCTAACATTATTACCACTAAACCTACCCACGTAGTCCAACATCATCAAAAGCTTTCAGGAAAACATCGACATTCAGATCACAGGTTTGTCCTAGGGTCCTTTAATGCAAATATTTCCACAATACAGGACAGGCACCAACTTGCCCCTTCACACACAGCCTCTTCTAGCCTACACTAGAAGAACAAGCACACTTTACCCAAACTCTAGGTATGGCTACAGAATAAGGTTACATTACAATGGTAAAACATTGGAGTCATGTCTATAATAGTTTCCACCACAGCTACTGGTGATCAGGTTACACTAGTGGCAAACTTCAGCTATGAAGTTTGCAAAAGCCATCAGCGCTACAGTGGTGGTAGCAATGATGTAAATGTTAGTATAGACAGGGCTTGAATGATTTTACTCCAATCATGAAAATCTATGCAAGTTTCTAGGAGTGTAACCACAGATGAATGCAGAGGCTGCCCGCCCCCAGAGCTGCACTGGGGGTGTACCCCTGCGTCTGCCTCCTTCTAGCCCCACTTGAGTCCACTGTAGACAGACCCAGTGGTTTCACTGGGCCACAGTGCACCCATGCAGCACCACCCACCCCTTCCCCTGCCCCACAGAGTTGCTGTCAATTGCCTGATGCTCTAGGTTGGCGCCCACAACTCTATAGTACTGTCGGAGGCAACAGCAGGCTGGGAGTGGAGCTGCAGCATGGGTCCGCATTGAGGTTCCTATTTACTCTTTTACCAGAAACTAGTCAGCACTCCACACACTTATCAGGGGGCAGATATACTAGTGCATAGCACACTCCCATCATAGACCTGGTCAGACTCCAAGCACTGGTCTTTTGCTCCCAAGGCTAGGAATGCTTATGTAAGCAATATATTCATCCCTGGAAAGGAAACATCTTGTATCCTGTCAGCAGCCCCTCTTGCTGATTAAGCAAGGTGTTCCCTTTCCTCCTGAAAGGGAAGTATGATACTTGTGACATGGTCCTTTTGTGTTCTGTGTACAGTCACAGTTAGGTGAGGGAAAGGGAGTACAGAACACTTGATAAAAAGCTTGGAAATCGGGTCTGTTTGAGAGTGAAGGGAATGAAGAAATGATGAAGTTAGAGTTAAAGAAGATTGTTTCCATTGACCCCCAAGAATGTCAGTTCTGAAGATCTATGGTTTTTTTAGTGTTATAAATACCCTCTACAAAAACTCACCTATGACCTGCTGAGACCTACTTAATCATCTGTTCCACCGTGTGTTGCACCTGATCACTAATGCTTGTCACATAACTAGTTTAGATGTTAGTGCCTCAGGATAAATACACCATCTTCCAAGTATATTTTTGAAGCACCACATGCCTCTGTGGCTCTGTATAGATGAAAACCAACAGTTTGTTCCACAGTCAACTAAGAGGATAAAAAAAATAAGTTCTATTGATTTGTTCCAATTTAGGTTATTTTCTAAGCATATCTTGATCACTAACATTGTTTCCAGTCAGTTCTACTGAAATCCATGCTCACTGTTGGACTAGCATAGCTACAGAAACTTCCTTAAACACAACCAAAACCTAGGTGTTTGTTTTTATTCACGGAACATGTTCTATAGGGAATTTGTTTCTATCCATCCAAATTCGTACGGGTTAGCATTATACCGCATGAGGGGATAAAAATAACTGACCAAAAATCTTCTTAAACCATGATAGGGCCTAGTACGTCTATAGAAGCGATTTACCAAATGCTTCCCAGGAGCTCCTTCAGGAATTTAACAATTCCCTTGTAAGAACATTAAGTGCCACACTGGGTCAGGCCAATGTTCTCTTAAGCCCAGCATCCTGTCTCCCTGACAGGGGCCAATTTCAGTTGCTTCCCAGAAGTACTCAACAGGTCATAATTAAATGATCCATTTCCTGCTATTTCCTCCCTGCACCGGAAGTCAAAGGTTATGTCCCCTAACTTGACTAATAGCCATTTATAGACCTATCTATCCACCAAGAACTTATCCAATCCCTGCTTAAACCCAGCGATGCTCTTGGCTTGACATCCTTCTCTCACAACAAGCTTCACAAACTCATTGTACATTGGCTTGAATTACCATATGGCTAACATCTTCTGGGAAGAATACATCCCTGTTTTCAGGCTTCCTTTTTCTACCTTGTGCCTTAGAAAAATGAAAGGAGAAAGTCAGCTGCAGATGAAGTTAAAGGGTATTAACAAACCAGACAGTAGCAGCAGATAGGTATCCACCTGCCTGTTGATTAGGTGTTTGCCCCCACCGGCCACATAGCCAACACCCACTGGACACATCCCCTTCCCACTCCAGACAGGTTCCCGGAGCATGCAGAGTCCACTGTGTGGGCAAATGAAGGCTAATGTGTGCTCATGCGTCTGTCATGTCAATTAGGTTGCATGTAGCCTTCACATGCACAGGTCTGCCAGCACCATGGAGTCACGGGTAAGAACATGAAGGAGTAGCAGGAAAATCCCCAGGACACTGAGCCACCAGATGGGAATGGTAGGCATGGGAAGTGGGTGGGAAGATGTCATGGCGGGCCTGTGGGCTGGCAAGGGGAAGGCACCACGATGGGGTGGAGCCAAAATGGCAGCCGTGGGGAGATGGTGCAAATGGCGGTGGTTGATTTCTGTAGGTTCTTTACTCCTCTACAGTGTCCATGAGAGAAAAAAATGTGTGGCGCTATGATCCCGCTGCAGCAATTGCCCCAGCAGCCACCAAGGCCAGGTACTTATTTCTGCTTCCTTTTGGGCAGGTGGAGGACTGAAAATTGGGGTGAGTGGGGGGCCTGAAACACCAGGGCAGGAAGGTAAGCGTGGCAGTCTGAATTAACTGTTTGCCTTGATACAAGTCTGCCAGTGCAACAGGTGAAGATGGAAGCCCCTGCCACAAGCGCCCAGCAGATTCGGGACCTGCGGGTCTGCAACCAGCAGTGCAGGGAGATTTTGGCAAGGGAGCTGCTTAGGGAGATCACATTGCAGGCAGACAAGATCCACGACACCATTAACAGCATGGCTAGGGAGCACAGGCAGCTGGAACAGCATAAGGCTGCAGAATGGAAGCCCTTTGCTGCCAAGGCCCACCTGGACTGTCAAAGAGAGGATACGCACTGAGCCTGCCTCTGGCAGCAGTTTCAGCAGTCAGACAGCATGATCAAGAAGGCAAGCGAAGAGATGAGATGGGCAGAGACACAAAGCAGCTTGTGCCAGTCCATTCAGTTCCAGAGTTCCCTGCTCAAGCATGTTGTGAGCACTATTGTTCAGGGGCAGGTGCCATTTCCTAACCCACATCAATCATTCACACACCCCTGTATGGAACCTGCCTGCACGGGTTGCCCCCACACTCCACCCCCAGAGAAAGCACCCGAGTCCTCTCCACACTCCGCTCACCAGAGAAGAGTTCCTGGGTCAGGCATTCCTGCATACCTTCCTCAGCATTCCTCCACAGCCAGATCCGCGGGAGGAGGATCAGAAGATGTCCCCTGCCAGTCCCGCCACTCAAGCAAGTACACCCAGTTGCTTGAAAAAAGGAGGTTCAAGAAGAAAGAGCTTTAATTTTTTGTAATCCATCGTTTCCATGCTTGTTGTGGGAAAGGAGAGAAGTTTGGGAGGGGGGGCGCATAGAGCATGGCATAGCGATAAGCCGTTGGGGAGCTGGGGGTTGGAGAGTCCTCTGGCCATGCATTTGCACTAGAGGGTGGGGGCCCACAGTAGCCTAGCAGGGAAAAGTTTGGGTGCAAAGGGAACTACTGTGGGAAAGCCACAGGCAAAGGCTGAATGCTGGCCAGTCACAGAGTACTAGCCAGCTGCATACCTATGTCTCTGCACTTCTTATTGGCATTCCCCAAACTGGCTAGTCAACAGGAAATGCAGAGGTTCAGGCATACAGATGACTAATCTGAAAATGCCAATAGGGAACACACAGGGAAATGCATTAGAATAGAAATGAGGAGGAGGAAGAAAGGCCACCTGGCGGGAAATAGCATGGGGAGGGGGGCCAAGGAGGGAAAGTATGTCATCCCAGTGCCCGGGGGGTGGGGTAGAGAGAGCCAGATGGCCAGAGGAAAATACAGCAACACACAGGAAATATTTTTAAAGGCTTTATTGGGAATACAAAGATCAGTTTGAAACAGTTCACCAACGCTCATTAGAGTGCTTGCTTATTATGGTGCTTTGTCTAGCATTGCGGTTGATGTGCTGGCACAAGGAAGGCGTCCCAAATCTCACAGGCTATGTGCTGCTCTGCTCACTTTAGGTGGGCCAGAACAGGGACACTATCTAGCAGGGGCTCTGCGAGACTGGCAGGGCTGCGTTGGAGAGGTCATGGAGAACATAGGTGGCAGTAGTTAGAAATGGAGCAGTCTCTAGCTGGAAATCAATTCTGGCCGCAACTGATCTCCAGCACTTCTTTAATGGCCTAAAAGCTCTCTGCACAACAGACTGGGTAGCACTGAACTGTTGGTTAAAGTACCTTTGCTCTGGGGTGCAGGCAACACTGTATGCCAACAAGCAGGGTCCCTTTGAACAACAGGCTTTATGAGCCTCAATGCATGTTTCTGTGGAGGGTCTAAAGTCTCCTGTGTACAGGTGGCCAAAGAAAGGGGACTGATGGAAGATACAGGCATTGTGGATCTTCCTGGACCACATGGCTAGCACATCCATAGGGCACAGTGGTCCACTACAGCCTGGAGAACCACAGAAAAAAAAACCCTCTCCAGTTCAAGTAGTTGTCCTTGCTATGGGGTGGGCAGTTGATAGCAATATGTCCCACTGATTGCCCCGATACAGTTCAGGAACTCCTGCCACTGAAACCCCTCCATCACCCCTGTGAGGTCAGCCAACTGCACCACCCAGTCCAACAGCACTTCCACAATCACTGTGCAAACCTCCACTAGTCCTGAAAAGCCAGGATTTGAATCCTGCCCTAGCCATGCACACACTGGGTGGCCTTGGGCAAGTCACAACCTCTCTGCCTCAGTTCCCCATCCGGGAATGGGTGTGTGTCCCCTCATTCCCTCACCCTTGTTAATCTTAGATTGTAAAACCCACTGGTCAGGGACCTGTGTCCAAGAATCTGTGACTAAAGCGCTGTGTACACCCTGGTAGCGCTATAGAAATGAATAGCAGTAGTAGCATGGTGCCCGCTGTGGAGGTGCCAACACCAAATTGCTGATTGACAGAGTAGCAGGAGTCAGGAGAGGCAAGCTTCCAGATGGTGACGGCAACGTACTTCACCCCGGGGATGGGCAACCACCTTACTGTGCTCTGTTTCACCAGTCCAGGACCGATTATCTCAGCTATCTGCAGGTTAAGGCATCCTCAGGTTTATGCCCCACTCCGCATCTCCGCACAAGGATGGCACATTCTCCCACCCATCTTGTGTTTCTCTCCTTCACCCATACCACCCTCTTGGTGCGTACAGCCCTGCGCGTGGCGTTGGTTATTTAAGCCATATCTTCCAACACATACCTCTGCACGCATTAGCTGCCCTTGCACTCCCCAGTGCAGTCAGTTGTCACTGGAGGTAGGCAAGTATATGGCACCAAAGCAGGAGCCGCCTCCGTGGAGCGGTGCGTCCCACTATCCCGGCCAGAGATCGAGCGAGAGTCTTTCTGTGTCTTGACATCACATTGCGCCAAAGACAGCAGAAGGTTTGGATCTACTGGATTGCTTACAAGTTCTGCTCAGCAGCAGAAAGGAAGTCCTGGAATGCGATAATGAGTACAAGGAAATTCTCTGAATGCATCTCCATGACTGCAGTACCAGCATCTGAACTCTGCAAACCACATGCCAAATGTTTTGAACAGCTTAAAGAGCTGGGTGGCTGCCTGGCTACGATTGGCCGTACGCCACACAGGAGCAGCTATTGGCCACTACTGGTCACATGTTCTTACAACACTGGCTAGCTGCCAAGCATCAACTGACTGGCTGCTATTGGTTACAGGCCAGCTCTAATGGTTGAAAAAGTTTTGCAAAGCTTATGGTGCGTGTGCGCGTTTTTCAAAATGAGACACCCCCCACGCATGGACACTCACCATCCACATGGGGGAGGTCTTGTTTAAATATGGATGCGTGGGGAGGTGAGCTCCCATGACCCATGCAGTACTTACCCAGTCCACACACGGGGCACTCCAGGAAAATCCAGAGTACCCCATGCAGGGATGGGGCGGGCAGTGCGTGGATCGGGTGGCTGTGCAGGGGGGCGCTCATCTGAAGCGCTTGCCCATAAACACCCCCAGACCAATTATGGACCCCACCCCGTCTCGTTTAAAAACACCATGGGTGTGTTGCTGTACTGGCACTGCCAATCCAGGTGGCTATTCAACTACATAGACTTTTCAGCCACAAGCACGTCAGTGCACGTGCCAACTCATCTAAAAATGTCGGCTAGCACCACGGAAGCATAAAATCTTTTAATTTCGGGGGACCACTGAATGTTAAACAGTCAGGTGGGAGGGAATCTGAAGTTCACTGTGCTCGGAATGTCTGCGAGAGCAGAGCTGCTCATTAGTTAAAAGCTTTTAATAGTTTATCTTTTGAAAGTAACAGTTTTTGCTTTCAACAAGCATAAGGGGGTCATAATGCCATAAAAAGCTATTGCTGCCGGTTGTTTGCCCACAAATGGCTTTGGCTTTTGTCTGTGGGCGATGAGGTCCCATCAGGTACAGGGGCCAGAGAAGTAGGGGGGTGATAGATACCCTGGCCTTTTAACCTACAGAGAGAACTGTAGACCCTTCCTTCAAGGCAGCCCATGCACTTATACGGTAGCACATGCACACGATGGAGTTCTGCGTATGCATGATGGAGCGCAGACACCATGCAACCCTGCTGCAGTTCCACGTTCAGCTGAATGGAAGAGTGGGAACCCCGGACGAGATGAGAATGTGAACAAGATTGTGACTTTTCTTGATATCTGTGCACTGCTGGAAGTAAGGCAGTCACGAATGGATGCTTGACCTTCCCTGCTGTTTTTTCTCATTACTGCCCTGATGACAGCGAGAGGATAGCTGCAGGGCCACTAGGAGTGCCTTGATTTGACGGCAGAGGTGAATCTCTGATGAAACAAGTGTCTCGGGTGCAGGGAATGTGAACTGACTGAAGGAGAGCTTGTTGCCCTATAGGATGTTTGGGCACTCTGAGAAGTGCAGAGAGTCCCCGAGTGCTGGGAGGCTTTCCAACCCCAACTGTATGGTAATGGTTACAAAGAAGATGTTAGAGAGGGGGTACAAGAAGCGCATGTTTGACTGGGGGGTTTTTGAAATGAGAGGGATTTCGAACACCATAGCAACGAGAGCTCAATAAAACTGTGTGCTGCTACCTGCCAGTCCATTGCTGTGAGCCATGGATGCGAGAAACTGGGTAGTGACAACATGCAGAGACTGACAGCTTTCAATGTTTACTTTTGCTTTCAATTTTCACTATAGGCGCTCAAAAAATATGCAATTTGTTCAATAAACTCAGCATTGTGTGCATAGCAAAAGATTATTTCCAATAAGCACTTGTATAGCGCCCGTCGTGTTGTGTACCTGGCGCTTTACAGAACAAATGGACGTGGTCCCTGCCTATGGCTTGCAGTCATCACAGGGGGCAAGGTACTTAGAAGTGGGTGGGTTGGTGGGAAGAGCGTAGCAGGAAAGAATGCCTGCCCACCTATTACGCTCACCACACTAAACCTGCGAGGGCCCAAACGCACAAAAATGCACACAGGGAGCTGCCCGTTGATTAGGCCCTACATGTTAAGAATGTGAGCTGCACAGACCGAAACTGGACTGCAGGGGTCTATCATCTCATTTGTTAACACCCAAAGAGGATACCGAAGTTCTGCAAGTGAAGAAACACATCATGCTCTTGAGGAGCTGTAATCTAAGAAAACATGGGACTGGAACAGCATTTTCCCTGCATCGCTTCTCTTTGATATTAACTCATTTAACAAACTGAAATATATGTTTAGATAAAACCACTATATTACCACTTTATGACAGCATACCAATAGGTCAGTAATAAATCCCCTACAAAAATCAAGCAAGAGGTTCTAAACTACGGGCACAATCCACTCAGTGAAGTCAATGACAAACCTCCCGCAGACTTGAATAGTGGACCATTAGGTTCTGTTTCCCTGCAGGATACAACACTCTGCACTTAAGCAGCATCCATTTAAATACCAAAGTGCTTTGCAAACTACCCCAGAACATGATCACCAATGCACAGAGGGGCTCGGCGTCTACAGAAATGTCACAACCTAGTCAGCAGCAGGCAAGGTCAGGAAAAGAGCCAGACATCTCACTCAGTCCTAAACATCAGCCCCAAAGCTAGGCTTGCCCTTCAGAATAGGAAGAGGAAATGGTAGCTAGGGCGCTCAGCGCTAGCTAAAAGTTGCACTTTCCACAAGAAGCCATTAGCAGATTGACTAACAAGGAGCTTCAGCTGCAAATACCCCAGCATCCAACAGCTGCGGCTGTTCTGGTTTGCAGAACACCAGCTACAGGCAGCAGCACTTTTTGCTTGCAGCTCTGGCTGGTACTGGGGGGAACCTCAGCTGCTTTCCCACCCCCTGTCCCTCCCCTTTCCTATGTAATCCAGATCTCGGGAGCTGGTGCCGACAGCCCTAAGCAGACAGCTGAATAGGGTGCAAAGCAGCAGCGGATGCACGTGTCGCCGCTTGGTGCCTGTACTCCTTTTACAAGCATACACACACATTTGCATGAAAGCTGCCTAGAAACAGCACCAGGCAGGCTCTCTCCACCTCCGGCCGTCTCCGCTTCCGAGCAGCCCCCCCAGCCCACGGTGTCTGTCAGCGCGGATCCAGGCCAACCACCGGGCGCTGCTAGCATGGGCTGATGCAGGCGGCGGGGGAGTCCCCGCTGCTCCCAGGAGCCGTCCGGGGCACTCCCCCAAACTCTCCCCCGAGCCGTGCACACCCAGACACCCCCCCCCCCGGACACGCAGGAGGGGGGGGGGAAAGCAGACCGGGGCTACAGCGCATCCACCCGCTGGGGCTCCAGTAAAGGGAGTGGTCCCTGCCCCCGTGCTCTTACCTTCGCCTCCGCGCGCGGCGAGCAGCTTGTTGGGCGGCAACGGCGGGAGGTCCTGTGGGGAGAGGGAGCGAGAGGTAGCAGTGGGAGCCGGCCGGCTCTTGTCACGCTGCAGAGGCGGGGAGGGGCGGGTCCCGGCTCGGATGGGAAGAGGAGGGGAGAGGGAGTGTTCGCTCCCCAGAATAAATCATGGGCTGACTGTGACGTAACAGTGGTGCGGGGCACAAATGGGAAGCGGGGTGGGCAAAGGGGGGGGGCGTTATGACGTCATGATCTCAGCCCCCCCCCATATCTAGGGACAATGGAACGTTCGTGGGGACCCCAGAGGGAGACCTGGGAGGAGGGTAAGAGGAAACAGCCGGGGGGGAGTGCGTGTGTGACGGAGTTTGTGGGAATGTCTGTGGGGCAAGAGTGCATGGCAGTGGGGGCAGTTGGTTTTATGTGGGGTGTGAGGGAGAATCGGTGTGTGCCTGTATGTGAGAGGGAGGGTGTGTGACCAGAGACTTGGGGTGTGCGGAGGAGAGTGTGATCCAGAGTGAGCGAGACCCCTTACACAGAGCGGTACGTATAGAGAGTGGCCTCGGCAAAGGGGGGAGAGACTGAACTAGACTGGGCTGAAGTGAGGGAGACCCAGATAATTAAACTTCAAAGAGCTCGGACAGCAAAACTGACGGCGAGCCCTGGCAGGGTGGGGGCTTCCTATAAAAGAGGGGACGGGGAGGGACCCTCGGGGCGGAGATTCCGATCCGGAGTGCGGGGGAGGGAAAAGGAGACACTGCGTGGTGGAGCTAGGAATTTGCCCCGGAGGCAGTAGGCGGCGGGGGTGGCTGTGTGAAGGGAGGATGTGGGCACAGTAGGCGCGGGGGTCTCTAGGAGCAGGATTGGCTGGGATGGGAGTGCTGGCTCCAGGGGGATAGCCTGTGAGGAGACTGCGGTGCAGCAGGGGCTGAGCACGGTGGGTCCCATGGGCGCGAGGAGCCTGACCCAGGTTCCGTCCGGGTGACTTCTTCGTGTGCAGCCCCTGGGCAGACAAGGACCCGGGACCGTTATCCGTGCCCAGCGGGGCTGGATTGGGAAGCGAAGCTGGCGAGCGACCCGCCCACGAGGAGGGCGGGTCCGGACTGAGCTCACCGCGCTCCATTGCAGGAAACCCCGGCCCGTAAGTCACCCCATTCACCCGGGGGCGGAGGCGGCCAATCAGGGTGGCAAGGAAGAGAAGGCGGAGCAGCTGCCTGGGACTACTCCAGTGCAGTGACCGGGCAACCCCTAGCCGGGGTCAGCAGCACATTCCCCTTCCTCCCGCTGTGTGAGAGCTCGGAGGGGTCAAGGGCCGGATACACTGAACACGTGGAGACAAAGTAACAAACTCCAAGGGGGCGATTATTTCGACATGGGCATTCTGTTTCTATTAAATACCTGTGTAGCGTTAGCAAAGTGCCTGGCCCTGTATACACCAGCCCACTCCTATGCCTATACAACCAGCACGTGCATATATGCACACACACACACACACAACCAGTCACATCACTGGCACTCACAAAACTAGCCCACTCACACAGATGCATGCAAAACCCTCAGTATTGCAGCACTCCTATTAGTACTTACAGGACACTTACAGGACCAGTCTGGCAGCAGTTTGTTACCCAGGGGTGGGATAGGGTGGAATGGGCAGCTGACATTGTGTTCTCTCAGCCCAGTGGCCAGATGGGAGAAGCCAAGCCTGGCTCACTCCTTTTAGGATTTGGGGAAACTACCCATGTGGTGTCCCGCTAGTGCCACGTGCTGCTGGTGGGTTGCAGAGGGAACTTGGACCAACAGTCTTGCACTTCCCTCCTTGTTGGGGGAGGCTTCTGACGTACATAGTGTCCCCCTAAGACGTTGGGACAATATGCTGGGTCTGGGAGGAGAGTTTGTGTGTCAAAGTCAGGGGTGTGATAGGTTAAGGGAGCAGAGGGGAGATCTCAATTTTCCCTGTGAGGAGACTCCTCTCTCAAATTTGGCGGTGTAAGGGGCTACCCACCCCCCCAGCCTCTACTCCTATAGAGAAAGTAGAGAGAGATGGAGCTAGAAGCAAGAATATGATGGTTCCCCAAATTGTGTATGTGACCTGTTTTTGATCTTGTGATTCCATACAGCAACAGGCATGCAAAGTATATAAAATATCTGTCATGATTGTGACTCCATCTATAGATGGCATGACTATACTTGCAGTCATGATAGTTTGGGAACCTTTGCAGTAGCAGTAAAGTACGGGAAATGGGCCCAGAGGTAGGAGTGGGGCTTGAAGAGGGAGACCAGGCAGTTGGGAGAAAGAAAGATTATATATATATTAGTGCTGCACTATAATGTAAATGGAGTCACTATATTAATTTCATGTATATCGTATATTCATTAGTATTTCAGCTCAATATAGGTATTAGTAAGAAAGCTAGATCCCTTAAAAATGATCTTAAGATTATTATTTTTTAACCTTTCCAAAATATATATAATTATATGTGTATGCACACACATACACAATCTTTATTTTTATATAGCGTCCCCCTGCCGTGGCACTTGGAGCACTTTACATAGAATAATTGAACACAACTTTTAATGCTCACAATAACCCTGTGAGGTAAGCTTAGGCTGAGAGAGTACTGTGACTGGCCCAAGGTCACCCAGTGAGTTTCTGTCTAAGGCAAGACTTGAACCAGAGTCCCTGGGGTCCCCCGCCCCTACCTCCCAATCCAAGTACTGCACACTCAGCTATTACACCACACTGGCTATATAGTACCAGCCCTCTGGCTATGCAGTGTATATATATTAGTGCTGTAACTCAGTCTTTGGAACACTTTGGAAATTGCCAAAGATTACAGTATTCGGTTCGGGAAGTCCTACGTTCCGAAGACCAAGGCCATTATTCCGGAAACTTCGGAAATCACTGTAGACACGGAGGGCTGGTGGACAGTTGAGCTTCTTCTGGACATTAAGCTTAGTGCCATATTTGGTAGGAAGGGGTTTTGGAAGGGGTCAGTTGAGTGATGGTAAGCCAGATGGCAAATTTTGATTGGCTGGCAGGGCAAAATAAAAGTGACTACAGCCATTTTGTCCATTCTCTTTGGTGACTTTGACTGTGTGCTACAGTGCCGCTAGATCTGTAAGTAATAATGTAAGTTGTCCCAAGCTGCTGTGAGGCTGGATGGGGTGGGATAGAAATTTATTATTAAATAAATACAATTAAATAAATAAATTGTCTGTGGGGGAAGAGGGGACCTGGCCTCACCTGGTGTGGTTTGGCCTGTCCTGTCCAAAGGGCTAATGCTGCGGGATGGGGATTACCTTTACCATGTCATGCAGGTTTTTTTGAAAAAAATAATTGGGTGCCACATTGCTTCTAGTTCTGTCTGCTGCTTTGTTGGCACTTGGCACCATGAGGCCAGAGGGATCTCTCTGCTAGGCTCCATTTCCCCCTGCTTGGTCTGTTCAGGTTACCAGTGCCACAGTACCAATGCCATGCCAAGAGGGCGTCCCTGGTGGGGCAGGGGTGTGAATGTCTGGTTTCTTAATTTTGTGACTGCTGGGGTCTGGGCTTGCTGGCTTTCGGTGGGATTTATTTATCCATGCAGTTTCAGACTTTTGTGGGATTGTGTGTGTTGTCTAGGCTGTAGCATGGCACAACAGACCCTACAGGGCATGTTAACAAACATGGCTTAATGGGGAAGAGTCAACATGGATTTAGTAAAGGTAAGTCGTGCCTCACTAACCTGTTGGAATTCTTTGAGGGTGTAAATAAGCATGTGGACAGCAGAGACCCAGTAGATATATAGTGTACCTGGATTTCCAGAAAGGATTTGATAAGGTCCCTCATGAGAGACTCTTGAGAAAAATAAAAAGTCATGGGATAGGAGGTAGTGTCTTACTATGGATCAGAAACTGGTTAAAAGATAGAAAGCAAAGGGTAGGACTAAATGGTCAGTTTTCACAATGGAGAGATGTAAAAAGTGGTGTGCTTCAGGGATCTGTATTTGGACCGGTGCTGTTTAATGTATTTATTAACGATTTGGAAAAGGGTGGTAAGAGTGAGGTGATCAAATTTGCAGATGACACCAAGTTATTCAAGGTTGTTAAAACAGGAGCAGACACTGAGGAACTGCAACAGGATCTTACGACACTGGGTGCCTGCGCATCTAAATGGCAAATGAGATTTAATGTGGACAAGTGCAAGTGATGCACGTAGGGAAAAATAATTCAAACTATACGTATACAATGCTGGGTACGAAGCTAGGAGTTACCACTCAGGAAAAGGATCTGGGGGTGGTTGTGGACAATACAATGAAATCCACAGCACGGTGCGCAGCAGCAGTTAAAAAAGCAAACAGAATATTAGGAATTATTCAGAAGGGGATAGAGAATAAAACTGAGGCTGTCATAATGCCTCTATACAAATCAATGGTGTGACCGCACCTCGAATATTGTGCGCAGTTCTGGTCACCCCATCTCAAAAAAGACATAGCTGAACTAGAAAAGGTTCAGAGAAGGGCAACAAAAATGATCAAGGGCATGGAAGGGCTCCCGTATGAGGAGAGGCTTGGTAGGTTGGGGCTCTTCAGCTTGGAGAAAAGACGACAGAGGAGATATGATAAAGGTCTATAAAATCATGAGTGGTGTGGAACTAATAAACAAGGAGCAGTTATTTACCCTCTCAGCTAGTACTAGAACTAGGGAAACTCCATGAAACTCATGGGTGGCAAGTTTAAAACAAATATTTTTTCACTCAGCGTATAATTGAGTTGTGGAATCTACCGTTGGAGGCTGTGGTAAGGGCCAGTACTATAGCTGAGTTTAAAAGAGGTTTGGACAAGCTTCTAGAAGATAGATCCATTAGCTGCTATTAGCCAGACAGGATCAGGAAACATGACGGGAGCTGGGGGGAAATAACAGGGAATGGCTCCCCCATTGTGACCTGTTGGGTGCTTCTCCCAAGCCACCATGATTGGCCGCTGTTGAAGACAGGATGCTGGGCCAAATGGACCATTGGTCTGACCCAGTATGACACTTCTTATGTTCTTATGTTAATTGTAAAGTGTAACTTCTCTGCCAGCTGCTCGGCACCATAGGGCCAGACTGGGATCTCTCTGCCTGGCTCCACTTCCCTTTGCCTGGTCTATTCAAGTTACCAGTACCACAGTACTAATGCCATGCCAAGAGGGTGCCCCTGTGTGTGTGTGTGTGTGTGTGAATGTCTGGTTTCATAAATATAAAAATACAAAATATATACAAATATAAAACAATACAATCCATAATGGAGAATGTCAAAAGAATAAGCAAAAAAATACCTCACCACTCTAACCCTTAAACCCCCACCCTACCCATCTCCCTCACTGAAAGCCTGGTGAAACAGCCAGGTCTTGCGTTGTCATTGGAAGGAAGGAAGGGAGGTCCTGGGCCTCTGCCGGGAGTTCCACGGCCTAAGTATGGCCACCGAGAACACCCTCTCTGTAGTTGCCCCCTGAGCTACTTGGGGGACTTCAAGAAAGGCACTCCTGGTGGGGCTTGGGGGTGTGTGTGTGAGGTGGTCCCACAGATAGGTGGGGTCTAGGCCATCTGGGCTTTATAGGTAAGTGCCAACACCTTGAATCGGACCCAGAAGACTATTGGCAGCCAGTGCAGAGCTTGGAGCACTGGTGTAATGTGCTCATGGTGACCTGTCCCCATTAGGAGGCGGGACGCCACATTCTGCACCAGCTGCAGTCGCCGAACCATCACCATGGGTGCCCCACATAGACCGTGTTACAATAGTCTAGTCTTGAGGTGATGAAAGCATGGATGATAGTGGCCAGGTCAGAGTCCAATACATACGGCCGAAGCCGTCGCACCAGATGAAATTGGCGAAATGTGCTCCTCACCCCCACCTGGATATCCAGACGGAGCTGGGAATCAAGGAGCACTCCCAGACTGTGAACCTGGAGGACCAGGGGGGGGGCAAACCCCATTAATGACAGGGGACACCACACCCACCTCCTTACCCACTAACATCACCTTTGTTTTGTCAGGATTGAATTTCAGACGGCTTGCCCTCATCTAGTCCCCCACAGCCGCCAAGCACCGAGTAAGCACCAAGACGGCCGAGTCTGGGTCGGATGTAAAAGAGAGGTAGAGTTGGGTGTAATCAGCATATTGATGATATCAAACCCCAAACTGTTTCACGACCTCGCCCAGCAGCTGCATATACACGTTGAACAGGAGAAGGGACAAGATGAAACCTCGCGGGACTCCACATGAAAGGTCAGGGGGATGAAGAACAATCCCTGAGTACCACCTGCTGAGTTCTCCCAGCCAGGAAGGAACGGAACCATTCCAGAACATTCCTGCTCACCCTGGCTTGGTCCCACAGGCGATTCACCAACAGGTCGTGGACAACGGTATCAAAAGCAGCCGACAGATCTAGCAGAATCAGCAGGGTTGACCGACCCTGGTACAATTCCCAGTGGAAGTTGTCGACCAAAGTCATAAGTGCAGTCTCAGTGCCATAACCCAGATGAAAGCTGGACTGTGAGGGATCCAGAAAACCTATGTGGTCTAGATGTCCCTGCAGCTTCTAAGTCACTACCCATTCAATATCCTTCCCTAAAAAGGGAAGGTTAGAGACTGGGTGATAGCTGGCAAGGGAGTCAAAGTCAAGTGATGGCTTCTTGAGCAGAGGCCACACCACTGCCTCTTTGAAGCAGCTTGGACCTCTTCCCTCCCAGAGGGAGGCACTGACCACCCCTACCAGCAACAGCCCCAGCATCTCTTGACTGATCTTGACCAACCAGAACGGGCACAGAGCTAGTTCACAAGAGGTGGCTGTGACTTCCACAAGAACATCCTCTGCATCGGCGGGTGACACCCATTGAAACTGATCCCACGAAGCCAGACAAGACGGGGCTTCCAGAACATCTGGCTCTCCTATTGTAATAAGTGTGGCATCAAAGTCATGGTGAATACGAGCAATTCTATCCGCGAAGTAACCAACAAATCTGTCACAGCAGGCACCAGAAAATTCCAGTTCCAGGTGGAGGGAGGTGGACCGACCAGCCCCCTCACCACCCATAAAAGCTCCGCTGGATGAGACTTTGCTGATGCTGTAAGGGCAGCAAAGAACTCATTCTTTGCTGCCCGCACAGCCACAGCATAGGCTCATAAACTAGATCTATGTCACAATCTGTTGGCTTCAGTATGCGAACGTCGCCACATCGCTCCAACCATCACCCTTCCCACTTCAGTTGTCGCAGGTCCTCCGTAAACCAGGGAGGCCTGTGGCACCAACGCTTAGGGAGTGGATGCCTGGGAGCCATCAGGTCAATGACCTCAGTCAGCAAGGTGTTCCAAAAAGCAATGAGGTCATTGAGCGAACAGTCGTCAAGATCAGAGGTAACTCCCCAAGAGCATTCTGGAACCTCTCTGGTTCCATTAGTCTCCAGGGACGAACCATCTGAACTGGTTCCACACCTCTCCAGGGGCAGACATGTGCTGGGAGACAGGCCCGCAGGAGGTAATGATCCATCTACAACAAGGGCTCCGCTGACACCTCTCCCACCAATGGATCCCCCGCCTCAAGGCCAGTGCAGAAAATCAGGTCCAGGGGATGCCCCCCACCATGTGTCAGGCTGATGACTTGAGACAAGTCCATGGTTGCCATGGCAGCCATGAGCTCACGCTCCGTCCCACCAAGACTGGCATCGGTGTGAATATTGAAGTCCTCCAAGACCAAGGTCTTTGGGGACCACAATACTACTTCCGACACTAGCTCCACTAGAGCATGTAGGGATGCCACCGTACAGGCAGGTGCACGGTATACTAGCAGCACCCCCAATCTGCCTCCCGCCAAATCAATCACAAGATGGAGGCCCTCAATACCCTTCATAATTTGCACTGGATACCTCTAAATGGACCATGAATCCCTAAAAACAATGGCTCTCTCCTCCCCACCCATCCCTGTGGCTGATGCTGTATGGAGTACCCAGCTGGAACAAGGTCAGCTAAAACAGTCCCCGATTCAGTGTCCAGCCAGGTCTCTGTAATGCACACAAGGTTGGCTGCATGGTCCAGGATCAACTCCTGGACAGTTGTAGACTTATTAACAACTGACCTTGTGTTCAACAGCAACAGATTCAGGCCAGGGGACCTCTGATCATGATCCACCTCACCGCCTGCCTGGGAGTTAGTGAGAGGAACAGGCACCAAACACCTGTCCTGTCTCATTGATTACACACATCCCCCATAGGGATTCCCCTGCCCCATTATGACCCCAATAGCTGTGGTCCTCCCCCCCAGCCACCCCCCAGCTGCCCCTACACCTAACCCCCAAAATAACCTACCACATACCAGACCTCCGCAAGCAATCACAGTATTCACAACCATAGCATATATATACCCCTAGTCGTTGACCCTTCAAACCCACAATCTATCAATAAAAAAGCCCAGGCCCCCAGACGAAACCCTCTTTAAAACAATAACCCTGCAAAGCCCCCACTATCATAAACCCCACAACAACCAAAAACCACCCCTCAGAGCTCAGTTCCACACTAGAGAGCCACACCAAAGGGCCCTTTGGCATGGCCCTTAGGTATGCGCCTGCAGGCAGTGCCAGGTTGGGCTGCTCTCTAAGCCCTCCCACTGGAAGTCTCTGCTTTGGAAGCTCGTCCTGCTCCCTCGCCCTCCACAGGGGAGGGGGCATGCTGGTGTCTCACCACAGGGTGGGTAGTCAGGCCCAGTCTCTGCTGAGGGGAGCCCCAGTTCTGGCTTCCAGCCCCGCACAGGGAAGGAAGATACCGGCTTGGGGTTCAAGAACTTTGAAACAAGTTTCTGAAGTTTTCCGAGGTCCTGAATTCCAAGTCCAAATTCTGAAACTTCGGAAACAGTGCTGAAGGGCTGCTGAGTACTCAGAACTTCAGTACTTGGCCCGAGTACTCAGAAGTACTATTCGGTACAGCTCTAATATATACACAGAATGTATGTATACATTGTGTGTATATATACACAGAACTGTGTGTATGTATATACAGTGTGTTTGCTCTATCTCAAAAGATACTGTAGAACTGGAAAAGGTACAGAGAAAGACAACAAAAATAAATCAGGGGTACAGAAGGGCTTTCTTACAAGAAGAATCTTGACAAGTTAGGACTCTTCAGCTTGGAAAAGAGACGACAGAGGGAATATGAGAAAAATTAATAAAATCATGAGTGGTGTGGAACAAGCAAATAGGGAGTTGTTATTTAACCTTTCAAACAGTACGAGGGGACACTCCATGAAACTAACTGGCAGCAAATTTAAAGCAAGTAAAAGGAAGTATTTTTTTCACTTAGCGCACAATTCACTTGTTGGAACTTGATGCCAGAGAATGTGGCCAAGGCCAGTAGCATAGCTGTATTTTTAAAAGGATTGGCAGAGGGCACTTGCACACACGATGGGATGAAGGGGAGAACTGACGTAAGCCGAAATCACAACAAAGGGCTCATATGAATCTTTTTTTCACTTTTTATTTCTCAGGTGGTTGGGGGAAATGGCTGCATTCTGCAACTGTGTGGATCAGGTCTAAGCCATTCAACTTTTCATTCCTAAATCATTCTGACTGCCAGTTGATATACTCTGCAAATTGACTATCAACAGATTATTACAAAACAGGATTTGTGTGGATGGTGAGGAAGATAACAGCTGCTTATTTTGTCTGTTGCTAGTTAAGAGGCTTAAAAAACAATGTAACCTTCAGAATTTGCATTTGCATTAACGTCATTATACGTATTTTATTTTTGGTGACTGTCAGGCCCGTGCCCTGTGGCCATGGAGTCCGGGACCTAAGAGGGGTGCGGGGTACCCCGCTCACCTTGGGGGGTCGCCCAACGCAGGTCCCGGCCCCCCAGGCGCAGCTTGCAACGCGCCTAGGGTTTGGAGTGCCGTTACAGCTACCGACAACACAGCCGCAGGACGTGGGGGGAAGCGTGCCCAGCGTTCAGGGCCCTCCCCCACATCTGCACGTCAATCCTAGGGATGTGGCCACTGAGACACCACCGCTGCAGGTGGAAGCCATGCCCCCAGTCCCGCGGTGCTCAGAATGCTTGTGTAATCGCCTGAGTGCAGGGGATAAAAGCAGCTCCCTGCCACAGTAGCACTGCTGGTGATCAGTGCCTACATCCCTGTGAAACTGGCCCCTTGCTCTTGACTGCTTGTATTTTGACCCTTTGAGACCCTGTTTGTTGTTTGTGTGTGAGTGAGCGACGCGTGGCTGAGGTGAGTGTTTGTAGCATGGATCAGGTAAGTGTGAACTCCTTGATATTTCCTTGTTGCACTATTCCCTGGACCCCCCTAGTGTGGCTGCCCGGTCCTACTCCTCCCCTCCTGGGTTTGGACACCCCGTTCTCATTCACCATACGTCACCCCTGCCCCTTTCCTTTCCCCTGTGTGCATGGTTACAGTGGCTGCCAGGAGGTGTGTGCTCGTCCCCAATATCCAATGATGATCCAGGTTGTGGATTCTTAATCCTAGAGGCCATATCCGATCCTGAGGGTTTGTTTCCAGGCATAACCTCCCTGTCGTGTGGGAGCATGCGTTTGGACCCTTCCTTGCTCCTATCACTTTTCCCTCCCGCCCTATCTCACAGTGACTCACAACATGATCTGGAAACTGGAACCAGCATTAGCTGTTGGTGTTGATGTGCATCTCATTCACATCAGAGGACTCACATTGGTGCAAAGGCTTTGCGCTGGTTGCTACATGGTTTCAGGATCACACCCTCAATAGTGCAGTTCAGACAGCTGAAGTAAGTTTGTGAAGGGAGAGCATTCCCATTAGTGCTGCAATCATGAAATGCCCCTTGGAGTCAGTTTTTAGCAAGACTTTCTCCACTGTGTTTCTCAGCTTGGCAATGTAAATTACACATTGGTAAGATTCCAAGTTTTATCTGCCAATTCAATGTCTCTATGTTAGACTGAAATATAAGTATAGATCTCTTCATTAAATAACCCACCACAAGTAATAAAGATTTAAAACTTGGTTAGTATTTTATTGTGATGGATAGGCTGCAAATGCAACAATAGAAAAGGAAGGTGGGTGGTTAAAGACTATCTAGATGCATTTTCCTACACAATTTATCTCTCCCTCTAGTCACATATATATACACATACATCTACTTTGTTGTTGTGCCTAATACTTATGGTTGCTGCTGCACATATAACAGGGGAAGGGAAAGCTCTAAAGACAAAAGAGAAGAGCCCAAAAGCTATTCTCTAATTCTTGTGTGGATGACCAAAAAATGCAATATAAGATATTTGCCAAAATCTTTTAATATGACTGAGAACTATTACTAAAAATCAAATTATTGTAAAAGACTGAATATGATTGACATAAAAATTGTACAATATATACTTTTATGTGCCGTCACAAACAATAAATGCAGTGCAATAAATGCATACAATAAATGAATACATGATCCAATTGATGTTTTGGGGATTCCTCCCCTTCTTCAGTGGACAATCAATAAAACCTGATTCCAGATCTGTGTGGAGCTGCAAAACACCCTGCACAATCTCTTTTTCTGCAAATGTTGCCTCAAGCCCAGTGCGCAATGGATATAATTTTCCCCTATGGGCAAAAGAACAGGTGAACCAAAGGCCATTATAGTATCTGGCAGAGATTGCAAAAATTGCCCCCAAATCAGTCAATTACCTGCAGGCAATCTTGGCACCGGGTAGAGCAACACCACCTCCTGATTCACTCCAGGGCAGTCTTGTATGTGCTGTGCTTTCCTAGGGGGGCAAAAGGCTGTGTCTCCTGTTTCTTTTAATCCCCTCTCATGTTTGCTTCATGCGTATCCATTGCGCACTGGGCTTGAGGCAACATTTGCACACGAAGAGATTGTGCAGGGTGTTTTGCAGCTCCACACAGATCTGGAATCAGGTTTTATTGATTGTCCAGTGAAGAAGGGGAGGAATCCCCGAAACATCAATTGGATCATTGTATTCATTTATTGTATGCATTTATTGTGTCTGTGATGGCACATAAAAGTATATATTGTACAATTTTTATGTCAATCATATTCAGCCTTTTACAATAATTTGATTTTTAGTAATAGTTCTCAGTCATATTAAAGATTTTGGCATATATCTTATATTGCATTTTTTGGCCATCCACACAAGAATTAGAGAATATCTTTTGGGCTCTTCTCTTTTGTCTTTAGTGCTGCACTATCCGGTGGACAGCGAGAGAGAGTTTTTTCACCCCTTCTGTTTTTGGATTGGGGAAGGGAAAGCTCCCAACCCCAAGAGCCATGTACCAAGATCTTAATGTGGCCGAGTCACTAGCCGAGCCACACATGATCCTCTCCCGCTTTTGTGATTGGCTGGCAGAGCCATTGCTCTGTGGTTCTGGCTCCTGAGATTCTGAGGAACAGCTATGATTCCGCTGCTGAGACTCGGGCGCAATGAGCAATGGAAAAAATGCAGTGAACATGGGTCCCTGAGTAAGGCTGCTTGTCCATGTTACCACACCGGGGAAAACTTACTATAAGAAAACTCACAGCAGGAAAACTAACATGAAGCTTGGAACGTGGGCATGGGGTTAAATGTGTCATATGACACATCTCGTGTTGTTTTCAGTCACGGAAAGCAGGGTTGGATTTTGTGCCCTGTCTTCTATGATTGAAAACATTGAGACACATTATGTCATATGACGCTTTTAACCCCACACCCACATTCCAAGCTTCACATTACTTTCCCCAGTGTGTGTTTTCTTCTCATAAGTTTCCCCCTGCACAGTAATGGGGGCAGGCAGCCAACAGGACCATTAAGACAGTGTGAGGTGTGGACAATCCTGCTCAAGAGCTACATGCAGCCCCCAAGCCAGGTTGCCTACTTCTGACATGAAATATATCTGATTCAAGCCTACCTGCCTACACCGCATACATGAAGCGAGTTTTCATTTCTCAGCCTAGGTTATATACACGTTGGGTTAACACTTTCCTTTACATATATGTTACACATGTGGTCTACATGTATCCGAGGATCTCCTCATGACAATCATCATAAATACTTGGCATTCACACAGCATTTTTCATTCAAGGATTGCAAATATTTTATTTTGAGACTTCAGTATAGCCCTGTGATCCCAGACAGCAGCAAAGCCAATAAACATAGCTGGGTATAAAAACAGATTGGATAAATTCTTGGAGGATAGCTACTAGCCTAGTACATTGGAGGGGGGGCTGTAACCTTTGAGTGTCAGGAGCTGGAAGTGAACAGCAGGGAATAGATCACACCATTATGACTTGTTGGGTACTTATCCAAAACAACTAAGAATGGGCACTGCTGGAGACAGAATGCTGGACTTGATGAACCATTGATCTGACCAAGTATGGCACTTCTTATATTAATGCAAAGTATATTATATCAGTTAGGATCCAGGACGCTATCCACGGATAGCATGATGCCACCTGGGATCCTGATGCACAATCTGTTCTATGGAGGAAAGAACAATTTATGATGCCATTCTTACTAAAGGGTAAACTGAGTCACAGATCTGTCAGAGCTCTTCTAGAAACCAGGCATCAAATCATTTGTCCAAGTGCATAAGAAGCAGAGATGAAAGCAGAGCCAAGAAAGACAGGGGTCCAACCATTAGAACCATTCCCTTCTTAAAATTCAGTCAATCAATATAATCATATCTACCAGTGTTTAAGAATATAAATAAACTCTCTCCTTCCCGAGTATGTTAATATCTGGGAGAAATCCCCAACAATGAGATTTAGAGAGAAGTTCTGGAAACCTCATTCCTGGAGATACTCCTAACTGAACTATACAAGTATTGCAGGGAAAAGGGAATGTTTTAGAGAATATATCTACATTGGCAAAAAAAACACAAGCTACTAGATAGATCTTTTCATTTTCTGTGAATTCAATTCAGTTTGAAGTCTAAATTACTATTGTATGTCAATGGATCGTATCAAACTACAGATACTTTCCCTCTTTTTAAAATCACTCTTTTATTTGAGTAGCAGGTCATAATAAATCATTCACCACTCTTTCTTATGTGCTGCAAAATCTTCTTTCTTGTGTTTCAGTGGCTTCTGTCCAGGCTTACTGTGGCAGCATCATGTTCTTTATCAGTCAGATAAGGGGACAGGATTACAATCCCAGTAAATCAAATTGTGGACTAAAGTCTCGGGCTTAAATTTCACTGCCTACTGCCTTTTTGAATACGGCATTTTCTTCTTTTGTACCATCCATAAATGCTTCCTAACCTGTTTGTAAAACTATATTCACCTACAGAAGCACTCACTTCTGATGAGAATCTTTTTCTCACAAAGATTCTTCTTGATCCAAACATTTCTTGTTTGGTGTGAGTTATAAAGGGATGGCAGCTGAAGCTGTTTTGTCTATTTTAGGACCTCAGAGCAAGATTCGTTGTGACCAGACTATCCCTCCATTCCTTGAAGTTATCTCGTGATTGCTTAATTGCTTTGCATTCACCCAATTCCTTCAGTACATCTGACCTTCAAATCCCTTCTAAAATCCTATCCCTTCCATCAGCCTTTCCCAAGCTCTTCACCCCCACAGGCTAATGGTCTCTCTACTGTCCTGTCTTTCAGGGTTCCCTTCTCCCCTGCAACTAAGCTAAAGACATGCATTTGCAACTTTTCAACTTCATGAATGGTCCCTACTCCCTTGTCTTCCCACTCTTGTCCATCCTAGATTGTAAACCCTCCGGTGCAGGGACCTGTCTCTAATTTAATGATTGTTCAAGTGTAAGGTGCATTGCTGACACTATATACTAATAACTCATAACAAGTACATAATCATCATCTTTGTTATACATTGTTGCAATAGGCCTGCTCTCACTCAGATCACTGGCAAAATTCCTATTCAGTGGCCGGCCCTTTTTAAACAAGCCACACGGCAGAGGGGGCGGTCCGTGGGCACGCCACTGCAGAGGCCATGAGGGGGCACGTGCACATGGGCACACACCCATGCTCCCGGCCTCCCCATGCACAGAGCAACCTGCATTATCACCAGTTGCTCCGTGCATAGGGGATGCGTGGGTTGCAGAGGCGCGCAGCCACGCACCCCCACATTTACATGGGATGCTCCCTCATGTGAACGACGGGTGTCCATGAGGGTCAGCATCTTGTGTAAAAAGGGCCAGTGGTATGTCTTTGATAAATATCCATTGCTGTGGTTCCTCAAATTTTTCCTGAACGACCCCAGCAAACAACAAAGACATACAAAGTATATGAAAAATTGCCATGATTGTAACCCCATCTGCAAACAGCATGATGCCTGCTTGGAAACCAATTCCTGCGATTCATGTTAGCACAGAAGCCGCCTTGCTAAGAAAAAGGATGTGGTAACAGATTTTATTTTCATTTCCTTTGACTTATTAAAACACAGAATTCTGTAGCCAGTAAATGGCTCTAGGTTTTGAAGGGCCCTAGGCAAGAATTTCAAATGGACGTTTATATTTTATGCTCTAGTTCACATAGGGTGTTAACGAACGTGATGGCGGGCGGTTTTGGCCCGCTCTGTTATGCTTTGGCCCAGACCTGGCCTACATGTGTGTGCAGGCGCCACCAGATGGCCTCGGATTGCCCTGGGCCATGTCGGTGGCTAGCCTAAACTGTACTCCCACAGGCCGGGCTAAGGTCCTCCGAACTGGGGCAAAGTGGTCCGGTGTGCGCTAACATGTTTTATTCCTGCCAGCCCTGATCAGGCCCGCCATGGTGGGAGGTAAGGCGCTGGGCACAGCATGAGAATGAAGCCAGCCGGCCGGCCACACGTTCATGCGTCTCCCCGCTCTCCTGGGCCCCAGCCACATGAATATTTATTCCGTGGCCCAAACTGGTCTGGACTGTGTCCATGGCAGTTTTCTGACTCGAACCGGACCAGATTGCTGCCATGACGTGGTCTCGTTTGTTCACCCATAGAAGAATTGTGAAGTCTAATCCAGTTTAAGAGCAGCTGAGGGGTCACTTCAGCTGCAGTGTCCTGTCCAGCTACCTATATCACCTATGTCCAAGGATCCGTGTTCACTGTATTTCCCCCTCATTAGCGGCAATGGGGAAAATGCAGAGAACATAGGTCTCTGGCTATGTCTAAAGCCACTCTTGGCTGTAGCTAAACAGTCTTGTCAAAGACTGAAAGTTCAGCTGAAACACTAAACTTAAAATTAATTCTCAAAGCAAGCAGAACATGTCATAAGACAGCAAAGGATTTAGTACCATCTCAAGCTGTGGCCGTGAGGGTGGCAAAGAAGGAATTCTTTGCTGCCCTCATAGCTGCTGCAAAATCACACCTGGCAGAGCTTTTCCGGGTGGTGAGGGGGCTGGTCAGTCCAGCCTCCCTCCACCTGGAGGGGGAAGATATCCCAGGCCGTCTGTGAGGAGTTTGTCACCTACTTTGCAGACAAGATCATTTGGATTCAGTGTGATTTTGGAGCTGGGATTTACGCAGAGGAAGGAGAGCTTGGGGTTAGATGGATGCCCTGTCTGGTCCATCTTTGTGGAATCATTTTCAGGAAGTGATGCCGGCTGATGCCATGGGTGTCCTGGGGTCTGTTAGGGCCACCTTTTGCAAATTAGATCCATGCCAGTCCTGGTTGGTGAAAGCCTCCAGAGACATCCTGGGGCCGGTGCTGGTGGGGGTGATCAATGCCTCCCTTTGGGAGGGTAGGGTGCCAGACTGCCTCTAGGAGGTGGTGGTGCGGCCCCTGTTAAAGAAACCATCTTTGGATGTTGACGCACCTGCCAGTTACTGGTCTGTCTAGCCTTCCCTTTTTAGGGAAGGTTATTGAACGGGTTGTGGCCCAGCAGCTCCGGGGTCACCTGGATGGCATCAGTTTTCTAGACCCTTTTCAATCGGGGTTTTGCCCAGGGTATAACACTGAGACTGCGTTGGTGGATGACCTCTGCCAAGAGATGGATTCAGGGTGTTCAACACTTCCTGTCCTTTTAGATCTCTTGGCTGCTTTTGATACAGTGGACCATGGGTTATTGCTGAGATGATTGTGGTCCCTGGGTGTGTGTGTGTGTGTATGGACAGAATGGTCCTTGGATGGTTCCGCTCATTCCTCTCAGGAAGGAGCCAGTGGGTGGTGTTGGGGGCTGAAACATCTAGCCCCTGGGACTTCTCTTGAAAACGGACAGCAAGGTTCTATTTTGTCTCCATTATTGTTTAACATCTACATGCAACCCCTGGGGGAGGTTGTGAGATGGTTTGGTGTGTGTTGCCACCAATATGTTGATGACACCCAGCTATACCTCTCATTTTCAACTGACCCAGGCCCTGCAGTCTCAGTGCTTTCCCAGTGCCTGAAGTCAGTGGCTGACTGGATGCGGTGGAGCAGACTGAGGTTGAATCCCAATAAGATGGAGGTGATGGTGGTGGGTTGGGTGGCGGGGATGATGGCTCCCCTCATTGAGGGGGTTTGCCCCCCGCTGTCTCCCCGGGTCCAGAGCTTAGGAGTCCTGTTGGACCCCAGTCTTTGGCTGGATTGCCAGGTAGAGGCGGTGGCAAAGGGAGCCTTTCGCCAGCTACATCTTGTGCAGAGGCTCTGGCCGTATGTTTCGGACTCCGACCTGGCCACCCTCATCCATGCGTTCATTACCTCAAAGCTGGATTACTTCATCGCGCTCTATGTGGGGCTGCCCCTGGTGATGATTCAGAAGCTGCAACTGGTGCAGAATGTGGTGGCCCATCTTCTGACAGGGACAGGCCATGGGACGGGCCATAGGGAGCACATAACACCAGTGCTCCGAGCTCTGCACTGGTTGCCTATAGCATTCCAAGCCCGATTTAAGGTGCTGGTTTTAACCTTTAAAGCCCTACATGGCTTGGGCCCCTCCTATCTGAGAGACCGTCTCATTCCTCAGGTCCTGGGGCAATTCTTGCGGTCCACCGGGGGTGCCTTCTTGGAGGTCCCCAAGGTTAGCCGGGGGGCCACAATGGAGAGGGCGTTCTCGGTGGTTGCACTGCAGCTGTGGAACTCCCTCCCGGAGGAAGCTCAACTGGCCCCGAGTCTGCTGGCCTTCCGCTGGGCCTGTAAGAGCTGGCTGTTCGTCCAGGCCTTCAGGGAAGGGAGTGGGTAGGAGTGGGGGAGACTGGCAGTGGATGGGGGTTGGGTTAGGGAGGGTTTGCCTGTGTTAGCTTTGGAACTACACTGACCAGAGGAAAGAGTAAGTTCTCTACATCTCAGCATTAGCTGTTATTTATTGGGCACATATTAATACTTGATGGAATCCTATGTGGAATTGTCTCTAGAAAATGAGGAGGAGAATTAAAAGCAGTGTTGAAGTTGACAAGAAAAAGTAGAGGATGGTGCCAGGAGGAAAAAACCAAACAAACCAGGATAAAACAAAACAAAGGGAAAACAGTTAAAAAGGATAGACTCATTCGTTATGAAATATTTTATTAGATAAACAGGCACTGGCATTAATAGTCACATTTTACAGGTGAGTTGCAGAGAAGTTAAGTCACTTGCCAAAGGCTCCGAAGGGAATTAGTATCAGAGCTGGTGTTAGGACTAAAGGAGATACTGTGCACTGCGTTCCTCTGTGAAGGTTTTTTTGGTGGCAGCCGAACAGCTTCCATTTTGATGGTGCCTTGTAGAAGGTGATAAGGGAAAATGTGGTAAAACAGAATTCCAAAAAGTTGGGCTTGAAGATTCTGAACAGGTTCTTCTCCCCTGCCCCATCCATAAAAAGTGTGTAGCAGATGCCAAGGGGGTCTAAAGTCTTGTTTACACCCATCTCCTTCCCTGCCTTTTATTTGTTTATAGCCCTCACTTGGTTCACATTCAAGGCCACTCCTCTTTATTAAATGAATGTCTCAGCTCCCATTAACTTAACAGAGGGAGGATAGCATCTTTAGAGTAGAGACTAAGCTCTTGCAGGAAGCCATTGATCTTTGTTTTGCAAATCACACAGTACGTTTATGGGGAATCAAAAACAATGTTGATATGCATGATAGGCTGAATTAAAGCTGGTGGTTAAATACTCACAATAAGTAAGCTCAGGACAGATCCATAATGCATAGATGTGTAAGTATAATGCAGTTCATGCCAAAAAAACAACTCATGATGGCAGCCGTGCCCTGAGCACTTGTACACAGTGGTGCAGCCCCAAACAAGTCAAGTAGATAACGGGGTGCAGGAAACAAAAGGAGCAAATACAAGGGTCGGACCTGCACCACAGAAGTTTAAACGAGTTTGGCCGTTAGTTTCAACAGGATAAGATCGGGCTCATAATTCAGTGCAAATGCCACATCTGCAATCTAGTCAGACATGGAGAAGTCTCTTTTCCTAACTGGCATATTATATTAGTGCTTGTAGACCAAGGACTGCTCCTAGAAACACATTTTCCTTTACCTCACAGGAAACTCCCATATCTTTATTTTATGACTTGGATATTTATTCCCAGAGGCAGGATTCTCAGTCATGGGCCTGATTTTTACATATGCCAAGCACCCGAATTTTAATTAAAGTCAATGTCAGCTTTGCCTCCAGAAATCATATCCGCTGACCTCTATTTTTCAGCTATTTCCTTGTAACTACAGCCAGTGTTAAGTATGTTCAAAACAGTCCCACTGCTTAGCACAAACAGTGAATCATGCCAACAAAATGCAGACGGGTCAGAAGGAAAGTATTATTGTAAGTGGCATGCTTTATTTATTTAAAAAAACAAACATACCTCACTCACAACACAAAGAGAGGCTAGCAACCACGTTGGGTGTTTTTGAACAAGCAAGGCTGAGGGGTGGGGTATCCATGGTCACCGAGGCCACTTTTACACGAGCTGCCGGGGAACGTGTTCTTCAATGTGCCACTGGGAAAAGTCACGCAGGGTTCTTTTAAACGCACCAGAAGTGGCCGCCCACCATAGGAATCACCAGTGCGAGTAGCCTCTTTGAAGACGCGTTCTGGAAACCCCGATATTGAGGTTTCCAGAACGTGTCTTCAAAAAGGCCGCATGCACAGCTGATTCCTATGGCGGTGGCCACTTCCGGTGCATGTAAACACATCCTGCACGGCTTCTGCCAGTGGCGCATTGAAGGAGGATCTTCCCTGGTTGCTCGTGTAAAAGCAGCCTCTTGAGTGGCACAGCTGTGAAGCAGCCACTCAGGCGGAGCGTGGGGGGAGGGATTCTAACGGGTGGCTCCCAGCGTGGGTACTGTAGCAGCTGCCTTGCACTCTCCCTGCCATGGACTGTGGGGGAGGGGGAAGCGTGTCAGGCCGGCCTTTGAAGTTGTCATGTCCTGGGCATGAGCACTGGGGAACCTGACTCCCCTGCTCTCGTGGTCAATTCCTGTGACTTGCAAAGGCCGTGTCCCCCCATCCACAGTGCCTATGAGCAGCGTACTTGTCTGCTGGCTTGGGTAGCCACCCCAGTTCTGACGGGCAGCGAATGGACGGGTGCCTGTTGCCACACACTCTTTTGGCCTGCCCCACATGGCACACTCCGGATTTCTTGGCAGTGCACTGCGAGTGGCCATGAGTCGGTGCTGCATGGTCCACGGGAGCGTGCATTCCCCGGCACCACCTTCAGATGGGGGGTTGGATGAGTGGCTCCTGGGCAGTCATGTGTGGTAGCATCCTGTTTAAAAACACCCTCACACAAAAAGCATCTAATAAAGGCCTTCAGATATTCTCAATCCTCAGCCTCCCAATGCCAGTTGTTCACCTGAAATAACAGTGTCACCTCATTTTAAAAAAAAGTCCTGATTGCTTAAACATTTTCTGAGATGGTTATTTCCTTCTTTACCTTTCCTGAGCAGTACTGCTTTTGTTTTTCTCTCCTGGATTTTGTGTGGTTGCACAAAATGAACACGTTCTCCCTTCAGGGGACCTGGTACAATGAGATCTCATGAACACACAAAATATATCTTAGTACTTACATATACAGAACCCCCCTAATATAGCATACCTTCCAACAGTCCTGCCCTAAGCTGGGGCTGGCCAGCTCTGCCCTTGTCCGCTCTGCCCTCTGTGGGCCAAGGAGATGTCCACTGCAACTGTGCTGGGCACTTATGCCAAGCCACGGCTAGAGCTCCCACACACCTGTGTGCTGCCACTGCTAGAGAAACCTGGGTTATTTACCTCTAACCTTGGTTCTTCGAGATAGGCTCCATCAATCACACCAGTTGGTTCTACACATGCTGAGTCTACCTTGGAAACTTCTTTGAACAGCTCTCTGTCTGCATGTTGTAACTTCTCCCTCAGTGCGCCACGATTTTGGTGGACTCTCATGGGAGGGGCGAGGTGTGAATTGCCTCTGTTCCCTCCAGCCTCTGCATAGAATGATGTCCCTTTTAAGTAGGTTCTGTAATGGCCAGCGCTCTGGACTTTGAATCCAGCAATCCAAGTTCGACTCTCGACGGGACCTCTGCAAGCTCTTCTTTTCGGAAAAGCAGAGGAACAAATCCTGCCCTCTAACTCGCACGCTGCTGGGGATGTTGCCGGAGACATAGAAGGAACGCATGGCCCAGAGAGGCTCTGGCAAGCTGGCAGCCTCCCAAAAGGTGAAGATGCTGCCGCGGCTCCGGGGGCAAAGAGGAGTTGTGTTTCCGCCCGCTTTCAATTCGGGGACCTTTCACGTGTTAGGCAAATGTGATAACCGCTAACCACTACACTACGGAAACGGGGCTGCCTCTGCTCCCGTGACATGGGCCATCGAGGGTCCTCGGAGTGTTGGGCTCCTGGGCAGAGGGATCCAGGTTGAGATGAGGCTTCAGGGTGGGAGCACGTGAGGCAGGCCTTTGTGTGCCCTTTGGTAGGTCAGCTGGTAGAGCGGAGGACTGTAGCAAGCTTATAGAGGCATTGTTAGGTTGCTGATTCGACTCCACCTTGAAGGAGGTGCTGTTTGCTTTTTGCTAAGCCGCGTGACGAATGCCAGGCTGCTGTAGTCCGGTGACGTCTCTTTCTAAGCCAAGCCTGCAAAAAGGCTCAGAGAGGAGCAAGGGGTGGACTACAAGACGCTGTGCCAGCCTGCGGTCGAACCAGGGATTTCCAGGTCTTCAGTCTGACGCTCTTCTAGCAGAGCTACTTTGGCACATGACTTGGTCTGGAAAGTGCATGAGGTAGGCTTTTGCGGGCCCTTTGGTAGCTCAGCTGGTAGAGAGGAGGACTGTAGTGAGCTCGCATAGGCCTCTTTAGGTTGCTGGCTCGAAGGAGGTGCCGTTTGTTTTTTGCTAAGCCGTGTGATGAATGCCAGGCTACCACAGTCGGGAAACCTCTCTTTCTAAGCCAGGCCTGCAAAAAGGCTCGCAGAGGAGCGAGGGCTAGAGTACAAGACACCACACCAGCCTGCCAAAGCCCAGGGTCAAACCAGGGATTTTCAGATCTTCAGTCTGACACTCTCTCAACTGAGCTAATTTGGCCCATGTTTCAATCTGGAAAGCCCACCCCCTGCCGTTTTGCAGCTCTCTAAAATTTGCAACAACAGTAATGCTAGGCGCCCAGAGAAAGGGGCGTGAAGTTTATTTCCAGGTGCCAAAATCGTAAAGAAATGTTTTTGAAAGGTACACATGCATTGCCTCCCCAGAGAGCAAAATCCATGATAGAATTAGAATCCATGATTTCGGACGGCACAAGTAGGAAAGTTTCCTCTGCGCCACACGGCTACCTGCTTTTCTCAACCTAGAGAGGAAGCGGTGACGAGCAGTCCAGCGACGTGACCTGTTCAGCCTGAGAAGCGTGCAGGCTTTTTGCGGGTCCCGTGATGTAACGGCCAGTGCTCCGAACTTTGAATCCAGCAATCCGAGTTCAACTCTCGGCAGGACCTCTGCAAGCTCTTCTTTTCACGAAAGCAGAGGAACAAATCCTGCCCTCTAACTCGCACGCTTATAGAATACTAGCTTCCCCCTCAAGAGAGATGATTCTGGGGTGTTGTTCTGAAGTTAGTAGCCCCTGGTTGGGCTGGGAAAATTTAAATCTATTTTAATGGATGCTATGATGATAATACTCTGAGAGTTTATCTATATTTTAATTTAAATGATGCTACGGCTCTGTGGTGTTATTTTTGTTTGTTTATTGTTAATATGTAGTTTTGTTATGTATTTGTTACGGCTAATCGCCAAACAATAAACTAAACTAAACTTGCACGCTGCTGGGGATGTTGCCGGAGACATAGAAGGAACGCGTGGCCCGGAGATGCTCTGGCAAGCCGGCAGCCTCCCAAAAGGTGAAGATGCTGCCTCGGCTACGGGGGCAAAGAGGAGCCGTGTTTCCACCTGGCTTTGACCCAGGGACCTTTAGGGTGTTAGGCAAATGTGATAACTGCTACACTGAGGAAACAGGGCTGCCTCCGCTCCCATGACATGGGCCATCGAGGGTCCTCGAAGCATTGGGGTCCTGGGTGGAGAGGTCCGGGTTGAGACGAGGTTTCGGGGTGGGAATGCACAAGGTAGGCTTTTGCGGGCCCTTCGGTAGCTCAGCTGGTAGAGCAGAGGACTGTAGTGAGCTCACATAGGCCTCCTTAGACTGCTGGCTCGAAGGAGGTGCTGTTTGCTTTTTGCTAAGCTGTGTGATGAATGCCAGGCTGCCACAGTCTCGCAACCTCTCTTTCTAAGAGGCCTGCAAAGGGGCAAGGGCTAGAGTACAAGACACTGTGCCAGCCTGCCAAAGCCTGGAGTCAAACCAGGGACTTTCAGATCTTCAGTCTGATGCTCTCCCAGCTGAGCTACTTTGGCCCATGCTTCAATCTGGAAAGCCCATCCTGTCCCTGCCATTTTGCAACTCTCTAAAATTTGCAACAACAGTAACACTAGGTGCCCAGAGAAAGGGACGTGAAGTTTATTTCCAGGCAGCAAAATCATAAAGAATTTTTAATTTTTTTTTTAAAGGTACATATGCCTTGCTTCTCTGGAGAACAACATCCAAGACAGGATTAGCACCCGTGACCTCGGATGGCCCAAGCTGCAAAGTTTCCTCTGCACCACACGGCCACTTGCTTTTTTCAACCTAGGGAGGAAATGGTGAGGAGCAGTCCGGCGACATGGCCCGCTCAGCCCAGGAAGCGTGCAGACTTTCTGCTGGTCCCATGGTGTAACGGCCAGGGCTCTGGAGTTTGAATCTAGAGTTTGACTGTCGGTGGAACCTCTGCAAGCTCTTTTTTTTGCGAAAGCAGAGGAAAAAATCCTGTCCATCACCCGAGATCTGCTCAATGCATGGAGGCTCCCCCAACTCAACCTCTTTGCAACTCCACAAAACACAAAATGCCCTCAGTTCTGCAGCAAGTCAGGGTTAGGGACTGGCTTCCTAAATGATGTCTTCCTTTACACTGAGGGAACACTTTTACATACCCCTTTCCCCCATTTCCATTGATTCCTCGAGTTCTCACCAAACTCGCACAGGACAAGGCCAGATGCATTCTCATAGCTGTCAACTGGCCAAAATAACATTGGTACACAGCTAGCATCCATATCCGCAAAATCCTGGATTTTCCCACAGATCCCAAACCTGCTACATCAACACAACAGTGAGATTCTCCACCCCAACCTTCAGTCACTGCACTTAGCAGCCTTGCTGATCTCCAAGACTTGCAGAACTAACCGGCTTAAGTGGTCCACATTCTCAAGAGTGCTTGGAAGACATCAACTAATAGGACCTATGATACAAAATGGAAAAGGTTTATAGCCTGGGCCTCCAAATGCATTTTGGACCTGCAATTAACTACAATAAACCACCTCCTTACTTACCTGGTTCATCTAAAATCTCATGGCCTTGCACCCTCTTCTCTAAAAGTCCATGTGGCTGCAATTTCCACCCATCCTCCTCCCCTGGATGGCCTACTAGTTTGTCCCATCCATTCCTAAAGAGATTTTGGAAAGCATTATTCAATACCTACCCTACCATCTGGGACCTGTGCCCTCCTTGGGATTTGAATCTGGTACTTGCCAAACTCATCCTACCACCCTTGAAACCTTTGGCTTCCTGTTTCCTAGACCTCCTCACGCTCAAAGTCTCTATGCTGGTGGCCCTTACCTCAGTCCACAGAGTAGGGGAACTAGCAGCCCTATCCATGTCCTGTCCCTTCTAACCTTTCATAATTACATGGTCACACTACAACTATCCCCCTCATTCAGACCTAAGGTCATGTCCCAGCTCCGTGTCACAGGACATTGTTCTACCAATATTCTTCTCCAAGCCTCATTCCAGTAATGGTGAATCTGCACTACACATGCTGGATGTTAAGCGTATGCATTCATTCTACCATGACAGAACCAGACCCTTTTGCAAATCCACATCACTATTCATCAATTCAGAAGGTCCTTCCCTCGGCTCCAAGGTTACTTCCCAGATTATATCCTCCTGGCTCGCTGAGTGTATCTCCTTATGCTATAAGCTCTCTGATAAGAAACCTTCACAAGGCATCAATGGCCAATTGGCCATTCCACGAGAGAGCTATGGCAAGGTCTGCAGTTTGGAGTTGCAAATTCCCCATAGACCAGATTTACAAAGCAGCTACATGGTCCTCAGTCACACCTTTGCCAAACATTATGTACTGGAGATTTCTGCCCGAGCAGACACTGGTTTTAGGAGAGCGGTTTTACAATCCCTTTTCAGCTAGGCATATGCCTTCTCTCTTCTGGGACTACTGCTGTTTTATTCTCTCAATAAATAGTTGATGAAGCCCCACTCAAAGAAGAAACCAAGGTTACTACCTTTAACTTTGGTTCTTTGAAATGGGCTCCGTTGCTTACCCCACCCACCCAGAATCACTGCAGGGCTCCATCCTATCCCCTCTCCTGTTCAACGTGTACATGCAGCCTTTGGGAGAGGTTGTTAGTTAGTATTGAGTGAGTTGTCATCAATATGCTGTTGACACCCAGCTATATCTTTCATTTTCCTCCGACTCAGACCCTGCAGTCTCTGTGCTTACCTGGTGTTTGTCCGNGAATCACTGCAGGGCTCCATCCTATCCCCTCTCCTGTTCAACGTGTACATGCAGCCTTTGGGAGAGGTCGTTAGGGAGTATGGAGTGAGTTGTCATCAATATGTTGATGACACCCAGCTATATCTTTCATTTTCCTCCGACTCAGACCCTGCAGTCTCTGTGCTTACCTGGTGTTTGTCCGGTGTAGGGGATTGAATGAGGGCGAGCCGCCTGAAACTAAATCCTGACAAGATGGAGGTGATGGTTGTGGGGAAGGCCGGGGTGGTGGTGGCCCCCATCATTGATGGGGTTCGCCCCCCCCCCAGTTTCTCAGGTCTGGAGGTGCTCCTGGACCCACAGCTCCGCCTGGATGCCCAGGTGACGGCTGTGGCGAAGGGAGCATTTCGCCAGTTACATCTGGTGCGTCGGCTTAGGCCGTATGTCTCAGACTTGGATCTGGCCACAGTCATCCATGCTTTTATTACCTCAAGACTGGATTACTGCAACACACTCTATGTGGGGCTACCCTTGGTATTGGTTCGGAAGCTGCAGCTGGTACAGAATGCAGCGGCCAGTCTCTTAACGGGGACAGGCCGACCTGAGTATATAACACCGGTGCTTCGCTCTCTACACTGGCTGCCGGTAGGTTTCCAGTCCCAATTCAAGGTGTTGGTGCTGACCTTTAAAGCCCTAAATGACTTGGGCCCTGCCTACCTGCAGGACCGTCTCACCCTCCGGGTCCTGGAGCAGACAATCTAAGACCTGGCTGTTCCGCCGGGCCTTTCCCGAGGGAGATGGGGTGGGTGGGTTGGGTTGGGTTAGGGTGGGGGGCGGGGAATGGGGTTTTACATTGTTTTAATTGAAATTATTATGGTCTATTTTAATGTTTTGATATATTGTGAGCCGCCCCGAGATGCCCGAGGCAGGAGGGGGCAGCCTATAAACTGTAATAAATAAATAAATAAATAAAAAATAAAAATTAACTATTGCCCAACTGAGCATCACACAAGGGGGTGTGGGTTGGGGCAGGGGTCGTCTCAGCAAATGGGCAGCTTCTGCCGTGCAGGATGGACCTTGCTCCTCAGCTGCTCTGCGGGGCTGGCAAGACTGGGATGCTGTAATCCTTCTGCGGCTTCTATTTCTCTTGTAAAATTGTGTTATCAAAACATCTTGAGCTGGTTTCCTGTTTTTCTTTGTATTCAGGTTGAGGTTTTGACACTGCTTTTTTGGAGGCTACTCATGCCATCCTGAAAACCCATACCTTAGCAGCCCCACTGAAGACATACATGAGTATACGTTCAATTTTGTTTCTGCATATCCACTTGCTCAAAGGTAGCTTTCAATAGCGGTTTCATTTAACTGCATTTTTTTTTTTTAACATTTGACAAACTGACAAAAATCAGGTTTTAACTTTTTACCCACTTTGGTGGAATTCTGTGCTTCATGAAAGCTACATAGTTGACTTATCTCTCTCTCTCCCCCCCCCCCCCCC
>QEPC01012460.1:362121-379206 GCA_003113815.1 Sphenodon punctatus | reverse complement strand
CCCCCCCCCCCCCCCCCATTTAAAATAAAGATTGCAGGTTATTGTTCTAGTCTTCTGTACCTCAGCTTGTTCTATGTAAGCTTGTGAAAATCAATTTACTAAAAACAAATTAGTATGTGTGAGATTTGGATGTGCCAGTTGCCTCATCTTGCATTTTTAAAACAAACACTAAAAAAACCTCTTGACTTGGTCCTTTTTTCTTGCAACAAATGTTTGAAAAAAATCAAAAGATGTATTGAAACTGACAGTTTATTTGAATAAAAATTCATACGTCGTGAATGTTAAAAGATATGTGAAGGAGTTTATTTCCTCTATCACCAAACAAGGAACAGTATTATAAGAAGGAAAACAGTATTAAACTAAAGTTACTCTCTCTCCCCTTCAGTGTAGAGCTTTTTCCTACTATCTTCAGTAACTCCTCCTGCTTGTCTTCCAGCTACAAACAGAATCAGTTTAGTATTTTTACATACTCAAAACATAAATAATATGCTTCATTTTTACAGGAAATTACCTTGGCTACAGACAGATTCACCGGGTACCAGCCAGCTCTTGTGCAGTATAATGTGCATATATATCACAAAATTAAAAGTAAATAAATAAAGTATTGGGTCATCCCTGGACACCAGCTGACTTACCTCACCCTGGCCTCCCATCCTGTAGCTGCTAATTGATCTCTGCCTCCCTCTGAATTCTGCAGAGAGCTGAGCTTGCTCTCTGCCTCCCTGCCATGCACTCGTATGTAGGAGCTCCCACAGACCTTATGTGGGACCCAACAGTAAATTATCTGAGTGGGGAGCAAGGAAGTTTCTTTCCAGTTGTGTGCAACACTCCAATCAGTCCCCATTTCCAGAGGGACTGTAGCAGGGGGGTCTTCCCAGGGCCACATGGGGGCACTGGGGTGTCTCTAGGGGAATTAGCTCTACTCTTCTGCTACACCTATTCAGCCCGAGCCTCGGCTGAATCCCCCTTTGAGGAAGAGGGTACCCTCCTAGAGAATCTAACACCACACCAGTCCAGAGGGTATTAAAGTCCTTTATTAGACACAGTACAGTATAGTGTCCACAGTCCCTGGGGCTGCCGGCTTGTCCACCTCCACCCTGCAGGCCCAGCACAGTCACGCTAAGGCACAGGAGCACCACAATATCAACCCCCCAAAGTCCATAGCAGCCAGGCCCTTAGACCCCTGGCTCACAGTAAACCGTCCCCAGGCAGGAGGCTGCCTCCTGGGTACAGCCATTTGCCTGGGTTCACTCTAGTCCTTTTGGTTCTCCAGCCTTCAGTACCCTGGAGAGCATAGAATGGGAAGGATCCCCTTCAGGCTTCTTCAGGGAGATATTGTTTCTTCAGCTCCCAGGCAAAGACTGCCTTCCTCGCTGCTTTGCCTCCTCATATCCAGCAGAATGGGCATGGCCAGGCTTCCTCTTCTTCAGCCTTAAAGGACTATTGTCCTGCCCACTCTGTTTCTGGCATTATCAGCCTGTTTGCTCCACAGGCTGATCTATCTCTCCTGGCTGGCTCTGCCATGCCCCTGGGTGTGCTCAGCCCTTCAGCTGACCCACGCCGCCCCCTTCTTAAAGGGGCAGCAGCCACACAGGACTACTCCCTGCTACAGGAACCAATCAGGGATACGCTGTGTGCTTCCCTGATATCAGCTCCCATGGAAATGGGGACTAATTGGAGTGTTGCACACAGCTGGGAAGAGGCTTCCCTATTCCCCTCCCCAATAATTTACTGTTGGATACCAGCTAAACTATGCAGCCTAACTTTAGCCTAATAGCTCTGCTGTAGGCCTGGGGCTGGGGCTCCAAATGGGGGGTGGCGGGGGAAGACTCCACTTTTATTGCTTTCAGATACTACATTTTGTACATACAACTACAGACTTAGCAAAAACTTTAAAACTTGGGCTCCACTGTAAGTTGTACTCTTAAATGGTCCATGCTACCCTTCACTAGAATACTATAACAAATGCACATTGTGCCTACAAAACATATTCCATAATAAAAAAAACCTCTGGTCTACAAGAAGTGTTAAGGCTCTTGCAAATTTAATCATGCACTAAAAGCAAGGAAATTGCAACTTAAGGCTCTTGCCTTAACTTCCGTGCCATGTTAGCAGTAAAGACATTATACAGTCTCACATATTGTGCTCACTTACAACTTAGGCTCCATTCACCCACACTTTGCCTTTGTCTTTCAGCCCTAATCCTCTTCCTCTTTGCAGGTTGGGGGCAACACTGAAGTTGGGGACTGGAGGACATGAACTGGCTCCTCACCCCCTCTGCTTCCTCTTTAAGAAAGTGAAAACTTAGGAGTTCTGGCTCCCACCCCTTCTCCCCCTTGGTCCCAGCCCTGTAACAGAGAGCTCAGGACTCCTAGCTTCCAGCCTCTCCACCCCACTTTTAATCCAGTAGACTGCACTCCTTTCACGGGCAACTCAATAGTCCTGGTTCTGAGCCTGTTCTCCTCTCTCCTGGTCTCAGCCTTGTAACAGACAACCAAGGAATCCTGGGTCCAAGTCACCCCTCTAATTCTGTTTGCCCCTACTCTCCTCACAGAGAACTCAGAAGTCCTGGGAAATACAATGTTTGTCTGTATGTGTCATATGGAACAGAAATGTGTATGTGGAATGACAAAAAACCAACAACACAGGAGAGGAAATGGAATAACGGAGGGGAGGCTATTGGGAGTCAAAGGATAGGGAGTCAGCTACGGTAAGTGGGTAAGATAATAGGACTGCTTCCTCAGATATTCCATCAGTCTTCCAAATTAGTTATTTCACTCAGAACCTTGTTATTGTAACTATTTCTAATTGCTCCTGTCATTCTACTGAAACTGCTCTCGCTAAGATCACCAACAATCTTCTGGTGGCTAAATCTAAACGTCTCTATTCCATTCTTGTCCTCCTTGATCTCTCTGCTGCCTTCGATACTGTTGACCACTCACTCTTGCTGGATTCCCTTCACTCCCTTGGCTTTTGTGGCTCTGTCCATAACTGGTTCTCCTCCTACCTCTCTGACCGCTCCTTTAATGTGTCTCTCTCCAACTCCGCCTCCTCCTCCTTCCCCCTCTCAGTTGGTGTTCCTCAAGGCTCTGTTCTTGGCCCTCTCCTCTTCTCGATCTATACCTCATCCTTAGGCAAACTCATTGCCTCCCATGGCTTCCAATACCACCTCTATGCTGATGACACTCAACTCTATCTCTCTACTCCCTCTCTCTCTCCCTCTGTTCAAGCTCGTCTCATCAACTGTCTCTCTGACATCTCTACCTGGATGTCTCAACGTCAACTCAAACTCAACATGGCTAAAACTGAACTCCTTATCTTCCCCCCTCATCCTTCCTCTCCTTCCTCACTGTCAATAACTATTGATGGAGTCACCATCCTGCCTGTCCCCCAAGCCCGTAGCCTAGGCTTCATCTTTGACTCAGCCCTTTCTTTTAAACCCTACATTGACTCTGTTGCTAAATCCTGTCGCTTCTCCCTCCATAACATTGCTAAGATTCGCCCTTTTCTCTCTGTCTCGTCTGCCAAAACTCTTGTTCATGCTCTGGTCATCTCTCGCCTCGATTACTGTAACCTCCTTCTCACTGGCCTTCCCCGGTCTCACCTTTCTCCCCTCATCTCTGTCCAAAACTCTGCTGCCAGGGTCATCTACCTCGCCAGTCGCTTCGACCATGTGCAGCCCCTCCTCTCTTCGCTTCACTGGCTTCCCCTTCCTGAACGAATCCTGCACAAGCTCCTAGTCTTCACCTATAAAGCTCTTCACAACCTTGCTCCCCCCTACCTCTCTGCACTTATCGCCCTCCATACTCCAGCCCGTGCACTTCGCTCCTCCTCTGTCCCTTCTCTCACCCTTCCACGCCTTCCCTGCTCCCCTAAGCGCCTTCGTCCCTTCTCACTTGCTGCCCCCCATGCCTGGAACTCCCTCCCTGTCCACATCCGCCTTGCCCCCTCCCTTCATACCTTCAAATCTCTCCTTAAAACTCACCTCTTTCGCTCTGCTCTGTCTGACTCTTTATCCTGCTGAGCCACTATTCCTATACCTACGATCGGTTTACCCTTATCCTTGCAACATGGACCTGCCTGCTGTCATTCTCATCGTAACCAAGCCAAGTACGTGCACTTGAGACCTCGCATCTTCATGAATGTTAGACCCCTTGTCTCTCCCTCTGTTCCCCTTCCTAAGTCTCTCCCCCAGCTCCCGTCTCTCAGATTGTAAGCGCATGGGGCAGGGACCGTGTCTATTTTATTACTTTGTAAAGTGCCAGGTACACTGCTGGCTCTATATAAATGTTTGTTAATAATAATAATAATAATAATAATAATAATTCCACCCACTTACTTAATCCTGCACATTCTTTGTATTTTTCCCTGTCATTCCAACCATTCCACTTACTGCATCTGGTGCCTTCCCCATCATTTCACACCCTCTTGCCTTCCCTATGTATTCCCAAAGATGCAACTGTGTTGTATAATTTCACAATCACTTAATTAGACATTTGAATTGGAGCTGCTGTTGCCTCTATTCCTTCCAATGGCCATGCCATTTTATTAATTTCAATGCATGCCTAACTTAGTTTTAATTAAACATTTGTATATGATTCTACCTAGCTTCACTGTGCTCTGGGAGCCGGGAGGGCAGTGGAGACTAGTGGGTAAGAGGGACGGTTGTGAGCCATTAGTCAGCTGTCCCATTCTCCCCAACTAAAATGAATGGCTAAAGGGAAATGAGGAGGTGAGGGGTCAGATCATGCCCTCCTGTCGCCAGCTTCAGCGTCGCCCTCAACCTGCAAAGAGGAAGAGGATTGGGGCTGAAAGACGAAGGCAAAGTGAGAGTGCATGGAACCTAAGTTGTAAGTGAGCACAATATGTGAGACTGTACAATGTCTTTACTGCTAACATGGCATGGAAGTTAAGGCATGAGCCATAACTTGCAATTTCCATGCTTTTTGGTGCATGATTGAATTTGCAAGAGTCTTAACGCTTCTTGTAAGCCGGAGGTTTTTTTATTATGGAATATCCAAGTTTTTTGTTAAATACAATGCAATGGAGAAAATTTGTCCTGCTAGTGCAGTAGAATGCTGAGCAGCATAACCACTATGGGAGCAGGGCTTAGGGGAGGCCAAGCTGGAAGAGCTGCTACCTTCAGTCTAGAAGGTTGTTACTTCCTTCAAATAGCAAGCAAGGCGAAGCTGGCTTTTTACTGGCAGCTCCCTGCTTTACTAAGAATACAACAGCTTTGGTTCAGTTTAAGCATTGCAAACTTCCAAAAAGTGCTCTCTATGATCTCTCTAGCTCATAGGTTGTACAGAGTCTTCCACTCTACTCCCCACTGTCAGAGCTCCTTTCCTTGTGCAACACTGGCCATTCTGCTTTCTAGGACCTCTCCCTGTACAGGACCCGCTGGCTAGTCCTTGTACAGGGCTCCCTGACTATCCTGTACCCATGTACAGGACTCTTCCCCCTGGCATAATGCTGCCTATCCTGCAGCTCTCCCCCTGTACAAAGTTCCCTCACTCCATTCTCTTCTGTTCAGGGCTCTCCCCTGGCACAATTATGGCCATTAGTTTGCAGCCTTTGTCTCGACAAGACTCTCCCACTTTAATCCCCCTTGGACAGGGCTCCCTTTCTTGCACAATGCTGCCCACTCTGCAGACCTCCCCCTGTACTGGGTTCCATATTCTGTATCCCCAGTAAAGCTGCTCCCTGTAAAGTGCTCCTCCTGTGCATGGCTTCCACTGCAGAAGCTATTTACAGAGACTCTGTCTCTACTCTCTCCCCTTAATGCCCCCCTTTGTGTATACTCCCTCCCTCCTTGCTCCCCCATAGAATTTCCCTTCCTGGGCTGAGGCTTGCCCTTAGAGGCCTCCCAAGAGGACTACACTTGCCACTCTGCCTCACAGGGCTGCTCTGCACAGGACCCATCTCCCTGCTCCCCTCCTGCAGAATTTCCACTGTATCCGCCCAGAGCACCCACTTACCCCTCATTCCTTAGTGGGGTTGGGAAAGTCAGAGGGAGAAGTAGATAGATTCCTTCCCTCCTGTAGCCTCCTGTACCTGTCTCTGGGATAAACCTCTATCCTCTTCCTGCACCTGGGACCATCCCAAGCAAACTCCAGTGCTCTGGCCCCAGCTACACTCATCGCACCATTGGAGCCGCAGCCCACACACCTCATGTTTTTGGAGGGGGAAGGGCTGTCACTGAAATCCATGTGCTCTGTGTTTCTGGGCAGGTTTAGGGGGCAAGATCAGCCACTCTGAACATCACTGTGGGATTAGCTAACTCTGTTGTTTCGCCATCTTGGTGTCCCTGGCCCTCAAGCCGAGGCACCTGCTGTGCGTGATCAGATCAGAATTACCTTCAGCTTTCTCCCTTCCATGGGCCTTGCTTTCCTCCTCTCCCCACCAGATCAGCTGTAAACATGGCTGATAAGTCACTCACACTGCCCCCTGGGAGGTGCAGTTCCCTCTCTTTTCCCAGCACTGATAGGTTTTAGCAAGCAGTGCCTGCTGGGAGTTGTAGTCCCTAGTATTCAAGATTTTTTTTGCTTTTAAACAGTCTCTGCATTACACATAGAATGTTTGCAAGCACTGCACACTTAGGATGATCTCCATAGGCTAACATTGAATTTTCAAGATGTCATAACTTAAAAACTACTATCCGGATTTACAGAAAGTAAATGAAAGGCACACCCCACCAGACTCCTTGAATTTTCTAAAAGGCTTACACCTCCTCCCAACCAACACAAAACCTCTTTACCCTGCTGAGATTGAGACAGTCTAACTTTTGAAAAATCAGGCTTTCAAAGTGCAGTTCTCAAATTGTGATATCACAGCTGTTATCCAACTGATTTGGCTGACATTTGGACAGCTTACACCAGTGATCCTTCACCCCAAATTTTATGATCCTAGCTTTAATCATACCAATTGTATAGCAAATAGAACGTTGGGGCTTTATAATGGCGGGTGTAACACACCTTAACTATTAGAACGCTCCCACGCTTTAATGTGAATGATTCCAATATATAGCTTTTTTTGTTTTGTGACATTTTGTAAGTGAGATGTAGTGAAGGTACAGAGTATGTGCTTGCTTATTGTTAATGGAATCCAAAGTATGCACTGTTTTTTTCAGAGGTGTGAATATGAGTGTATGTTAGTGGAAATTTGAAAAGCTCATTAAAGTTACATTGGTTCCATTTACTCTATTTGCTGAGACTGACTTTGAGGCTGTTGCTTGGGCACATTTTTTTGCATGGATCATTGCTCATGTCTGTTGTTAGAAACAGCTTTCTTTTGATCCAACTCCATATTGAGAACACTGTCCTTAAAGCAAAACAAAACAAAACAAAAAACCCCAAGCCAGCTCAGGTTTATATACTCCATCATAGCCCGTTTCTTTGTGAGCATAATGGTTACGCTCACAAAAGCAATCATCAGAAAACCCACCTCTTCAAAGTATCTCTCACTTACTCATTAGCTTTTGGCAGGTTTATCTGCTTCCAGCCTTCCACCAATTAGTAAAAACTCCTGTATGAATGGCAATGGCATGTAGCCAGTCAGTGTGAGGCTACATTACACAGAGGCTGAACAAAGCAGTCCATGCTGTTGACAATGGACTTCCCTCTTTTCTTTTATTCATGTCAGTTGCTCCCACCCATAAAATAAAACAAATTATTCTAAAAATAAAAAATAAATAAATTAAAAGCTGTCAGTATTGTGTCAGCACTTCGAAAGTGAAGGCTTGGTCGAGGAGGTAAAAGTGGGAACTTTGGGGGGAAGTGTTCATGAAATGTTGGAATTCATGACCTTTTTAAAAAATAAAGGTGAGCATAGTCAAACGTGTACCTTGGGTTTTAGGAAAGTTGATTTTAATGAACTCAGAGAAATGCTAGGGCAGGATCCCATGGCTAGATAAATTAAATAAAAAAGGAGTCCAAGATGGGTGGGAGTTTCTGAAAAATGAGTTACTGAAGGCACAATCACAAACAATTCCAATGAGAAAGAAAAATGGGAGACATCTAAATAATTCCCTTTGCCCCCCACCCACCACTTAAGCAGTGCTGGGGAGGGCGGAGGTCTTTGTCCCCAACCCCATCAAAGAAAGAAGCCAGGCACCCTGGCGGGTGAGCTGCTGTTGCAGGCTTCGGGCATGGACTGTGTATGCTGGTTGCCAGGGGCAGTAGTTAAGGCACAAAAGCAAGTTTCGCCTCGTGGGTGCCGTTTTCACCACTCTGGTCTCAGGCAGCAGTTGGATGCTGCTGCTGCAGCCAGAGCAAGCACCAGCCAGAGGCTCCATGGAACAAGCAGGAAGTTCCAGCCTCCACCAGTGGCGAGCATCAGAGGAAGAAACCTACAGAGTGGCGTGATTCTTGAGGGCGGACTCTCCCCCATGGTGCAGTAGTTCCCCCTCCCCCGGCGGGGCGCATGTTGCAGCTCCGCGGAAGCCTACAGGAGCTTCCCAATGCGGGTTCGCCCCTATCCTTCTGCCGGAAAGACTGTGAGGGCCTCAGAGCTCCCCCCCTCCCCAGGGTATTTGCAGAGCAGACAAGCCCCTCCAGCCACCTGCCTGGGAGGCAGCAAAGGGCACAGAGGCCCCTTAAGGTCTTCTCTCATGTGGAACCAGAGTGGCACAGAGGCCTAGTGCTTCAATGGGTGTAGGCTCATCCTCAGGGCACGGAGAACATAGGGCCTTTGCCATGCCCAGAGGGTGCTGGACCCACAGGGATGGAAGGGAAGGGTGCCCATACCCCACACCTCATGTTGCAGAGGCCCCGGAGGCCCCCTACACAGAGGTAAATGGAGGGGGGGGGGAGCAAGGAGGCATTTTTACTGCCTGCCTCACGCGGTGCCAGAGCCACATGCGCATGAGGTGCTCATTTTTAAATGGTTTTATATGTATTTTATATTTTTTTGTTGGAAGCCGCCCCGAGCTGTTCTCAGGAGGGGCGGGGTATAAATCTAGAAATAAATAAATAAATAAAAGTCCCACCCCCCTTATGGCACCATCCCCTATGAACACCGAACCTCACAGAGGTGGCACAGTGGCATAGGGCCTCTAACATACTCCTTCACATGGCACCAGAGCCTAGATGGCAGATGGGGCCCATGGCCCTCCCTTGTTGCACTGTGCCCCCCTAGGGCCATGCATAGCTAGTGGTGGGGGGCACTGAGGCATGCGACAGCTGGCCTGCCAGCGTGCTGGAGCATTGTGGGCATGCGCTCATGGGAACCCCAGGCCCTGTTCACAACAGAGAACCCCTGGATACCTTGCCTTCTAGGGGCACACAGGCCATTTTCAATATCCTACCCATTCTGTATAAGAAGCACAAGCACATCAAGGCCTGAAAGGGTCTAGGGGCCCTCCAAGTTGTTGAGTTGGCATTAATTCACCCTTATGGCAGCGGGGTTCCCCCTCCCCCCTTCAGAGGCATCAGTAGGGATGTGCAAATGCGGTTTGGGGGTTCGGCGTTCAGCCCGAACTTGGGGTGTCCGGCCCATTCGCAAACACCCCGAACCCAAACTGCCCCTTGCCCGAACCGGCCAAACAAAGTTTGGGTTCCAAAACTGTTCGGGCGGGGGACAGGGGGGAACCCAGTTTCCCCTCCCTCCTCCAGGCTGCATGGGTGGAAGGGGCGCTGGGGCTCACCTCCCCCCACCCTGCCCAGATTCGTAATTTAAAAAAAAAAATTTAAACCCCCACCCCAGGGATCGCCCTACCTGGTGGTGTCGACACTCTGGCCCTGGGTCCGGTTGCGGTGGTGGCGGCAGCAGCAGCGGGTCCGGCGGCGTTCCGAAGTGCTTCAGGCCTCTACTAGGCCTTCTGGGTCACATGACCCGGAAGGCCTAGTAGGGGTCTGAAGCGCTCCAGAGCACCGCCGGACCTGCTGCTGCCGCCACTGCCACCACTGGACCCAGGGCCAGAGCCCTGGCACCACCAGGTAGGGCGATCCCTGGGGTGGGGGTTTAAAAAATAAAGATTTTTTTTTTTATGAGGCTGGGTGGGAAGAGAGGTGAGCCCTGGTGCCCCTTCTAACCGTGCAGTCGGGAGGGAAAACCAGGTTCCCCCCATCCCCTGCCCCCCGCTCAAATGGGCTCAGCCCCCCCTGAACAGGTTCAGGCCAAACAGCCAGAACCCGAACGGTTTTGGGGGGGCTGAACCCCAAACAGGCCAAACCCCAACCCCCCCCGTGTTCACACATCCCTAGGCATCAGGGCTCATCCTGAGTGCCGCCCCATTCCTTCAGTGCCCCCCCCAAGCACCATTATTGTTCAGCGGCTGGGTGGGGTTGGGCAAAAGTTCCTAACGATTATGGTATTATAAAGTCAGACAGGAAGGCAGTCCTAATAGTCTGAATAATAATAATAATTAATAATTATCTTTAATTGTGTATAGCGTCCCCCCTGCCGGGATGCTGGGAGCACTTTACATATAAAATAAACTTTCAATCCTTGCAGGAACCTTGTAGGGTGGGGTTGGGCTGGGAGAGGGTTGTGGCTGGCCTGGGGTCACCTGGTGGATTTCCAGCTGGGGCGAGACTAAGCTAGGGTCTCCACCTCCCCGTCAGGCTGCAGTGCAATTGGCCATTACACCACACCGGCTCTCTTTCATTGGCTGTAATAAGGACCTATGTTATGCCCTGCATAGTCACTAAGGGGCATTTCTTATGCCTATAGGAAGCGCCACTAGATTGTACCAGGTGGACACGTAAGCAATGGTATGCGTAGGCTGATGGGAAAGTAATCCTTTGCGGGAGTGAATGTTGCTTGGGGCCAAAACAAATTCTCTGGGTTTATTCAGCTGTACTCGGCTGAAGGTGTGCTATGGTGCTTGTATCCGAGTCAGTCTCATGCACACTACAGCTGGCTAGTATAGTTATGCCCTCAATGAAGTTATGCCCGCTGGAGACCCAGCATTTTGCCGATGTAGAGAGCAGTTAGGTGTGTAGTCCCACCTTATTACCATATATCAGTAACGTTACTTAAATCATACAAGATTACACATGGGTGTAATCTACACAACCCAATCTAGATTACACAACCCAGTCTAGTCCAGATTCATATGTCGCCCTGTGCTACACACCACAAAATAGTGCTACCCCTTGGGTGCCCTTTTGGATAACCCATCCGGTTAAGGGATAGAGGTGTCCGGAGCGTGTTACCACAAGGTAACCCAGGTCTCCTTCCCCCACAAAAGTCTCCACAGTGTGTAAGATAGCATCAGTTTTTCAACATGACCTAATAGCTAGGCTTAGTTATGAGACTGAAGCGGTCCCTAGAGGAATGTATGTGATAAGGCAATGCAGACTAGGAATAGCATTCAGTGCAGCTTGCACCCACATTTTCACATATGCTGCAGGGCTAGTGCGAATGTGCAACAATGGGTAGTCAATGGAGGGCATGCACAGCCAGTAGAAAATGATCACACCCAGCATATACTAGGTGATAAGATGTACAGGCCGAAAGTAAAGACACATAGGCCTCTGGTCCAGGGTACATCCTGCTGCAACACACCAGGGGCTCCCCATCAGTCTAGTCAGTCGCTAGACAGAAATAAATGCTGCATGAAGCACTTCCATTTAACTGTCATAATCATCAAGGAAACTGATTGCATGCACAATCCAGGCGGTAGCCATGTACTGTTGCACAACACCAGGGCACTCCACAAGCAACAAGCACGGGGCACGAAGGGGACCAACCCCCCATACACCCTCCCCTTAATCTTAAACCAAGCCCATATTCGACAGAGCAGCCTGTTGCAGCCCTGTTGTGTCATGCCACCCACTTTGGTTCATTTAAGGAACCACCCAGCAATATCTCACCCAGCAATATCCTACAATTGCTGTCTCATCCAGCAATATCCTACAATTGAGCCTGGCATCCATAGGTGCAGTGGGACCGAAGACTGCATGCTGTGTAGACATACGGTAATTTGCCCCTCCCCTCTGACTTGTTGCCCTTTTGGGGCGCCGGTGCCATTGAAGGGCTCATATGCACACAAATGAAGGGGTGAATTCAGTCATCCACGTGCATGTGGCTGGTATAAGTAAGTTTCAGCCAGAGGGAACTGAGAACTAGACGGATAGGCATGAAAATAACCCTGATCGCATGGATCACGTAATCGCCACAGCAATCCCTAGTACACAATACACGGCCTCTAAATGACACCATAAGAGGGCATATCATTATGTGGCATTACATTGTTTGTTTCCAAGGAGCATTTTTTTCAGGGTTATCCTGCTATCCAACACAGATGACAGAACCCTCCAGTGGGACGTTACAGGTGGGAGGAGGGCACCCACACATCACTCTCACCAATTTGTGGCGGATACTTGGTATTTGCCCACAAGGCTAAGTTGACAGTGTAGCCACCCAGGTTGCACCAGTGGGTAAGTTGCTGTTCAAGCGAGGGAGTGGTTTCTGGATCCCAACTGAGTGAAGTAGCGTGGCAGTTGCCCTCTTGAACTGTGTCACCAGGGCAGCCTCCACACTCCAGTTCTCCCAGATAAACCTCTAGGCTTAATTACAGCACTCACCGCTCTTGCGGTTCCCCTCAGTAGATGTCGGAGGCTCTAGGTCCCTCTGGGCACTAACGCACCCACCTTCAGACTATGTGGTATTCAGGGTGTGCAGCCACAATGCCAACTTCCATAAGGAATTAGGTTCCAGAAAATTGTAAGTGGCCTAGCAGGATGGCATCCACTGTGGGGCTCATGGCAGGCCCAAACATGGCACATGGGGAGGCAGTGTTTCAGGGCATTTCACCATTGGGCTTGTTAGATTCTGAAATTGGCAGTGATGACTTGTACATTCCTTCCCTCACGTCTCGTCTAATTTATAAGAACCACCACACAGCAGTGTTGTACATGACGACAGGGATTGCTGCTGGTCCCGGGCAGCCAGGTGGTGGGCCATCCCCACGAAGGGATCCTGACTCGAGCAGGGCCTCGACCTAAGTCATCCAGAGGCCAGGAAGGGCAAGGGTCATGAGAGCTTAAGTCACCACCTCATACGGCTTCAGCAGAGCGCTAGGGATGGGCGAACGCGGTTCGGAGTTCGGACCGAACTCGAATAGTTCGGTCGACCGAACTGAACGTTCGAACTGAACTCGAATTCAGAAGTTCGGACTGAACTCGAACAGTTCGGTCAACCGAACCGAACGTTCGAACCGAACTCGAATTCGAACGTTCGGTTCGGATGCGTTCGGTGAGTTCGGAATTGAATTTCCATTGGTTTCAATGGAAAACACATTATCGGCTGTAACTTTTTTGTTTTTTAAGCTATGTGGCTGAAATTTGGGGTGCCTCTACCTTCAATAGAACTCATTATGTGCACCAAATATCAAAACAATTGGATAAAGGAATCCGATTTTAGAAGCAGTTGCATTATTGTATTTTGCAATATTCTACATATACATTCTTAGCTGTAACTTCTTTGCCTCACATCTAATGTAGGTGAAACATGTTAAGTTTATACCCCTTCCCATAGTAACTATCTTTGCCAAATTTCAGAAGGATTGGACAAAAGGTCTTGGTGGTATAAGCAATTAACAAATAAATGTATGTCTGATTATAACATCTTTGTAGTCCAACCAGTGTACATGAAATTTGGCAGGACTATATATTTCACTTTCATGATCATCTCTGCCAAATATCAGAGAGATATTATAAAGGGTCTCAATTTTATATGCCTGTACAACAAATGTAGAGAAGGGGCCTATGCCTGGGATTCTCTTATGTCACTGTGGTATAAGATCGGTTTGTGATGCAAATTGGCCAACAGAAGTGGTTCCCTTTATCAAAATCTCCTGTACATTTGCTGAAATAGCAGGAACGGTATTTGATACATTCCTGTCAAATATCCTGTAAACAGAATGGAATATCAAAATGTAACAGCTGGAAATGTATTTTCAGGTTAATGTCTTATACCCTTGGGACCCTTTATCCACTCTTTCCTAAAATTGGCAGAAATATTAAGCATATGGAGGGATGTAATATGTACAAGTTTCATGAACATTGGATGCAAGATAAAGAAGTTGTAGTCATGAATGTGTATGGAGCTTTTCTTAAAATCACAACATTCAATTGCTTCTGAAATCGGTTTCCTTTATCTAATCGTTCTGAATCTTGGTACACTTGGTGCTCTCCATTGGGGGTACAATCTCCCTAAATTTCATCAAAAAGTAATAAGAAACAAAATGTTATACCCAGAAATATGCTTTTCAGTTTTTTCCTTTTATTTCAAAAACCAAATGTCATTTTCAGTTCCTGATTGCACTGAACTAAAGATCGAACCGATTCTGCCTGAACCAAATATCGAATCCGAACTCAACATTCGAACCGAACCACCGAATGGCTGAATATTCGAACCAACGAACTGAACCAAACGGGTGAACCGAACAGACGAAACGAACACAGACGAAACGAACGGCCGAACCCGAACCACGATCTGTTCGGCCATCCCTACAGAGCGCTACCAGATGTTGTTATAATATAAAGGGGATGACATGGATTTGCCTGGGGTTACAGAGTGAGATTACAGTAGGACAGGAAGGCTGAATGGATATAGCACATCTGCCCCCTACTCACGTTCCCGAGCGGACAGAAGGAATGGAGAGGAGAGTACTTGTATGCCATCCCTCCGCTCAAGAGATAAGGATGGGAGAAGGGCTAATAACTATGAGACAGATTTGCCCTGGCTCATGGCAGTCAGCGAACCCCTAAATGGGAAAGCTTGTCTTCAGGCCCAGGATTTCAACAGCGGAAGGTGTACACCCTTCTTAAGGGGCAATGAGCTCATTGATGGGAGTTGGGACAGGACGAGTTAGAGCAAATCATAGGTTAATTCTGGGGATGAGGTGCAAAACCAGCGAAGCATGCATTGGTGGTTTGCTGTGGCAGGGGTTCAGTAACTGGTAGAAAGGTTATCTGGAATAGTAAAGCATTCGATGAAAACATCTTCATAAGGGGCTTAACAGCAGAATCAAGAGCAAGTACGGTCAGGTTCAGGCCATCATCCCAAGGTGGATGGTCGAGTTCTGCACTTGAGGACAGGACAGTCCAGGATGGATTATGGCCTCCTCACCTGCTTCAAGGCCACTATTAATTTAATGTGCCTTCCCAACCCAGCCATGCAGCTGGAGGGTAGAGTGACTGCAGTACCCAAGGGACATCAGTCTGCCTGCGACTGCAGTTGGTTACCTAGTCCTGGTAATCCAACACGCCTGCCCCAACTCAGCTGGGGGGTGGGAGGGTAGAGTCACCTGCTTTGTACAGCACAGAGTGATGACGGTACCTGAGCAAACAGCAGGCCGCTCATAACCTCTGTTGGTTACGTTGTGTTACTGGAGCTGGTATTGGGAATGGCCCATCCTCAGATAACCTGGATTAGATTAACTGATTTCAAAGAAAGAGTGCAGCCATTTAAAAACCCAACATGTGTGCTTCTCTTCTTCTGGGATGCGAGACAATTCCCTTCCCCACCTGCCCCGGCCTAGTTAAACAGTCCTGGGGAGGGCGGAGGGCTTTGTCCCCACCCCCATCAAAGGAAGGAGGCAGGCATCTTGGCGGGTGAGTCAGTGCTGTAGCTTTCAGACATGGTCTGTGTAGGGGCAACAGTTAAGGCGCAAAAGCAAGTCTCGCCTCGCTGCACTTGCCGGCACTATTTTCATTGCTCTGGCCTCAGGCAGCAGTCCAAAAGGGAAACTGAGCCCAACCTGGCAGAAGTAGCATGAATGATGAGGGGAAAGGATTGCAGTTTAGGATAGACAAAGACTTGGTCAGAGAATACCTAGCTACTCCGAATGAGTTCAAGTCTTTGGGGTCAGATGAATTACATCCTACTGTACTGAAGAACTTTCTGATGTACTCTCAGAACATTTGTCTATCATCTTTGAGAACTCTTGGAGAACAGGAGAGGGGACAGAAGACTGGAGACGGGCAAATGTTGTCCCTATCTTCAAAAAAGGGGGGAAAGGAGGATCCAGGAAACTATAGACTGGTCAACCTGACATCGATACCTGGAAAGATACTAGAACAGATTATAAAGCAGTCAGTCTGTAAGCATCTAAAAAAACAACTCCGTGATTACTAGAAGCCAGCATGGATTTGTCAATAATATGTCATGCCAGACTAATCTTATCTCCTTTTTTGATTGAATTACTAGTTTAATGGATCATGGGAACGCTGTAGACATAATATATCTTGATTTCAGTAAGGTATTTGACAAAGTCCTCCATGATATTCCTTCCTGAGAAGCTGGTAAAATGTGAGCTAGATGATAATACTATTAGGTGGATTTACAGCTGGTTAAAGAACCGTACTCAGAGAGTGCTCATCAATGGCTCCTCATCAATGTTGTCGACTCAAGTGGGTGCTACAGGGCTCAGTCCTGGACCCAGTACCATTCAACATCTTTATTAATGACTTGGATGAAAGAGTAGAGGGAATACTTATTAAATATGCAGATGACACAAAACTGGGAGTGATAGCTAACACCTTAGAAGACAAATAAAATTCAAAATGATCTTGATAAGTTGGCAAACTGGGCTGAGACTAAAAATGAAGTTCAGCAGAGATAACTGTAAAGTTCTGACTTTAGGTAAGAAAAAATTAAATGTACACTAGAGGATGGGGGATACCTGACTTGGCAGCAATATATGTTGAAAAGGATCTGGGGATTGTAGTTGATCACAAACTGAACTGAGTCAGCAGTGTGATGCAGCTGCAAAAAAGGCTAATGCAATTTTAGGCTGCATTATCAGAAGCATTGTGTCCAGGTCACGAGAAGTAATAGTTCCACTCTATTCTGTGCTGGTCAGACCTTGTCTGGAGTACTGTGTCCAGTTCTGGGCACCGCACTTTAAGAAGGACATTGGGTATTTTCAGACGTGACAGAGCCTGTATTGGCCCCGTCATGGAATCACCAATCGATCCCCTACCGGGATCAAACCAGCACGTCCAACAGACATGCTGGCTGATCCCGGCAGGGAATCGGGGAGGGGGAGGGGCTGCGTGACTCAACATGCGGCCGCACAGCCCCGCCCCTCCCTGCTCCCTAGGCCACCCGCCCTCTTGGGAGACGGGCGGACGC
>QEPC01012460.1:344348-361473 GCA_003113815.1 Sphenodon punctatus | reverse complement strand
AAAAAAAAAAGCCACTACAAAGTATAATAAACATCACTGTCAGGCTCAGCAATAGTGTGTGACTGTTGTTTGAAGGAGCTGTGGATCCTCTGTGAAGAAGCCCCTGGAATTGGAGCAGCTGTCTCTGAGGCCATTTTCAGACATGCCCCCCCAATATTTGGGCTGCGGGGGAGAATGCGCAGCCCGAATATGCGTGGGGATTGGCCGGTCTGAAAGTCAGAGAAGCGATTTCCTGCTTTGCATCCCCGTGCGTCTCTGCCGGCAAAGCCACATGGGGGGGCCTTTCAGACCGGCCAATCCACGCGCCTATTTGGGCTGCGCATTCCCCCTGCAGCCCAAATATGCGCGCGTGGGGGGGGGGGCATGTCTGAAAGTGACCTAAGTGTACATGACAAGAGAAAATTTATATTATGCTCATTTAGGATCCAAAATGAGCCATACAGAGATGAAACAAGGGCTTAATTTGTGGAGGGGCTTGTCATGGGGGAGGGGGGCTGAGCCCTAGGAAATGGCCATCATAAATTAAATCACAAGAACTCCTGTTTTGCTACACAGAGGCAGGTTAGTCCAGTGGTTAGGTTGCTAGTTCAAGAATAGGGTTCCTTTCCCTGCTCCAACAAGCTCTGGGCAGTGGGACGGTTTCTAGGGCAGGCTTGGGCCCTGGCAATTTTCTTTCTTTCTTTCTTATTAAACACTGGATGAAACTAACTCTGGGTAAAAATTTCAGAAGTGCCTCATTCACTTAAGAGCTTTTTTCTGCAATCCTAATCCTGCTAAACACTGAAGACAATGGGGCTTCACTGGCATAAATATGTTCAGGTTTGCAGCCAAAGGCTCCAGAATTCAATACTCTGCACAGACATAAACCCCTGTGACGTGAATGGGGCTTATGCTGGTGCAAGGCTTTGGGGTCAAAAGCCTGAATTTAATTGGATTTAGACACCTAAGTGCCTATGGTATTTTTCAAAGAGACACTAATGGTGCAATCCTCCACCATTCAAGTCAACGGTTCAGCTCCCAAACGTCTTGTCTATGTGACCCATGGCAGCAACAAAGACATACAAAGTCGCTCAGCGAACTATCAATAGGCATTGTGATCCCATATACAGATAGCACAATTCTACTTGAGATCCTGGCCCACAAGTTGGGACCATAGATTAATATTACAGAAATGATTTTAGTTGTAATTAAATCAAAACAAAGGAAACACTCCCTCCGGCCTTTAGCCTTGTAACAGTTAATTTTAGTGACACCTAAATACGGGGCCAAGATTGGCATATCATCATGGCATATCATCATCCCTTTAAAAAGGGGCACTTCATGGTACGAACCTACCTAAATCCCTCCCTACCTAAATACTATAGTACGCTCATGGAATGCACGTGCTTTGGTATTGCATACTTTACATTTATTCGTAACTCAAGAGTTCTCTTTACACCATGTGCTGTGTATTATATAGTGTACGTTTGTGAAGAATTACAATCCAATCTAGCATGGGAAGCATGTGCTAGCAAAAATAAAGTCTGTCCCTAGTAAAGCTTCATCAAATATGCCTCCCCTGCTAAATATTATGATGCAGCATTACATAACAAACAAACAGAGACTGCCAGCCAGCACCAAATGAGGATGCCATAGTAAATTATGACTGGTTATTGTATTAGCTACTCTAATTCAATAACTCAAAAATATAGGTGGGCTTTTATGGGACTGAATTCATTAGATCAAAGCCACTTTTCTGCAAGTACCCCTCACCTACCTACTTAAATATTTTCAGCATGCACCCAGGAGTCCATTAGAAACCTTACAGCCATAAGCTTCCAGTTGGCTTAGAACAGCCTTCCAGGCAGAATTCAAGGTGCTAGTTTTGACCTATAAAACTCTAAATGGCTTGAGCCAAACCTATCTGAAAGCCTCTTCCCCTATGTTCCATCGCAAACCTCAAGGTCAGTCGAGAACAGTCCCCTGCTAATTCCACCATGGCGCCAGGAGCGTACAGCCAGGGCGTGCAGTGAGGCTTTCTCAGTGGCTGCCCTAAAGCTCCGGAACCCCGCCCCGTTCCGAATGGAAGTTTGCCAAAGTCCGAGGATCTTCTGAAGGCAGTGTAAGACCTTCCTATTTCGTCAGGGTTTTAGGGGGGCTTGGGCTTGGTTTTTTTGAGGGGGGCGGAGATTACATTTATGCTGTATTGTTGTGGAGCCCTCAGGATAGGGTGGGCTAGAAGTCCAAATCAATATAAAAACAACTCCCTGTCACCAAATGCTTTCAACAGCCAACAGAAGCAGAAGAAGCTCCCTTCAGAGCTCTCTTCAGGCCAAGGTGTGTGATCCTGGCAGGTTGCCTTGCTTGGCCCAGTCTGCTCCCTCCAAGCTTCTGCTCCAGTGGTTGCTACTTTCTCCCAGGTGGCCAGGCAAGGGCGTAACTGTAACAGGGCAGCTCCACCAGGGCCCACAATCCTAGGGGGTGGGGGCACGTTTCCTGGTGCAATGCAGCTGCATCCTCTGCTGCTGGGAGGGGAAGTGGAGGAGCCCATTCCCTCTTTTGCACCAGAGCCCATTCTAACCTAGCTATGCCCCCGAGGCCAGAGCCAGAGCCAGGCCAGCACAAAATCTGTGAAAGCAATATTTAATTTTCCCACATCCAGGCGTATATCCACTTACTCACTCACTGCAGTTCTTCATTGCTACCAGCAGCCACACTGCTGTCCCCCAAAGTGTTCCCTTCTTTCCTACACCTTCCCATCACTCCCATGGAGCTTCCCTGTACCCCACCCCTTGTTTTCTCCCCCCCTTTTGAGGCTGCTTCGTTTGTCTGCTGGGTGCCATTTCAGATTTGCTGGACAGCCTGTAGCAGAAGACATTGGGTGTAAACAGACGGACAGCAACTCCAGATTTGCCCATGGATATCTTTGTCACACCCGGGTTTACCTGTCTGGCTGTTTTTAAATAGACACAACTGTGGGGCGGGTCCATGGGGGATGGGTGGAGTAACCACCCTCCACCCACCCACCACAGGTGAGTGGGGAGGGATTCACACAGACACCAGTCAGGGAGGTCACGACACCCACGCACCCAATACCTAGCCCTCCACCCATCAAACACGCTCTACATGGACAGCAGTTCCACTGGTTCAAGAAAGGCCATGCCACACACCCCCCCCCCCCCCGCAGAACATGGCAACATGGTGAACTAAGGGCAAGTGAAGCCACAGCTTCCGTCATCGCCTATTCCCAACCAGACTCTGTGCAGGCGGGGGAGGAGGGACGGTGGGAACCACAGTATAGCAACAGAATCGGCGCCCAATACGCCAGACACCTGCAAGACAGCCAGGTGTCAAAAAGTCCAAACTCCCTAGGCACAGCATGCAAGCCACAGGCAGCACAGGAACAAAAGGGAAAGGCAGCAGGAGGTCAGAGGGCACAAAAGCCGTGCTGGGGGGACAAAAAACAGCACCACCCCCTTGCCCAGCAGACGGGACAGTCCAAAATTCAGATGGCCTCAACCACAGGACATCAGGTGAGAACAGACAGAATGCTAACTCCTTTGGAAGACCATTGCAACACCGCCATAATACATGCAATGCATGGTGCCGGGATGCACAGGGCAACAATACAGCCCCACAACATGCATTGGAAAGGTCAAAGCGTTGTCACAGTGGTTTCAAACGGGAGCTAGCTCCATGGGAGGTAACACCCTTACACACACACCTGCTGCACAGAGAGGTTATCCTAAAGTGGCAGAGATCCCAGGCTCGAGGTGAGAAACAAGGTGCAGAACGATCCACACAAGCAGCCCAAAGTGCGATGACCGAGGCCACTGGAGCGGCCAATCCAGTGCTGCACTGATTAACAGAACAGCAGTACACGGATGGGGTAAACACACATCAACAGACCCAGAACAATCCACAAACATGCCCCTTCCCCCCTTCCTGGCTGAGGAAGGCAGACCACCCCCGGCAGGAATGAGAACATGGACAGCACTGTTCATAACAAAAGACAATAATATTTATTTAAAACAGCAGAATCGAAAAACAAAACAGGACACCTAGGCACACCTCCCCAAGGCCCTGCTCCACCAAGTGCTCTGGACCACAGAGAGGTTGTGCATTTGCCAATGCACGTCCAGGACCACCTCCAGAAGTTCCTGGTGCTCACAGGTGGAACCCATCTCCACCCCATACCTCATGCACAGAGCAACCTGGCTTTTTTCTGGTTGCCCTGGGTGGGGAGGTGAGGTGGGTGCGTGGGTTGCAGGAGTGCGCTCTCACCTACCGCCTCTTTTACACCGACGTTTGCACGTGTGGGGGAGGGCTGGACCTGCGGGGTAGCGTCTCATGTATAAATGGCCTCTATCTGAAGAACGCCCGCCAGATGTTCAACACAGAGCAGGCTGTGGCCTGTCTCTTATACACATCTAGATGTGTATAAGAGACAGGAGCCCACCTCGCGGAGCAAGCTGGCCAAACCCGCGGCAATGGGCAAACAGGGAGCTGCTGTCTGAACAGACCCTGCAAGCCAAACAGCCAGAGTGAGCGCAGCCATCTTGGCTCCCTGCACTCGCCCTTAAAGGAATGTGCGCAAAGTCCAAACACATGGTGGCCCCACATGGGAACCCTGCAGACCTGGCTGGGCCTGGCTGCTGTCCCCGCTCTGGTTTGTGCACCCTGCTTTGCCACCCCAGGGGTGTGTGGCTGGACACCTGGGGCTGTGAGCAGTAATGGGTTAACAGCTGCCATCTGTCAGAGCCGCTGGCCAGGGACAGTACGCCGGAGAGCTGCTCCCCCCACTCGTAGTCAAGCCGCTGCTCCGCCCACAACAGAAGCGGCTGCAGCGGCTCCGGAAGCCCCCTCGCAGCATCAGGTTGCCACGACAACCCGATCACATGGCGGCCCCACAGATCCCCAGCCATCAACCTCACATAGCGTGGGGTCAGTGCCTGAGCTGGCGTGGTGCTCCGGACGGCTGCAAGCATGCAGTGGGGTGGAGCCGGAAGTATAAAACCCCGGTGCTGTGAGGCACACAGCGCTGGTAATCAGAGCCTGAGAATCTACTAGGGTTTTGTCTTTGTCTCCTTGTGTATAGTTCTGAGAGTTTTATAGTTGGTACAATTGTTATTGGTCCCTTGGGTATTTCCCTGTGAGCGAGTGTGTGAGTGCGAGGTGAGTGTGAAGAGTGTCAGCCCTCCCCATCCCTGGGGGTCTTTCCCTCTCCCTTCGAGACTGAAAACCCTACTCCCTTCCCTTCTGGACCTAGCTCCCCTTCCCCGCAATCCCCCACTTCCGTCACCTGCTTCCCTTTCCCCTGTGGACTGTTGTGTGACTGTGGCATATGTGTGGGGCGAGGGATCATACTCCCACGGAGCCCGCTCTGTGCCCTATGATGAGAGAGGCCTGATCTCATTGAGATCTAAGGGCCATCACACTATCCTGACGGGCTTGTTTCCCAGGTATCCCCTAACAGAGTGTGTTATAGAGTTCCTTGTGAGTGTGGGTCACCCCGTGTGCTCTCGCTCCTCCTTTCCCTTTCTCCCCCCCTTCCCCATGACACCGTCCCATCCCATTACCATAGTCGCCAGAGCAGGACACCTGACGGGGGGGGAGGCTCCTGGGAGGGGGATGGTGTAGTGAGCCGCATGGGCTGGGGGGGGGGCGGGGGGTTGGCCCGCCTATCTGTGTGTTCTTGGAATGTGTGTTTGCTGCCCACGCAAGCACCGTTCACCTGCTTACCAGGCTGTCTGTGTGAAGGAAACCAAACCCACGCATGCGTGCAGCTCCTCCTTGGGGGACACACACAGCTACTCTGGAGCTCCGGGCCACAGTGGAAATGGTGTTGCTGCTGTTTTGAAGCTTCCCTTCTCTCTAGTTGTGGGGAGCCGAGTTAGGGACATTTGCCTATACTCACTCACAGTTCCAACAGTCTGCCATCCTTATGCAAATACCTACGCTGACTCTGCATGAAGATGACCCTGTTCTGGGTCAGCCCTCTAAACCCTGAAACCCTGCTCAAGCCAGAAATTTGAGCCCATGCCCAACGTGACTGGGTGACCTCACTCGCTACCTAAGGGGCGGAACTACATCAGAAAAGGGGCTGGGTTACATCAGACAAGGGGCTGGCCTTTCTCAGTATGGCACATCCCCTATGGAGCTCTGTGACATCACAGTGCGTTGCAGGGGGCAGGGCCTCTCCACAGCTAGGGGGCCCAAGCTGATCTGAGGGCACGTTCACACATGCATGAAAGTGTCCTTACAAAGCTGGGAGAAAACAACTGAATGCAAATCTTGCGCATTTTTGTGAATGTACTATTCGACATAATTTCTGCTTTTATCTGGATTTACAAGGCCAAATGACAGGGCTGTGAAATCAAGCTCTGTCAATCAGCCTTGTAAATCCACATAAAAGCAAAAATTATGCAAACTAGTGCATTCACATAGTCACAAAAATGTGTAGCTTTGCATTGGGATGTTTTCCTCCCAGCCTTGTAAGGACACTTTCATGCCTGTGTGAACATGCACTGAAAGCACAACCAAACCATCCAGTGCACTCAAATGAACCAAAACCAGGTGTACCCAAGTTCACCAAAGTGCACTCAAGCTAGGGTGGGCAGATATGTAAATTTTAGAAGACACGTATGATAAATACAGGTTGCAGGGCTGCATTGGTTCCAGTGCAGCCCTGCAACCTGTATTTCTCATGTGTCCTCTAAAATTTACATATCTGGCCATCCTAGCTCAAGCATAGTGTTGCCACCTCTTGCGGTTTGACCCTGAGATTTCCATAAGCCAAAATGGGAGTCTCAGGGTCAAAATAAAAAATGTGGCAACTCTATATCCAAGCATCCAGCGCACCCAAACTGTACAGGCCAGATGGGACCAGTTAGGTTCCACTGGGCTTAGGTCAGATCATCACAGCCCTCTCCTGTAATTATCCCTGCTTCCCTTGGTGGCTCTGAACAGCTAACACCAAGGCCCCTAGTGTTCTGAAGCAAACCCTTTTACTGTGTCCATGCCCAACAAAAGTGTCCTGCCTGCTCTGCTCCCCCACACCAAGTTGCTGCTAGTCTCCCCTCCTAGCAATACCCATAATGAACGCAGTTAAACTTCTTGTTTTAAGCAGATTGTTTGCCTGAATTCCCTCCCCTCCCCAGGATTGGTCACTTAACACTTCTAATAAATATTTTCCAAAAAGTTGTTTCTACTGCATTAGTCCCTCTTGCTTCAGCTGAATTTGCCAGCACTACTAGTAGAAAGCAATGCTGCCAGATCCTGCTCAACTGACAAAGAGCCCATCAACAACAGGCACTGACTGGACCCTCTGTTCAGTTGCTTATTCTAAGAGCCAGTGAATCCATACAGTGAACAAGCACTTTGATTGGCTTCGGCAGTACTGAACCTTTTCTTAGCACACTCTCATTGGCTGTTGGTCCTGTGGCTCCACTTCTCAAGGTTTGAAGAAAGCTTGCTGGATACAGAGAACGATATCATCTACAACAACAGGCAACTCGTGACCTTAAAATGTAGAAATCTGAAAACACCACTCTAAATTAAAATGAAAAGCTACCCTTCAATCCACCATGCATATGCAGTGTGCACTGTGACTGGAATATTTAGCTCCTGTAACTCTCGTAGACAAGACAAGATTGATCATAGGGCAATAATGGAACTGTGTGAGGATAAGAAGGGGAAATGTCTTTGGAAATAGCCTTACAATCATATTAACTACGATGCAAAACTTTAGATTGAATCCAAGTTTGTTGCTGTTTGTCTTTTAAAACAAGAATGAAGGGAATAAGACAGTATTGTAATGTCCACTTCACATTTTCACAAAACAAAAGCCCAATATTGCTGACATTAGAAACTGCTATTGATTTCAGTGGAGGCTGAATCAGGCCCTAGACAACAACATTGATCTGGATGACAGGTATTTATTTTTACTAGACAAAAGATTTTTTCTTGTGAAGACTTTGGCAGGACTCTTTAAATGAGCCATCATAAACTGTATCATTTGTACAAAAGACTATCGAAAACACCAGATTTGATACACAACAAGTGATCTGCTTTGGGAGTAGTTTTTATTAGGCAGTGCAATTGTTTCTGAAGCTGACAAAATAGATTCAATATCCAATGCCATTCTTATCAGAGAGCAGGAATTCTGGCACCTAGAACGGTGACGTTAATGTACTGTTAAACCCTATAGAGATTATACTAGGTCTCATCTGATGGGCCCAATTCTGACTTCACTGAAACCACTTCAAAATGGGAGTCACTTTACTAAAGTCAATGGAGTTATCCCACAGTGGCTGGTCTAAATTCTGAAGCAATGCTATGCAAGTTCAATTGTGGGTGTTGATTTTCTTGTTTTTCTTTTGCTATGTTTTGCATCTTTCTCTTACACACAGCACTTTTGGCTGGATCCAAAGTCCACCGAATACAGAGGAAAGGCGAGGGTTGCCACCTCTCCTGGGGAAGAGAACCCCATATTGTGCAAATGTGCATACCTTGGTTCATGCACATATACAGGAACATTTGCATTTGACTAATGAAAAAGGTAGGGGCAGGAAGAAGGGATTGGGTGCAGAGGCATGGGGTGTAAGGGTAGATGGCCCGTAGCCCATGCACACAGGGGCTCCCAAGTTGCTAGCCCTCTTTCTTACTGCAACCAAAGCAGTGCAGCTTGGTCTGGATAACACTGCACAGCTATCGTTCCCTCCTCTAGCGCATGCAAAGGCAGGTAAAATATAAGGGGATAGTTGACTGACACTAAGAATTATCAGCTCAAGACTGGGCCCAGATGTGACACTTGAAAACCTCAAGACTCAGGGCCCAACCCATAGAGGTGGGAATCCTATGAAAGGTTGACATTGGGTACAAACAGATGTGACAGTGGCAAGGTGCCTCCCCAGCCCAGCCGGGGGCGGGAAACAGCAGCCACCAGTCACCAGGTCAGGGAGGGGCACTGAACAAATGTGTGGGCCTGTGCTGGCCCATATTGGTCTGCATAGGCAGCCCCCAGCCCTTGGCCTGGGATGGTCACCTGGGATCTTTCGGAGGACACATCCCAGGCCAGCTGCCTACCTTTCCCAGGACAATTGCAGGCCAACATCTGGCGGCAAGGAAACACACAAGCAGGTGAGTCCCAAGCCAATGTGGGCCACTGTCACATCTGTTTTTACCCATCAAGTTCATTGGGATTTAGATCAGGCCTGTGTTTGCAAGTCTGAATGGGGAGAAAAAACAAATCCAAGGGTAGCATTATTAACCTACTAAACGTTTCCAGACAAACTGAGCAGACATTTAGTATGTCTGCCTATATGGATAATAATAAATATTATTTATGTAACACCCCCCACCCCCTGCTGAATGAAGCTCGGCGCACAGCACTTCACAACATTAGTACAATAAATTAAACTAAAATCTATTTAAAACAGTTTAAAAGAGGATGGTAAATGGGGAAGAAAATACATGAAGGGGAACCAGCAGTGGATTCTCTAAAAGCACCTGGAAGATTTTTTTTTTTTTTTTAAAGTCTTCAGATGTTTTTGAATGTGTGGAGGGAAGAACTGAGATGAATATCTGGAGGAAGCAAGCTTCACACGGAGGGGCCCTGCCAATTCAGTAGTCAAAGTCAGATATAGAAGCCCAGTTCTTTATATTTGTTATTTTCATGTTTTGATCTGTTTAGTCGCTAAACTGGAAATTTTAAATCAATATATTTAAACAAAGCAGTATTTTCATATCAACCTTTCCACCCCCGAAAGAGTCAAACAAGTGTTCTCTTCTCTAATTAGAGCTAATGAGATTTTGTCTGGATGCATATACTGACTGTGCATGAGCCAGAAGGCTGAAGTCCTGTAAGTATCCAAAAGAAAAGGCGTAGCTGTGCGGTCTTCCTTACAATTACCCTGCCAGCATGCTTCAGCTGGGATTTGCTGGGACTATTTCTAAGTATAGTAGTAGAGTCTCCAGGCATTGTTAGGGTGACCAGATATGCAAATTTTAGAGGACACTTATGAGAAATACAGGTTGCAGGGCTACATTGAAGTCAATGCAACTCTGTAACAGTGTCCTCTAAATTTGCATATCTGGCCACCCTACCCACTCCTCTAGACGTTGTTTATATCCTAGGGACACAATGGGCATTTTTTACACACGCACCTGAAAGTTCCGGATTTTTCAAATGTCTGGATTTACAAGTCCACAAGTAAGTTCCGGATGCATTTTTCTCTCTCTCACACACACACTCACACTGCCCTGAGGCAACTCCTGGATGAATTCTTTGCACAAACACTGCCCTGAGGCAGCCTAAAGTAGCCGCAGCTGTAGATGTGACAGGCTGCCATGGAAACCAAGTGACCACAGCTGCCTGGAGCAAAGCAGTTTACCAGGAGAACTTTTTACACACAAAAGTTCTGGGAGAAATTTTATGCAGAAGTTCAAAAAGCCGGATGTTTAAGATCTGGGTGAGTGATTTAGACACACAGAATGTTCAGGATGTAACCGCAAACATGCAGAAGTGTGTGTGTAAAAACACCCAATGATGGCCATCATGGTGCCCAGTTGCGCCCCTCCCCCCCCACCACTCAGGACTGGGTTCAAATAAAGTGGGCTTTCAGACGTGAAAGCCCACTTTACTCTGGGTCTGACGGCTGGATCCTAACCGTGGTGGCGGCTAGCCCAGGCTGGGAATTTCCCCGGGTCACAGCCTGGGCTGGCCCCCCACTACAGTTGGGATCCAGCCCAAGGAAACATCTGGTGGGCGTCTTTCAACATGAGGGTGGCCCCCAGTTTAAACCGCGCTAAAGCGGGTTCAATTATTCCACCATCGCATCTGAAAACAGCCACTGTTACACGAGGGACACAGGGCTGGATTTCACCACAGCTGGCAGCATTTTGGTCCCTGTGGGAGCAGACAGTAGCTTGTGTCATTCAATCCTGGCTGAAAAGCAGCAGTGTTGATAGACTCCAGTGAGAGGCCTATCCATGCCTCTTCACCTATAAGGCTGAGGATGCTGCTGAAAGACAGAGCAAGGATGGAATGCTTCTAAACCCTAAACCTCTGCCCCGGCTAAACTTTTTATCCAAGCTCAGTCATATGGATTTCCTGTGCTTCAGCCACTAGCTCCAGAGAGTCACTTCAAATCCTCCGATAAGCAGAGTGGTGTAGACAGGGTTCGTCTGCCGACAGCATTAAGAACTAACTGCTTTTCATATGTGTTAATTATAATCTAATTATTAGAGGAGTCCTACAGACTGACTCCATGTTACAGCTTGAGGGCAGCCAGAATTATGCCTGTTGTAACTTCAGCTCCCAACTAAACAAAGAGGACAAGGTTTCTCTGTCACTGGAGCCAATGGGGAAACTCCTCGTTCCTTCAGTGATAGCAGGACAGGACCCTTAATCGGGAAACAAGAACAAATAACAATGATCAACAAATATCCTTCTGTTGGGTCCCAGTCACAATCCACTCTTTGTTTGGGTCACTTAGAGCTATTGCAAGTGGAGGGATCCCAGCTCCTGCAGCAGACTCTGCCTTGCAACAGCTCCATCCAGAATCCCCTCTGATGTCTTGCTGAGGCATGTTAGGGACCTCACAACGGCTTTCCTAGAGCTTCAGCAGAAAGCTGAGCAAGGAGGAGCGAAATGCTGAGCGTTTCTCTCAGCCTCTGTCTGGAAAAAAGGACTTGGAAACATAACCAGGAAATGATGGGAGTTTGATCTCTTTGCCCTCTTCTTGTGCATTACCGGTAGGCCTTACAAGCCAGGTCACACCATCGGTGGATGAGATCCCAATCCCAATTTCTGTTAGTTATACTTTGCATAGCTTTGTTGCTGTCTGGTATAATATTTAAGTCTCAAAACTGGATCATGGAGACAAAATGGTGCAGGACGTGGCAGCCCATCTCTTGACCATGCTGGACCGCAGGGAACACATTACACCAGTACTCCGAGCACTGCAGTGGCTGCCTAGTTCTTCCGGGCCTGATCCAAGGTGCTGGTTTTGACCTTTAAGGCCCTAAACGGTCTGGGTCCTGCTTACCTGAAGGATTGGCTCATTCCCTGGGCTGCCCCTGCAGCCATCCGGGTGCGCCCTCCTGGAGGTCCCACGCTTCCGGCGGGTTCGGATTGGCAGGCGGGCATTCTTAGCGGCTGCACTGTTGCTTTGAAATGCCCTTCCGGTGGAGATTCACCTCAGCCTGAGCCTCCTTGCCTTCCGACGCAGTTGCAAGACCAGGCTCTTGCACCAGGCGTTTGGAGGGGAGGAGGGGGTGGGAGGGATGGGTTAGGGGTAATGGGTTGGGGTTTTGTCTTTGTACATTTTTGATCTGTTTTACGGTTTTTAATTTTTGATATTTATATTGACATGTTTATTGTATGTTGATTTTTGCTGTGAGCCGCCCCAAGTTGCCTGTGTGCGAGAAGAGCAGGGTAGAAGGACTTTTACCAAATAAATAAATAAATAAATTCTCCTGCAAGCCAGCCCCAAGTCAGTAGCTGAAGGATATTAGCTAACCAGAAGTTGCTATCTATGTGACTGTAGCCCAAAATGTGACTGCATGTGGAATAGTGTGTGCAGTTCTGGTCGCCCCACCTCAAAAAAGACATAGCAGAACTAGAAAAGGTACAGAGAAAGGCAACGAGAATGATAAAGGGTATGGAACGGATTCTGTACAAAGAGAGTCTTGACAAGCTGGGTCTCTTCAGCTTAGAGAAGAGAAGACTGAGAGGAGACATGATAGAGGTTTATAAAATCTTGAGTGGAGTGGAATGAGTAGATAGGAAATGGTTATTATATTTACCCTCTCAAATAGTACTAGAACTAGGGGGCACTCCATGAAACTAGCTGCCGGCAGTTTTAAAACAAATAAAAGGAAGTACTTTTTCACTCAACGCATAAACAACTTATGGAATTTGTTACCAGAGGATGTTGTCAAGGCCAATAGTATAGCTGGGTTTTAAAAAGGACTGGATAAGTTCTTAGAGCAGGGGTGCTCAACTTGATTTGTGCCGAGGGCCGGAAAATTTGGTTTGGGCCCAACCCTGGGCCGCATGTGGCCCCGCTCCCAATTTGCATAACCCCACCCCCTGGCAGCGAGGAGCTGGGGCTGGAGATCCGGGTGGCAGAAGCTGCAGCGAGGGACTCAGGCAGGAGCATCGGTGGCAGCAGGAAGCTGGAGCCAGGGAGGAGGAAGGAGGGATCTGGCCAGTGCCTTTAACAGTCTTGCTGCACAGAGGAAGGAGGGTTTCGTGCCAGTGCGGAGCTGGAGGAAAGGTGACCATGATCGCCAGAGCAGGAGAAGGCATGTCAGGCCACAGGAAAGGTTTTTGTGGCCAGGGGGAGTCGGGTCACAGGAAAGGTCCTTGCGGGCCACATGCAGCCCTCAGGCCGTATGTTGTGCAGTCCTGTCTTAGAGAGTAGATCCATTAATGGCTATTAACCAAGTATCTTACGGGATGAACTTCAGCTGGGAGTGAGCAACAGAGAATGGATTGCCCATTGTGACTGTTGGTTCTTCTCCCACACAATCAAAATTGCCCACTGTTGGAGGACAGGATGCTGAGCTTGAGGGACCACTGGTCTGACTTATGTTCTTAAAATTAGTAGCTCGTATGGGCACTGTTTGTACTTTCAACGCCATCCCACTAATTAACGGGATGGTTTCACTAGTGGAGATACCACGTAACTGGCTAGAAACTTCACTGGGGTGTGTGCCAGCACAGTGCTTTGAGGAACAGAGCTAGGGTTGCCACTTCTCACAATTTGACCCTGAGGGCATTTTCAGATGGACATTTATCCTGGACCAATTGCATTAAGTCCAGGGTAGTATGTCTGTCTGAATGCTGTCAACAGTGCTTATTAGCCCAGACTAACAAAAATACCAGGGTGTTAAAAAACCCTATTTGCTCAGGTTTATAACAACTGGTTGTTAAACTAGTCCGGACTGCTGTCTGTCTCAATGACTATCCCGGGAACTGTAGTTAAATTAATTTTATATTTATTAACTTGTAATTTGTTATTATTATATTATTATTTTATAATTATTGGGGGTATCGCAGGGACATTTTATATGTTATACAAGATAATTGCATTATATCTTACCCTCAATTTTATTTGTGCTTTCTTGTAACTATGGTCTTGTGACTGTGGCATATGGTGGAAGCCTTGCCAATAATAAACTGATTGACTGACTATCCCGGACTAGTCGACTATCCCATACTTAGCACCACAGAGTCCAACGGCAAGAACCGACAGGCACGCTAGGCATTTTCTGCTTCTATGATATCAAGGGGCACAAGTGGTGGCTTAAACCCCACCACTTTCAGGCCTTCAGCAAGTTTAATAGTTCTTTATTTTCACAATACCTATAGCTAAAGCACAGGTTTTATTCAAGTGGGTCCTGGATTTTTTTTCCAAAAGTGTAAGGTTTGCTGAAAAAAGGGTTGAAAACCACCGATTTACATCATGAAAAGGGCACCAAGAAATTTATTTTTAAAATGTTGTCTGTAGTTCATCTTTAAAATAAATGAGGAAGGGAGAAAAAAAATTAGAGTATGACGACATGTAGGATGGTGAACAGGAAACACCCCTCCCCCCCCCAAAAAAAGACTGGGGATTTGGAGAACAAGAGTGCAGGAAACGTACAGGAAACCAGTCCTGGAGACTATGTGGGAGGTAAAGAGATCTATGAAATGGTGAGGGAAGGGGTTAAGTGCTAGGGTGGCCAGATATGCAAATTTTACAGGACACTTATGAGAAGTACAGGTTGCACGGCTGATGCTGTATTTCTCATAAGTGTCCTAAAATATGCATATCTGGCCACCCTATTAAGTGCCCCGCAGAAATGCAGTACAAAGATACTAAAGTTCCAAGTTCCGCAGATGATAAAAAAGAAGAAATGTGGATAGGAATATAGGACAGGCTAAAAGAACCGTTGGAAAACTGCAGTGGAAACAGATGGCCTTCCAGACTGCATTCTTATTACCTTTTGTGGAATCACAATGGGAAAAGGATAAAGGACAGGATCACTGAGCTTTGCTTATTTTCAAGGAGTTCTAAGAATTCCAAGCCCAAGCTACTTGGGAACATTCTTCTGCTGCCAGGATTAGTGACGCAACCGACTGTGGGAAAGAAGAGCTTGTACACTACCAACTTCTCTTTGATAAGACGGCAAAGAAAGAAGCTAGCCTTCTTGCCATCTGCCGCGGACCTTGGGAAGCACTGGATCTGACCCATAAATGTACAAATTGTTTCTCTTTCTGGCTTCAAGCCAGGACACATTTCAGAGGCAGCACTTGTAGCTCTAGGCCAGGGCAAGGCTGTCCAACATCTTGGCTACCCAGGACCAGATTGCCTCGCAGCAATTTGCTGGTGGGCTGGTTTGAACAAAAATCCCTCATGATCCATTAGTTGGCTGTTTAGAGACACAAATCTAATTTTAAGGCCCCAGGCCCCAAGGGTATGACCTCTTTAGAAGTCAGAAGTCTATGCGTCTCCTGCTGGAGCTGTCTGCACAGTTGATGCTGTTGATTTCCAGGTACTCCTCGTTTGTCACCAAGGGGGTGCAGGTATGGGAATTGGGAAAGAGCACCTTGAAATGGCTCAAGTCTTTGTTCTCAGCCCCAGGCTGTGATCCTCATCCATCCAAGTCCATGGGACTGAGCCGCTGGTATCAATGAGGATAAGATTCCCCAAGCCCAGGAAATTGTTCTGGGTAATCATTCACTCACTGGATGTTTTTAGACAGACCTGGGGGTGACCACCCCTGGGTCCGCTAAGGCTGTGGCAGGTTTAGATGGAGACATCCACCACAGTCTGCCTGCATGGCACCCCTCCCCCGCACCATAGAGGTATGGGTGGATCGTTCAACCACTCTAGACTGCCGTCCACACCTCTATGGCATTGCCAGAGCAACCCCTGGCCTGAAGCAGAGCTGCAGCGTCCTGTCTGCGAGTAGACAGACTNCACTTTCAGGCCTTCAGCAAGTTTAATAGTTCTTTATTTTCACAATACCTATAGCTAAAGCACAGGTTTTATTCAAGTGGGTCCTGGATTTTTTTTTCAAAAGTGTAAGGTTTGCTGAAAAAAGGGTTGAAAACCACTGACTTACATCATGAAAAGGGCACCAAGAAATTTCTTTTTAAAATATTGTAGGGCGCCACATTTAAATACCCCGAGGGATGAGTTTCCATTTTCTTCAACCCAGAAATCAGAAAAATGAAGAAAAACATATTTTCTTCAATCCCAGAAATCGGTGCACTGAGCACAGACAAAAAGCACCATGGGATTGAAATTCATCCCAGAGACTCTAAGCACCAGGCTAACAGCAATGTTCTGTTCACACAGCTATCCTGGACTTAATTTATCCCAGACTAGAATGTCTGTCTACACTGGTACCACTTTGTAAGCACTGACTAATAAGCACCGGAGTTTATTCTAATTAGCCCAGGCTAGTTTGTCCCTCTGAAAACACCCTGAGACTCTCACTTTGACTTATGGGAGTGTCAAGATCAAACCGCAAGAGGCGGCAACCCTAATCAAAGCCTCACTTCAAAGTTGTGATGTAAACAGAGCCTTCCATAACTGAGGGCAAAGACAGACGGTTGCATCATGCCTGTTCTCTTTAGGTTGCACTCCTCGATCCATTAAAGTCAGTGGCTCAGCTACTGTCGACTTTAATAGCAGAAGATTGTGCCTATAGACTAAGAAAAAGGGAAGTGAAGACACTGGATATTTCAAATGAGTGAAGAATCAGAAAAAGCAAAGCAAGCAAAAAGGAAACCCATTGTTGAGCCTGCCTGTCTATTTACATCAGTGTAGAGAAAGTAAGGTTGCTGTGTTGGTCCCAAATACAGGCAATCGAGACAAAGTAGTACAGTGATATCTTTTATTGGACCAACTACAGTCGGTGGAGGTTATGCAAGTTTTTGGACCTCCCAGGTCTTGATGATTTAAATTGGTGTGAGGTACGAAAGCTTGTATGCCTCCACCAACTGGAGTTGGTCCAATAAAAGATTGTACTACTTTGTCTCTATTGCCTATTTACATCAATGGTTCTCAGCTAATGAACCATGACCTACTGGTGGGCCCTGGGTGGATTGCAGAAGGATTGAAGTCGTGGTACTCTCCACTGTCAT
>QEPC01012460.1:328651-339848 GCA_003113815.1 Sphenodon punctatus | reverse complement strand
CCCCCGTCCGGTACTCTGGGTTTGGGTAGCCCGCTCCACTTGCAGTGCTCCAGGATGTTCAGGAGCACTGCCAGCAGAGCTAGCCTGGAGGAGGTAGCGCCTGCACCGCTCCTGCACCACCTCACCTCAGGGGGCCTGTTTTTACATGGTGGGACAGAGCAGGAGCAGACTCTGTCTAAAGACACCCACTGTTTCTCTTGCTCCACAGCACTCTCCTGTTGAATCTTCCTAGACTCAGTCTTCTCCTCAGGGTTATTCAAGTGGCAAAACAATGCAGGCTCTAGTATGAACAGCAATGGGTGTATACCTCCATCCATTCAAGTTAATGGTTTAGTTCCCATTGATTTTAATAGTGAAGGAGTGATCTCAAAGGCTCCAGCACCCAGATCTCCATGCTCCTTACATCAGTTATTACACCACAACTGCAGTACACACTGTAGGGGTGTGCATATCATTTTTGTTATTACAACAACGATAATGAAAATTGTCATTTTTGTTTTCATTATTGCAATAACAAAAACGACAACTGAGAATAACGACAACGATAATGAAAACGACAACCTAGAATACCAAAACCGACAACTTAGAATACCAAAAAGGACAACTGAGAATACCGATAACGGTACCGGTAATGATAGCAATATCGATAATGAAAACGATAATGAAAACTATAAAAATGATAACAAAATCAATAACAAATATGATAAAAACAATAAAAACGATAACAAAAGTGATAAAAATGATAACAAGAAACAAAAATGACAATTTCGTTATCGTTGTCTTTATTATCAGTGCTGTGGCAGTTGGGTTTCGGAGGGAAAATACAGAAAGGGGAGGAGGGAGCAGACATCTCGGAGTCTTAACAGGGTTGAACTCTTGAACTGTGCCTGTGTTGGGAGGGGCGAGCAGTATCTGATGGCTGTATCACTAGCCGATGAGCAGCGCAAGCAGACCCTAGCAGTCTCATAGCACTCTGTGATTGCTCAATGCCTGCTGCCTCCAACAACCAATCAGGAGGGCTCTGGGGGAGGGCACTGCAACCCTTTGTAATGGGAGGGCCAGGTTTTTTCTCTCCATTCTGTGAGAGCTCTGCTTGTCAGATTGCATTTACAGAACTGTGATGTTTGCACACAAAAAATCCTTTCTGGCCCTCATTGTATTACCATCAATACCTTTCCTTCCTCATACCCTACATTTTATCTTCTCCCTTTCCCTGCCCTTCTCCCCCCTGTACATTATATATAGATAGGTAGTATAGATTAGATATAGATATATATTATAGACATATAGATTAGAATAGTTATGTAGATAATTGATTAGATAATAGATAATTTTCCTTTTCCCTCCCCGTCTCCCTTAGATTTAGATTGATATTAGTTGTGCACGGGAATCGATAACGATACCAAAAATAAAATCTTTGTTTGAAACAGTACCGATATCGATAATGATACTGTAACAGGGGGTCTTCCCAGGGCCACACGGGGGCACTGGGGTCTCTTTAGGGGAATTAGTTCACCCCGCTGCCACGCCTATTCAGCCCGACCTTCGGCTGAACCCCCGTCTGAGGAAGGTTGCTCTGATATGGCCCTCCTGTAGGACCCAACGCTACAGTCCTGAGGGTATCAGCTCACAGTCCTTTATTTGTACAGTCCAGTGTATACAATCCCTGGGGCTGCCGGCTCGGTCGCCTCCACCCTGCAGTCCCAGGTCGGTCTCTCTCAAGCTCAGGAGCAACACAATATCAACCCCCCTTGTCCATCTAGCCAGGCCTCAAAACCCCAGGCTCTGGCCAAGCCTTCCCCAGGAACAGGGACTGTCTTCACGTTGTGTGTATCCGTACAGTAGTGCATACGACTAGTAGTGTTATAGAAGTGATAAGTAGTAGTTACAAGATGAGTGGCTGGTTAAAATTCAAAACAGGCAAGACTTATATCAGTGTGTCATAGGGTCTGGCTTCACTGGCCATAAGTGTTTACAGGATCAGGCCCAGAGTATACGGTCACTCAAACTGTGCTGATGTTGATCTCCTTATTTACAAGCATAATTTTCAGGCCAGGTCCCCAGACCTCTGGCCAGTCTTAGAACAATCACTCCAGTCTATAACATAAGGCTTACGGTGTCTTCAGACATAATGTCAACGGGTGTCTGAATGTGTGTTTTGACCTTGATATGAACACTGGTTTGGCCCTGTGTTCACCATGTGGTGCTGCTTAGACACACGGCCCACCTTGGGGCAAATTAGTGTTTTGCTCGCCGCCCGATCTCAGCACGCAAGCACTGCCGCCTCGTTCCCGTGTTGTACCTGCTAACACGCCTCGCAATATCATTAGACACAACATTGGCTANCCCCCGTCCGGTACTCTGGGTTTGGGTAGCCCGCTCCACTTGCAGTGCTCCAGGATGTTCAGGAGCACTGCCAGCAGAGCTAGCCTGGAGGAGGTAGCGCCTGCACCGCTCCTGCACCACCTCACCTCAGGGGGCCTGTTTTTACATGGTGGGACAGAGCAGGAGCAGACTCTGTCTAAAGACACCCACTGTTTCTCTTGCTCCACAGCACTCTCCTGTTGAATCTTCCTAGACTCAGTCTTCTCCTCAGTGTTATTCAAGTGGCAAAACAATGCAGGCTCTAGTATGAACAGCAATGGGTGTATACCTCCATCCATTCAAGTTAATGGTTTAGTTCCCATTGATTTTAATAGTGAAGGAGTGATCTCAAAGGCTCCAGCACCCAGATCTCCATGCTCCTTACATCAGTTATTACACCACAACTGCAGTACACACTGTAGGGGTGTGCATATCATTTTTGTTATTACAACAACGATAATGAAAATTGTCATTTTTGTTTTCATTATTGCAATAACAAAAACGACAACTGAGAATAACGACAACGATAATGAAAACGACAACCTAGAATACCAAAACCGACAACCTAGAATACCAAAAAGGACAACTGAGAATACCGATAACGGTACCGGTAATGATAGCAATATCGATAATGAAAACGATAATGAAAACTATAAAAATGATAACAAAATCAATAACAAATATGATAAAAACAATAAAAACGATAACAAAAGTGATAAAAATGATAACAAGAAACAAAAATGACAATATCGTTATCGTTGTCTTTATTATCAGTGCTGTGGCAGTTGGGTTTCGGAGGGAAAATACAGAAAGGGGAGGAGGGAGCAGACATCTCGGAGTCTTAACAGGGTTGAACTCTTGAACTGTGCCTGTGTTGGGAGGGGCGAGCAGTATCTGATGGCTGTATCACTAGCCGATGAGCAGCGCAAGCAGACCCTAGCAGTCTCATAGCACTCTGTGATTGCTCAATGCCTGCTGCCTCCAACAACCAATCAGGAGGGCTCTGGGGGAGGGCACTGCAACCCTTTGTAATGGGAGGGCCAGGTTTTTTCTCTCCATTCTGTGAGAGCTCTGCTTGTCAGATTGCATTTACAGAACTGTGATGTTTGCACACAAAAAATCCTCTCTGGCCCTCATTGTATTACCATCAATACCTTTCCTTCCTCATACCCTACATTTTATCTTCTCCCTTTCCCTGCCCTTCTCCCCCCTGTACATTATATATAGATAGGTAGTATAGATTAGATATAGATATATATTATAGACATATAGATTAGAATAGTTATGTAGATAATTGATTAGATAATAGATAATTTTCCTTTTCCCTCCCCGTCTCCCTTAGATTTAGATTGATATTAGTTGTGCACGGGAATCGATAACGATACCAAAAATAAAATCTTTGTTTGAAACAGTACCGATATCGATAATGATACTGTAACAGGGGGTCTTCCCAGGGCCACACGGGGGCACTGGGGTCTCTTTAGGGGAATTAGTTCACCCCGCTGCCACGCCTATTCAGCCCGACCTTCGGCTGAACCCCCGTCTGAGGAAGGTTGCTCTGATATGGCCCTCCTGTAGGACCCAACGCTACAGTCCTGAGGGTATCAACTCACAGTCCTTTATTTGTACAGTCCAGTGTATACAATCCCTGGGGCTGCCGGCTCGGTCGCCTCCACCCTGCAGTCCCAGGTCGGTCTCTCTCAAGCTCAGGAGCAACACAATATCAACCCCCCTTGTCCATCTAGCCAGGCCTCAAAACCCCAGGCTCTGGCCAAGCCTTCCCCAGGAACAGGGACTGTCTTCACGTTGTGTGTATCCGTACAGTAGTGCATACGACTAGTAGTGTTATAGAAGTGATAAGTAGTAGTTACAAGATGAGTGGCTGGTTAAAATTCAAAACAGGCAAGACTTATATCAGTGTGTCATAGGGTCTGGCTTCACTGGCCATAAGTGTTTACAGGATCAGGCCCAGAGTATACGGTCACTCAAACTGTGCTGATGTTGATCTCCTTATTTACAAGCATAATTTTCAGGCCAGGTCCCCAGACCTCTGGCCAGTCTTAGAACAATCACTCCAGTCTATAACATAAGGCTTACGGTGTCTTCAGACATAATGTCAACGGGTGTCTGAATGTGTGTTTTGACCTTGATATGAACACTGGTTTGGCCCTGTGTTCACCATGTGGTGCTGCTTAGACACACGGCCCACCTTGGGGCAAATTAGTGTTTTGCTCGCCGCCCGATCTCAGCATGCAAGCACTGCCGCCTCGTTCCCGTGTTGTACCTGCTAACACGCCTTGCAATATCATTAGACACAACGTTGGCTAAGTGTTCAGCTGAAACACGCAAATTGTTCACTTTGCGTGTTCAACCGGGGTCCAAATTGGTGTTGGGATTGTTATGGTGCTTACACACAACGGCCAAACATGTGATTAGGGGTTTCAACACCCGATCTTTGTTACGTCTAAAGATACCCTTAGTCTAGCCAGAGAACAGGCCACTGGCTGGATGTCTCCAACTCACATTCCCCATCCCAGGCTCTGTCAGACTCCAAATCTCCTTCCTTCAGGATGCTTCCAGGCAGCCTCTAGCAGAGATGTGCTCTTAATTTCTGGGCTGTCTCTTTAGTACCTGTAGCCACGCCCCAAGCACTTGCATTTCCTGTGGTGGCCATCTTGTACTCTTCTACAGTCAAGATACCATCTTGGCATCAGGCTCGAACCTGCCACACAGTGGTTCCCAAACTGTGGGCCTGTGTGACCCCATTTTGAGACTTAACCATGATCCAATGGCAGCAGAGAGCAAAGCACATCAAATATCCAGCAGATCCCAGCCCCATCCAGAGACAGCATGACATGTCTTGGGGTTGCATGGGTCCTTTGAAAATTAGTACAAATGCCATGGGCTGGATAAAATTTCAAAACAGGGTGCTTAAAGAATGTGTTCAGGATGGGAGAAGGAAGGGGAGTGGATCTATGGATCTATCCCCTTTGAGTGCATGTCTTCAATTTCACTCCCTTCCCCTAAGCTAACTCTTTCAGTGCTTGAAGATAAGGTCTAGGTCCATGAACCAGATCCAAGAATTGGAAAGGTACTAGATAAAAAATGGTAATGGGCCATATTTGAAACCCTGTTTGGGTGCTTTTATGCATAAAATTGAACTGAAGTTCACACTGAAGCTATCCCCACAATTAGGCATTTATATGGCCTCTCTCTGGCATGGTAGATACTCTGGTGTGTGCTGATTGTTGAGCTCACACTTTAGCATTTTCCAGTGAGGGTACATGTAAGGTTTTTCTTCTATGTGCATTCTCTGGTGCATATTGAGGCTTCCTGGTATGTAAAGACTTTCTCTCCTGTGTGGCTTCTTATTTTTAAAATAGCATATTTTAAAAGTGAAAGAAATCACACATACATTTAGTGTCCCCTTACCTAAAACAGTCTTGAAGCCTTGACCCGCCAGATTACTTTACTAACACCTGATGTAAAGGAGCAACTGCTGGTTTCCCCTTTCTGATTTGCTCCCAGAACTTTTCATTTTGCTCACAATTTCATTCCACAAAGATTATGTAGTTTTCAAATTTGTATTCACTCTGTTTTTAAAATTCATTGTGTAGTCAACTGTGAAGTTTTAATAGTGGCCCCACCCTGTAGTGGCCCTGCCCCACCAACCCAAAAGACCACCAGCCACCACTGACACCTAGCAGTACGCTCTGACTAAGCTAGGTGAAATCTCCAAAATAAGGGGATGACAAGGTAGAGGAAATCAAAGATCAAGGAAGAGAGAGAGGTGAAGCAATAGGAGGGTTGGAAAGGGGAAAGGAAGAGAAGGAGCAAGGTGTATGAATGGATGTGTGGTGGGCACCCAGCTTCCACATATAAGTGGAAGGGTGGTGTGGTGGGAACCACTGCTCTTGCCAACAGAAGTTGGTCCAATACCAAGTTGTCATCTGAACTACATTGGGTGTCTTTAGACAGACACCCGCTCTGCTCCTGCCCATCCGTTTAGAGGTGGGCCACCCTGAGATGAGGTGGAGCAGGATCAGACACTGCCTGCTCTGGGCCAGCTCTGCTTACGGTGCTCCGGAACAACCTGGAGCTCCATGAACAGAGCAGATCACCCAAACCTGGAGCACCTGGGGGCAGAGCAGTGGTCCATCTAAAGGACAGATGGCCATTGTAGCTTGGCTCCCGGCTGTGAGTTGCCCTAGCAATGGCCATAGAGCTGCGGACGGCATCCTAGAGTGGCTGCCGATCTGTTTGCAGCTCTATGGCGCAGCGGAGGGGGCACGTGGGGGCAAACTACAGTTTGCAGTGGTGGTGGTGTTCCATTTAAACCCACTGCTGCTGGAGCAGACCTGGGGGTGGCCTTCCTGGAGTGGATCCAGGGTGGCCACCTCCCTTCCCTGGTCTGTTTAAAAACACTCTTTGTCTCCATCTCTTACATTTGGGACTAACACAGCTCCCACACTCTCTCTCTCTAGCAACTACTACTGCAGACTGCTCCCTCTGAATCATCCCAGTTTCCAAGCAGCTTCACACACCACAAAAAGCTTTATAAAGCAGGATTAGGGAAAACAAGCTGGATGTGCTGAGGTTTGAAGAATGCCCTTATCTCTGGTTTGGAAGCTGTCTTGCTTGAGAGAGCAGTAACAGCTTCAAAAGAAGGACTAAAAAATGGAGAACAGCAACAATGTTTGTATAAACTTGAAGGTCCAAAAGCCCAGCAAGAAAAACACTGTTTCTGACCAAGAAATGTACGAATTGTTTCCTTGTCATATTTGAGGCCAGGCTTATATTTTAAGCCATTAAGAACAATTGCCTATTGTGAAAAGTCCTGTCGAGGCAAGGAACATTGACTAATGCTTAAGATAGGGAAACCAGACTGAGAACTTCTTGTTTTGATGATTACTGTTTCTTTGACCTGGGCCAAGATGAAAAAACCCCAAATTGTTAAAGTAATTTCTTGCTCCTAATGAAACTATTTCCCTGCCTCACTTCGGTATTGTAAAAATATGATGTCAATAAAGCTGACTCAGGTCCGGCAGTCTCATTGCTTACCCAGTGTTTGGCAGTTGTGGGGGACTGCATGAGGATGAGCCATCTGAAGCTGAATCCTGACACGATGGAGGTGATGCTGGTTAGGAGGGCTGAGGGGGTGGAGGTCCCCATCATTGATGGGGTTCACCCCTCCCTGTTTCCTCAGGTTCATAGTCTGGGGCTACTCCTCAATTCACAGCTCTGCCTGGATGTCCAGGTGACGGCTGTGGTGAGGAGTGCCTTTTGGCAGTTACATCTGGTGCGGTGGCTTCAGCTGTATATTTTGGACTCGGACCTGGCCACCATCATCCATGCTTTCATCACCTCAAGACTGGGCTATTGTAATGCTCTCTACGTGGGGTTACCCTTGGTAGAGACTGCAGCTGGCGCAGAATGCGGCGGCCCACCTCCTTATGGGGACAGGTCCCCATGAGCACATAACGCCTGTACTTCGCTCGCCGCACTGGCTGCCTATAGTCTTCTGGGCTCAGTTTAAAGTGTTGGTTCTTACCTTTTTTATTATTCTTTATTAGACACTAGCTTTCGCCATGATCAAAAACAACAACAACAACATATATTAAAAGACATAACAATATAAATAAATGTACAAAAACGGACCAAGATTCATGCGTCATCAGCACAAACAATATATAGGAGCTTGAGATTGAGAAAAAAAGGGAAAAAGGAACACCCACTGGGAGAGAGAAAGGAAAAGTTAGCAGCCTCAGGGGAATGCAATACGAGTTCTTATGGCTAATAAAGCAAAGGAAGCAACAGCCTGTATTACTTTCTCATCCTGGGATGCCAATAATTCTGTTAAAGTATTCTTATACAAAAAACAGCTCTCTCCCCGTAGGGGAGTTATCCAAACCTGCCTAAGAGATTCATACAGAGGGCAGAAAAAAAGAAAATGATCCAAATCCTCCACTACCTCATTCCTGCAGGGGCAGAGTCTTTGGGCATATGGTATATTTTTAAAGCGGCCCTCTGCCACAGCAGTAGGAAGAAGATGGAACGGAGACAGGTGAGGGCTCTACGCACTGTAACATCCTTTAAGATATCCAAGTACGGTTCGACCCTATGCAATTGCTTAAAGAGACATAATTGTGGGGCTAGGTTCTGAAAATATATAAAGCCCTAAATGGTCTGGGTCCCACCTATCTGCGGGACCACCTCACTCCCCAGGTTCTGGATTGACCCCTGCGGTTGGCTGGGGACACCCTTCTTAAGGTTCCCCATGTATGGCGGGGGGCTACGTTCAAAAGGGTGTTCTCAGTGGTGGTACCGCAGCTGTGGAACTCCCTGCCGGGAGGGGTCCACTTGTCCCCGGATCTCCCCTCCTTCAGATACCATTGTAAGACCTGGTTATTTCACCAGGTTTTTGGCAGGGGAGATGAGGAGTGGGGTTGTTCCCTTTTGGACTCATAGCCCTTATGGTTTTATACTGACATTGATTTTTATCTTGCTATTTACTGAAGTTTTTATTGTTCTTATTGTTCTTACTATGAGCTGCCAGAGACAGGAGGGGGGTGGGATAAAAACCAGTGGTATAAATAAATCAATAAATCTCATTGAGATCCTCCAATGAAAGGCACTAGATAAGTACCAAGAATCAGGGCTGGCCTTAGGTAGGGGCAATGGGGCAGTCACCTCTGCAGTTTGAGGGGTCCTCACAGGACATGCTAACCCATCTTCTTATCACTGTCAATCCTGAGGGGCCCTGCAAGCCCTGACAACACTACTGCTATTCCTGCAGTGCCCTGCTGCCACTCATGGCAGTGCCCAATTTCCCAGCAGACCCCGGAGAGCCGTGTCAGGCGGACTTCAGGACAAGCACCAGACTGCCAAATGATAAAGGGGATGGGACAATGGGGGCATGGCTATGGTAGGCAGGGCCATGAGGGTCCTGAATTTTGCTTTCACCCCGGCCCCCACAATTTATAAGGCCAGCCCTACAAAGAATATTCACATAAGGTCCTACAACTGATTGATATCCGGGCATGCACCAATTAAGTGTGCTATACTATCCAGCAAGTGCTGTTTTGTTTGATATCTTAATCGGTCTTCATAATCGGACAAGAAAATTTGCTCCCAGGGAGAGAGGTCCTTGATCATGCTATAAAAACACATCAAATTCTCCCCTAAGCATCTAAAATTGTTTGTTATTCTTAAGTAACAGCTACCAGAGCAGAATGTCAGCCTTCAGGTGTAGTTCTAAAAAAGAACCCCAACCCTGGGGATGGCCTTGTAGTAAGCACATGAGGCAGTTTCTGCAGAGTTGGCATGATGTTTGAACTCTGTACCTAACACCAGAACCTTTTGATCGCTGTACCATTAAGTTATATTGTCACAGCAAACTGTCCGTGGGTTCTTTTGGACACCTGAAAGCACACCCAGAAGACAGTTGGGAAAAAACATTTTAGGGCCTTATTTACATTGTATTACCATACCCTCCAACAGTACCTTTTTGGCTGGCACACTAATGGGTTTTGTTATTTTGTACCAGGTTTCCTGCAGTGTAAGGTTTGTATCGGGTTCAGCAGACGAAGGGAGGTCATTCACATCTCATTAATCCAGTAGGAGAAAGCGCTGACTCCCTTGCCTAAGGAAGGAGCCCTGGCTGCTGCTATTGTTTATTCATTGCCGGGAGGCAGACGTGGGGCACCTCTTCTCACTTTCACAAGCAGAGCTATCAAAGAATAAATAACGATAACACCTGGACAGGAGGAAGCTGTGTGTCTAGGATCAAGATGAAAACTAAAAAAAGGGTGGAGTGATGTGAGTGTGTTTGCGAACGTTGATTCTTTAGCCTGCTGTAAGGGACTGTCACTGAATCCACCTGTGATCCTCTGAGTGTCTTTAAAATGAAAACTTTAGTGTCAAAATCAATGCACCCATTTGAGAATTTTGACTATTTACTAGGCTGAGTTGTAGCTTAAGCCATCAGTCCTGCCCATACAAACATACATGTACACAAAGCCTCTCACACGGACATTTCTTTTCCAGCTCAGTCCCAAAGTTAGTCAGTGGGCCATTATCATTTTTCATAAACACATGCAAATTTATGAAAATTAGGGGCAGCATGAAGTGTACCTCTTTTTCTCTGTCCCGTGGTGGAAGGTATGGTTCAACCGGGGCACCATCCTCACTAAGCCACGGCTAAGGACACCATTTTAACCATTCTAGCAGTACAAATGAGTCTGACGGTGGAATGCTCCTTTGCTTTGGGAATGGGGTGATGGTATTGGGTGGGTTTGTGGGGGGTTGGGGTTTTTGTATTTAAATGTTTTTATGATTTATAAACCGCCCTGAGCCTTTGGGAAGGGCAGCAGATAAATATAAATAAACAAATAAATAAATAAAACTCCATTCCCTCTCCCCTGCAGGTAGATATTGGAGGGTGGGGCCTGAAGGGCGACACCAAAGGGTGTCAGCCGGTGGTGGCCTGTGTGGCCCTGGCCAAGGAGGACTGGGCCACGGATCGGTGCTTCTGAGCGCCTTTGGCGTGACCCTTCAGAGCAGCACAGAGAACAGGGGGATGATGATTGGTTGATGTTACTAGTATGCAGGGGTCTAGGTTCGTTTTGGGGACATTTTAGGGGAGGATTAGGATTTGTTTATTTATTAGGGGGTGGGGATAGAGAGGTCTGGGTTCCTTGGGGAAAGTAAGGGATGGGACACAGGGAGGGTTGGTTCCCATATAGGGGGTTGGTTTTGCACCCCTCTGTGAGGAGTGGGGGTGGGGTAGGGATTAGGATTGGGAAGGAGGATTCCCCGGTGAGAGGGGGGGGGG
>QEPC01012460.1:306831-320650 GCA_003113815.1 Sphenodon punctatus | reverse complement strand
GCCAGGCTAGGATCTATCTAAGAACTGTTGCATTGGGTTCATGCTGTACCTGATTGTGTGAGCAGGATAATAAAACAGTGTTGTACCCAATTAAAAACGTCTAATTTGTGGTGTGGGGGTGACAAAGATCCCGATTGGGGAATTGTGCTTGGGAGGGAAATTACTGGATTTTAAATCCTAACATATATATTGTAAGCTGACCCGCGATGCCTTTGGCAGGAGGGTCGGGATCTCAAATGTTTTAATAAAATAATAAAATAAAATAAAACTAATTTACACTGCCAGGCTGAAAATAAGAATGGAGTCCTTTTGCATGCAGTTTGGCAGTCCGAAAGACACAGTGTCATCACATACAGTGATTTGAAACTACTTGTCATGGCCTTGCATTCCTTACGGGAGGAATTTAACCACAATTCTGTGGTATCACTAGCTTGAGCTCTGCAGAAGAAAATCTGATAGTTAATTTTCTTTAAAGGAATCCTGAACGATTCTTCCCTGCTGTAATGTTGTGATGTCACAAGCCCTTTTGTGAACTTTGATGCATTCCAACAGAGACAAATAATCTCTCACTGTTACACCCACTGCATGTTAAGCCCGAGGCTCATTTGCTAAGGAGTGGTAAACAGTTAAGTGTATTGTGCCACCTATCCCTGTTCTCCTTGCAGTAAAGTTAAACACAAAGAGAAGAAAGATATTCTTAAAATAAATTCAGTGTATTCAGAATGAACTTTATGAATATATTTCTGTTGATGCCTAAACAAACAGGGAACCCAGCTGCATGTTACATGTCATTGCTGGCAAACAAATAAGCTTAGATGAACAAGAGAACCCGATCTGTTTACCTATTTTAACTGCATGTACCTTCTCTTTGGGCCAAACTCTGCTTTCAGCAGCACTGGTGTAAAACTGGGCTGTTTCCCTGCAACTCTTCCAGTCACTCCAAATTCACATCATCCAGAATTTAGCTCTCAGCCTAATTTTGATACAAAACTCTGTGGACAAAGATTTCCAGATGATGAATCTTAGGTGCACGCTGTACTTGACAATCGAGGAAGACAGGCTGTTGCCCAAAGGTGTTCACTATCTTCTTTAGACAAATAGGATACAAATGGTAAAAAGCTCAGCAAGAAAACCGAGAGTGCAATCTATGGAAACGAATAGCAACATGCCCATTGATTTCAGCAGGATCAGGATTTCTCCTGAAGCAGGCAGTGCTGGCTAGAAGCTCAGTCCTGGGAAGGAGGATCTGGCAGAGGAGAGAGTGGGCATTTGGCAAAGAGGGAGGCGGCTCCAACCACAGCATACCGCATGGGGAAAAGGCATCACGGTAAGTGGGAGCTGGCTTCAGAGGCGGCTGCTGCTCTTCCTCATCATAACGATGAGGAGTAATGCTTAATGGTACACTCAGCACAGTCTTCTTTATGATTTTAGCTTAGCACAGCTTCCTCTCAAGATATTACATCCAGAAGCACTTGGGCTAAGAGTGCAATCCTCAGACCATTAATGCCGGCGCCAGGCGAGCCCATAGCACAGGTGTGAGTACCACTGAAGTGGCTAGGACAGATGTGCACTGAGACAGAGGGCTGCCACCAAACTATACGAGGACCACACTGGTAATCTCTGCAGAGTTATAGTTTAGTTACAGAGTCGGTTTATAAAGGGAACTGATGTATGCACATCTCTCTACAGAAAGGTGACTAAGGCAGCGTAGTTCTACGCCATTATAAAGCCACGGTTTAGCTCCCGCTGACTTTCATGGTGGAGGGGTGCACCCTAGGTTTCTGTAGCGGCCGAGCCTTCTGTTTGGAAGCACTAATGTAGTAGGGCTGGAACTCTATTCCAGTACATCTTTCCATCCCCGTGATACCATGGGCTGCAACTTGCACCATGGGCGCTCTGTGTCTGTGCGCGTGCGTGTACACGCGTGGGAGTTTCTGCTCCCTAGTGTGTGGGGATGTGGTTTGAAGCTGAGTGGGGCTTGGCAGGATGGGAGCTGGGCTGGGACTGGAGCATTCAAGAACAGGTGATGGGATAGCCAGTACCAGACTAGTCTCTATGATTCAACAAATCCAGTGCCACCACATCCCCAGAAGATTTCCAGTGCCATTTGTTTGATCTGTAGTGCTTATAGGCCAATGTTACTAGGCACTAGATTTTCCCCCCCTGATCCCTTAGGTGATTTATTAGGACTCTTATCACATCTTATTTTGGCTCTTGCATGCCATTTGCCTTAGGGTGCTCTCTGGATCCAACCGGCTATTTTTAAACATTTTTTGCCTCCTCCCATGTTTTCTATGTTTTGCCTTAAGCCATGTTAATACTATTATAGCTCACTGTCTGCATCAGATTTAAGGATGTCTTTTCGACATCACCCTTCGTGACTGAGACACAAGATACTGGAGAGAGTAAGCCAGTACAGATGGCAGTGTTCTGTCCTTGGTAGCTGAACATAAAGGTAAGGGTTGAGAACATGTATCCAGAGCATAAGAACATCCTTGTCTCATTCAAGGGCAAGTCAAATAAAATGACTGAATAAGAGATAGAGGAAGACCCCTGTGTGACCCGAAAGTTTGCTTACTTCCACCAATGGTTGGTCGGTCCAATAAAAGATATCATTCAAACCACTTTGTCTCTCCTCAGTAAGAAGAAGACAGGAGTCCCTTTCTTCCATGGTCAGAGACGGCCTTATCATAGGGTGACCTGGGGCAGCTGCCCTAGGTCCCGCTCTTCCTGAGGGCCCTGCAGTGGCCTCTATTTTCACCAGGACAGGCCATGGGGGCACCACTCCCCTTCAGTGGGGCCCTAACCATGACCACCTTCAGGGCAATGCAGAGATTGCCCCCAAGGGGGGGACCACCAGGGCCCCCGCATTTTATCTTTGCCCTGAGCCCCACAAATCCCAAGGCCAGCCCTGTCCATGGTTAAATCAGGGGCATAGCCAGAATTGGGCAAACCGGGACATTTGGTCTGGGGCCCACACTGGCTGCCCTGCTTAGCAGCCCCGCTTGCTAATTCTGATTTTTTGTTTTTTTGTTTTTTTAAAAATGTGGACTCCGATCATTCCACCACCACCCCTTGTCTCTGGTCATGCCAGCTGACGCTGCCTAAGCCTAAGCCCATGGCCCTTGGCCTGAGGCCCTGACAGGATGCAACATGTGTCAGCCTGGAGGGGAGGAGGGGGAAACAAAGTCGCCTGCCCTCACGTGACTGCGCATGCGCTGGCGTTTTCCTCCTCCCCACGTGTCTGCAGCCCGAACATGAGGTGCAGCTGCAGCAGTGAGGCAAGGAGTCTGAGCGACGGAGACTGACTCGGGACAGGAAAGGAGAGCAAAAGAGAGTCCCCCCCTCCCCCCAGGGAAAAGTGGCCTCTGGCCCACCCACAGTGATGTTACCATCATTCTCGGACTGGAAGCTGGGCCCAGGGCCACCCCCTCGCCCGCCCCCACCCCAGCAGAGAGACAGGTTGGCATCCAAGCCAGCCAGGCCCCCCCACCCCCTCTGGCTCCAGCACATCAGAGCAACCATCGCGTGAGCCTGAGTTCCGGAGGAGGAGGTGACACCTCATCGAGGAGCCAGAGGACTGGAGAGCCGGGTTAGCCAGCCAGCCCCAGCCACACCCACAGGGAGTCCAGGACCCAAACCCGACCAGCGCTCGCTGAGAGAGAGAACAGAACTTTAATAAAGCAAGTTTTAAAAAAACAAACAAAAAAAAACAACAGGCAGCTGAGCTGAGGTTGAGCCCTTCCTTCCTCCCTTCCCAGGCTTCACACTCCAGTCCCATCCCTCACCTGCCTCTGCCTGCTAATAGTACTGCAGCAGCAGCAGCAGGACACCTGGGCACAGACTGGACTGGGAAATAAAACAAACAACTCCTCCCCATGTGAGTGATCAGAAGATTGTTGCCTTGTAAACAAGGTTCTTTGAGATGGTTCATTCTCACAAGGGGGTTGTGCATGGCATGCTCACCATATTCAAATAATAGACCACGTGGTGGTCTCAAGCACCTCTAGTATAAAAAGCACTCCCCACCCCCCCTTAGAATGACAATTCCTTCCAACCCTTTCTAGGAATATAAGAAAATTCCATGTGGGCTGGAAGGGTGGGTATTGTGAATGTTAGGAGCCATCTCAAAGAACCTTGTTTACAAGCAGCAACCTTCTGTTCTTCTTCGAGTGGCTCCTCACAGGCCATTTTTACATGGCTCCGCCAGGTGTGGAGGATCCATGGGCACACCAGTGCGTGGGCAGGGCATGCACCCGGCTGCACACGCGTCCCCACTCACCCCCCACACAACCGCACCCACGGAGCAACTGCTGTTTCCCCTGGTTGCTCCCTGCATGGGGACGAGTGGGGGAGATTTGTTTGTGGCATTTGTTTGTGTCCTCAAATGGTGGGATTTTGAGGGGGAGGAAGGTGGCATGCGCATGTTCCAATTAAATCTCAGTGGCACCGCCTCACCTCAGTTGTGTGTGTGTGGGGGGGGCAGGGGTTGGTGTCGTGTGGCAGGGCACTGGCCTGGGTGTTGTGGTGGCCGGCGTCAGGCAGGCATTTCCATTGGAGGGGTTGGGGGTGGCAGTGAGTAGGATGCTGCACCGGTGGCTGCGGCAGGACACTCGCACTGTTCCGGCTGGCTGCTGGCAGCAGTAACAGCATTGCTGGGCTGGTGGGGGTGGGTGAGCGATGGCGGATGTCAGCGCAGGCAGAGCCTGGAGCACCAAATTGTTTGTCAGGGGGCCCAGGGCCCAGCAGCAGGGCCGAGAGAGATGCCCCTGCGTGTGGTTAGTTGGTTGCAGCAGCCTGGAGGAGACCGGGATGGAATGACTGCAATGTACTCTGGCACCCTAGCCAAGGCCAGGCTTGTAATCTCCTCTGCCTGAATGGCAGATACAGCACGTTAACCCCTTATACCATTTCCTTATTTGTCCACTTCTTAATCTGGTTCTTTCTGATAAGGGAAAGTCAAGTGTAGCAGTATCTGTGCTACTGTTGTGACTTTGCTCCTGTTACTTGTATCTGTGCTACTTGGGCAGGTTTGGGGTGGGGGACTGGGGGTGGGTGCAGCTTGCATCTCTCTCCCCATTTTACCAGGGAGTGAGAGTGCCCCAGGACTCAGTCTCACCCCATTCTGCAGCTAGAGGGGATGTGAGCATTGAAAGAAGGAGGGGCTGAGCTAAAGGGATCTGAGAGAGAGGCCTATCTTCAAGGCGTTAGTACAGGGGAATATGATGGAACAGGCACAGGCCCTTTTAAGGTCTGCCTTCCCCTCTTCAGGCAGAGTTCAGGCACTTGAAAAGGAAGGCAGGATAGAGCCATGCACTCCGGTGCTGATATCAGTGGTGTTGGATGGGACCTCAAGGGTTAAGAAGTTACAGGTTGTGAGAATCACACTGACCCAGAAACCCTCGCACTAGAGGCCCTTTACACTAGGGATGGGGAACCTTTTCCTTCCCGCGGCCACTTTCACTTTGGAGATTCGTACAAGCTCTGTGGGCCAGATAGGAACTTGAAGCAGAGTGATTGAGGGGTGTGCTTAGTATAGGGGAAGGTAGGGGAGGGGCCAGGTCTTGGATTCATCCCCTGTCCTTGAGTACATGCCCCCATATATGATCCCTTCCCTAGCTGAGAGCTCAGTCTTAGCTTTCAAATAGGAATGGATCCAGGGACCAAATCCAAGAACTATAAATGGGCCAAATAAATCTGTGGGCTAGATTTGGCCCTTGTGACATGGGTTTCCCATCTCTGCTTTACACCAAAGGCTGCAGATCTGCCACTGCATTGCTCGGAATCCAACCTCTCTGAGTAGCTGAGCACACGTTTTCTTTGTCCTGTAATTTTATTTAATAAATAAAACTGCATTTAATAAGTATGTTTGCTGACAGTTTTATGCAATAAGGACACTGAGATGAGGAAAGAGGGGAGGGAGAGGGACAGGGTAGTCTGGTGACGGGGGGGCAAAGACCTTTTCTTGTCCCTGGGCCCATTCCAACCTAGCTACACCCCTGGGTTAAAGTCTGTGTCACAGTGTTCCTCTGTACTAGCACTAATTAGAAACGGATGTGTCCTGAGCAGCACTGAAGCAGAGGAATCATGTGACCTTGGGCTGCCGCCACAGGGATGGGTAAGGTACAGAAACTCTTAAGGGTGTGGTTAATATTAAGAAATGCCTGTGAATGAGACTGAAGTATAGTTCCCCATTCCTTGTGCAGTTCTGACTGGAATGGTTTTTTTTCTTCTTCTTTCTGGTTTTCATTCGACTGACAGCATCTGGGCATGAATGTACAGTCCCTTACATGGCCAAGAAAATTTTTGCAAGCTCTGGGCTTCAGAGTGCCCATGTGATGTCTGCTTTTGTGGGTAGGGGGAAGGGACAGATTATTTTAAATCTACTCCATCATGTGCGTTAAAAGAGTCAGCACATGTAATTAAGCAAACGTTTATATACTTCTTTTGCCTGAGTGCAAGAAACTAGTTCAATTATTATTATTACTAGGGATGGAATTCTATGTAACACCACATTGCCTGGCACTGAACAGCTGTAAGACAGCTGCCTGCCCTAAGCAGCTTACAGTCTAGGATGGACAAGGAAAGGAAGAGAAACAGGGATACATACATTCCCATTTCCCAGGTGGGAAACTGAGCCCGAGAGTGACTTGCCCAAGGCCATCCAGTGAGTTTGTAGCTAAGACAGAATTTGAACCTGGACTTGGTCCAAATCCAGTGCTTTATCCACTTGGCTAGTTGTCCTAGCTTCCTGAGTCTGATCCACCCAGCCCCAGAGTAAGTTAAGTGACACCACTGATATCCTCCTCAGGAGCCTTAGACAAGTGGAGAATCAGGTGTAATGAAACATCATCATCCCATGACCTCTCCCCCATCCTCCCTGCCCCTCTCTTTAGGCAAGTTACTCCCAAGCTTTTGGCATATGTGACCCCATTTTGAAACTTAACTGGAATCCCATAACCACACACAGCAAAAGAGACATTCAAAATGTATCCAAATCACAACCCCCCATCTGCAGGTGGCCTGACCCTTCTCAGGGGTTCTCATCCACTGGTTGGGAACCCATGCTTACTACTACTAATCATTTCTAAAGTGCTACTAGTCATACGCAGCACTGTAAAAATACACGTAACACAAAAGACAGTCCCTGCTCCAAGGAGCTTACAATCCAGATAAGACATGGGTATAGACAGACAGTTAAAATCAAGGTAATTTCAGTGGTAATTTCCATCCCTAGGTTCATTTTGCCCTGCAGATATCAACGCTTGAAACCAAACTAGCTATTTATCTCATCTCCCTGTAAATGAGCATTTAATTTCCCTTCCCTGTCACAAATACACCATGATTTTGGGCCCGGTTCACACGGGCAGCAAACACCCATGGACACCGAGGTGTTCATGGGTGTTTGTTTGCTGCCCGTGTGAACCATGCTGCGGCTGGGGAGTAGGGGTGTGAGTGTGCGTGCACACCCATCACCCACCCACAGAGCCATCTGAACAAACAGAGGAAGCTCTGTGGGTGGCGGTGGGGGGGGGGGAGGTCGGTGCGTGCCAGTGGGCACATGCTTCCTCACCAGCCCATTGCTGTCCCCCTGCTTAGGAGCAAGACAAAAGTGGCTTCAGTTTTGCGGGAAGTTGCCAGTCAACCAAAGCCACTTTGTGTGTTGAACTCTATGATCGTTCACCGGAAATAACAGCAAACACACTAACACGTCACTTTAAGCACACGTGTGTCCCAGACACAGTAATTAGCAGTGGTGGCTGGTGGGTTCTGAGGCTGGTGGGGTAGTCGGCAGAGCCAACCCAACGGTAGGCGGAGCCAACCCTAAAATTGCATCACTTACATGATCAATGGAATAGAACATGCACACATGCAGGGACCTGTCTCCAATAACCTGAATGTGTTCAATGGCAGGAGTACAATAGAAGAGAAAACAGAAGTACAACAGCAGCTAGCACAGATTACAGAAATGTTCAATACCTTACTTAAGGAGCAATTCAAGCAACCACAGAAACAGCAGGGAATGGGATGCACCATGCATGGCTGCATGCAGAAAAACAAGATCAGATAGACAGGGGCTTCGCCAGCTGTCCCTGCCCAAGTCTGGGGAGCTTGAAAAACCCAATTTTTTAAAGCCATGCAATGCATTTCTCTGTATCCAGCAAATTTGTCCCACACAAACCCTGGGCAACAAGCAGAGAGTCAAGCTAGAGCAAACACATGCATTTCCATCAGGGAGCAGCAATCACAGAAACAGCAGGGAATGGGATACACCATGCATGGCTGCTGCAGCAAGATAAGATCAGACGGGGCAGAGGCAGGACCCACCAGGCAGGGCCTCTCCCCTGCTCTCTGCCTGGGGACTGAGAACTCAGTTTATTTAAGCCAAGGCCAAGCCAGCCGCACCATGCATTTTTTTTGTCCCACACAAACCCCAGTGGGCACAGCCCGCCACGACAGCCATTTTTACACGAGGCGCTTAGAAACGCCTCTGAAGCCCCATATTCAAGAGGAAAGCTGCGTGGAGAGTATTTACATGTTCCCCGCGCTACCAGAAGTGATGGCCCACCCATTCTCTTCAGTGGCAGCGGCTGCAGATGTAGGCTTTCAAAAGGCGCGTTCTGTAGACCTGAAAATTGAGGTCTGCAGAATGTGCCTCTTGAAAGCCCCACATCTGCAGCTGCCGTCACGGAAGAGAACAGGCGTCACATCACTTCTGATAGCGCGGGGAGCAGGTAAACACTCTCCACGCGGCCTTCCTCTTGAATACGGGGCTCGAGAGGCGCTTCTAATCGCCTCGTGTAAAAGCGGCCCACGTCACCACAGCCTGAGAGACTCACAAAAAAAAATATTTGCAGGCAGCAGGACAGGGACAAACAACAAGTTAACAAGCAGCATAACTTCATCCCCTGCTCCTTCACACTCCCCAGGGACAGAAAAATAAAAATAAATAATAAGGAACAGTACCAATGCCCACTTCACATTCCCCACTTCATGTTCCCCCCAAAACATGACACTGGGGCAGATATACCCCCATTGCCTCCCATCTTCCACCCAGTCCCTCCCCCCAAAACATGAAATCTGGACCACAGCCACCAGCCAACAACTTGTACCCCTCACTCCCCAATTCCCCTCCTCTCAAAAACCCAAGTACTTACCAACCCTCACCACAGCCCACTCAGCAGCAAAGCACGGTGTACCAGTGCCACCCACAGCCACACGGCTAGCAAAAGTAAGGCAAAGAATACATTCACACTGGTCTGGCTTGTACTCGTCTCTCTCCCACTCTCTAGGGCTCCGGGCTCAGCAGAGGCTGCAGAGCTGTGCAGCAAGAGCCAGACTGTCAGGGCCAGCCAGTCACAGAGACAGAGAAAATGGTGCCGGCAGCCACGGCACACTCGCTTTAGGGCAGGCTCAGTGAGAGAGAACGCACTGCAGCCTGCACTCACTCTCACACACCGGTGGTTTCTGTCCTCCAAAATCCTGTGCACTGCAGCCCAGCCTCAGCCTGCCTAGCTCCACCATTCTACCAGGCAGCACAGCAGGCACCTATCTCCTGACTCCCCCTACAGGGTGGTGCTATGGAACTGACTGCAGCAGCCTCTCCTCTGCTTGCTGGCCTGCCTGGGCATCTACTTTAGCCACCAAGGCATAGTTTAAAATTGCTGCCTTTAAAAACCCCATAAGGGCTCTGCAACACTGCCCCCAACAGGGCTTAAAGTTGAATTACTTTTACTAATGCCTGCGATATGAACAGCATAAGCAGCTGTCCATACCACAATTGGCATCATTTGGTCTCCAAAAGGATTCTATAATGCGCAGTGGCAGCATAGCCACGTGTGGTGTCACTGCCCTGCCCCCTAAAAGTAAAGTTGTGTGGTTACTAGTTACGTCCCCAGCACCCTCCTCCCCCTGCCACACAGCGTAACTGCACAGGTGCTGGCAGCTGCTCTTGCAGCTGACTCAAAACTTCCTGCCTGACCCAGAGATGTTGGAGAACTTGAAGGCTGAGCCAGTGAAGTTGCTGTGCATGCACAGAGATCGCACATGCACAGTTCCCGTGAGCAGGTCCTTCAGACCCGGACGTGCAGTGCTGAGCACTCTAGCCTCCAAAGCAGCACCACGGCCAGCACCGGTGTCACGGCCCGGCATAGCAGCAGCAGGAAAAAAGGCTAAAGCGGGGTTTTGTCAGGTTGGCGGCATGGTGGGGAGGGTCTCAGGCCCGGTGCCCAAATGGGCACACTGTGCCTAGTGATTAGGCACCTGAGAAGTTAATGGGAGGCTAACGGGGGGGGGGGGGGGAAGGAGAGACCAGTGGCCAAAAATAGTGACAGTGCTTAGAAACAATGCACAGTCATGTGGCTGATGTCTTAATCATTCGATCACCATTGTGTCTAAAGGCCTCCAGGGAGGAGTGAGGGTGAAAAGAGCTTGAAGAGGAGGACAAGGAGTTTGTGCTGGATGTGAAGGGGGAAAGAAAGGCAGTGGAAGGAGGCCTGGGGAGGTTGGTTTGAATATGATCAAAGTGGTCATGAGATGGATTACCTTCGAGATTGCAGGAAAGATTAGTAAGGAGGCGATTTGCTCTAGTCAAGGCAGGAGATGACTAGATCAACAACAAGAATAGATTTTTGGCAGCAGGAGCAGGATTTTAGCAATGTTACACAGGGAGTAGTAGAAGGCCTTAGCAACAGACAGAAAATGCGAAGGAAGAGTCAAAGATGAATTCCAGGTTATGTGACTGGGTGCTGGGCTGGATAGTGGCACCATCAGTGGAGACAGAGGGTGAACTCACACATAGCTCTGCTGAACTCCGATATCTGCGGGACCCCGGAAGCTGTATAAACAGCCCCGGATGATCCTCCGATTGCTGCTGTGCGTGAGTGAGGCACTCCCATTTCCAGCCCCGCTTTAAACTCAGATATGACAGATACATCTGATGTAAATGTCATCAGAGTTTAAAGCGGGGCTGGAAATCAGAGTGCCTCACTCACATACAACAGCAATCGGGGGATCATCCGGGGTGGTTTGTACAGCTTTTGGGGCCCATGGACATCGGAGTTCAGCAGAGTTATATGTGAGTTCACCCAGAGTGTGTGGTGTGGGGGATGAGACAGTTAGTCTTGGACATATTAAAAGAAGTCACATATTACTCAATATATTTGCATGCTTTTGTTGCTGTCTGGGGTCACAGTTGGGTCACACAAGCAAAATTTTGGAAACCATTGAATTAGAGAGTATACAGCTGTATCCAATGTTGGGAGAGGCACTACTGCCACCATCTGGAGATTTCTGGGATCACAGGGCACCTTGAATCCAGCCTTGATTGAAAGCAAAACATTACATCAATTTAAACAAACCAACCCTCTAAAGCAGGGTAATAGAGCTTGATAAAATTAATTGAAATTAATTTGAGTAAAAATGTAGCAAATGCAAGAAATGAGGAGAACGAACTTAGGCTGTTCAGAATCAGAGAGCCTAAAAAAAAAAGAGCCTATGTGGGGTTGCGGTGTTGGTCCCAAATGTAAGATATGGACACAAAGTAGTACCTTTTATTGGACCAACGTCTGTAGGTGAAAATATGCAAGCCGGGCCATGCAGGGTCCTTCCTCAGGCATGGAGGGAATCAGACTGAGCAAAGCAGGCTAGGAATATATGTGACAGCAATCACTTGGGAGGAGCTGTTAGGGGGAAAGGTCATGGGAAGAACGGTCATTAGCAATTCAAAGCATTTACATACAATGAAGGGAAAACAGTAGTATAGGCGTATGCAGCAAGCTGCCTCCTATGTGTTGCTAAAGTTGCTTATGAAGCATAAATCTTTACAGAGGGTGTTTTTAAACGAGATGCTGCCACACATGGCCACCCAGTAACCACTCATCTGACCACCCATCTGAAGGTGGAGCGGGAGGATGCGCGTTCCCATGGCGCAGTCATGGCCACTCTCAGAGCACTGCCAAAAAATCCAGAGTATCCTGTGTGGGGCAAACCAAAAAAGTGCATGCCAATGGACGCCCATGCATCCCCTGGCCGTATGAATTGGGGTGGCTACCCACACCAGCAGACAGGTCCCCGACTCAGAGGCACAGTGGGTGGGGGATATGGCCTTTGCAAGTCACAGGAACTGGCCACAGGCACCGGGACACCCAGTTCCCCAGTGCTCATGCCCGGAACATGTCAATTTCAAAAGGACAGCCATGGTCCATGGCAGCGGCTGTGGACCCCTCCCCCAAGCCTTGCTCAATTAAAAACACCCATAGTCTATTGTTTTTGACATCCAATTGAGTTTAAAAAAAACCAACTTTGTCTCTATGCCTTAGGATGCACAGAGAGAGTGTGGTTGCTATGTTGGTCCCAAATGTAAGTGATGGAGAGTTTGCAGACTTGGGTGGGGTTGGATAGGACCAAGTAACTAGGAAAGGGGTTGAAGAAAATAAGAGATGCCAGACATTTAAAAACAAAGCTATAATATATATATGGATGTCAGAGATGAAGAAATGATAGATATGTGTAAAATAGGGAAGATGAGGCTCAAGCGAACACGTGAGTAGGAAACAGCTTATCAGGAAAAGGGAATTTAACACTCCTCTCTCTAGTTACTTGGTCCTATTCACTCCCACCCAACTCTACGGCCGTGTCTCCTCATACAGACCTGCTCCGGTTTTGCTCAGTTTATATATGTCTGGCTGGCTATGCTACAGGCCTGAGGCAGGGCCCTCTGTGGTCCGAAAGCTTGCGTCCTCTCACCAACAGAAGTTGGTCCAGTAAATGGTACCACTTGAACTACCTTCATTCATCTCTCTCTCTTAGGATGAATATGTTAGTATTAGACAGAACATGAGATGAAGATGGAGTCACAGAGGCCCCTCTTCTTCCTGAGTGCACCCCTTACATGCACCCACCTTCTATGTGGCCTTCAGAACTTGTGCTAGCTTTCTTTCTTTCACTCTTTAATAAAAAGGAGATGGAAGACCCAGGGCTGTCTTCTGCACTGGACAGAGGGTGTTAATCGACATGCAGCCTGTGCGTCAGCTACACGTCCGGCGAAGCGGGGCCACCCCCAGGCGGGTCAGGTTGGGGAACTGAACAAATGTTTCCACAGATTGACCCGGCTGGGAAAGGGGGGGAGGGGGGGAAGTGACATGAGGCTGGCTGGCCCCGCCCTCGTGCTGTGACTGGCACCTTGCCCCCCACTATGACGAGCAGCCATGGCCCGCCTACATAGACCTTGGGCCAAGACTGTTGGCCTGGTTCCTTCTGGAGCTGCCTATCCGGTCGGGGGCTGTAGCGTGCTCACATCTGATGACGTGCCAACAGGCACATGGGCATTAGACACTGGAAGAAGCCAAGAAAGCTAATTATTTATTATTTATTTATTTAATAAATTTATACCCCGCCCCTCCTGCCATGCAGCCCGGGGCGGCTTCCAAAAACTTTAAAATACAATAAAAGATACAATAAATTTCCCTAGGAAATTTATAGAGAACCCCACCCACAACTCACAATAGCAAAAACAACAGGTGGGGATACCTTAAACAAACATAGCATTCATAAAATCACATATTTTTAATAAATTTAAACAACAATAAATCTCAAAACAGATATGTAACCACAGGCATGGAAATCCAATCGGGGTATTATTATTATTATTATTAAACATTTATAAAGCGCCAGTTGCAAAACCTGGCGCTGTACAGAACATACAATCAGACGCGGTCCCTGCCTGTGGCTTACAATCTAAAAGACAAGGAGGGGGAGACAAGGAGAGGGGACAGTGGGAGAGACATGGGAGAAGACAAACAAACATTCAGGCGGATGC
>QEPC01012460.1:278439-304295 GCA_003113815.1 Sphenodon punctatus | reverse complement strand
GTAGATGACAGCAACCCAAAGGTGTAGAGGGGAGTATAAGCGCACAGAGTGGGCCTCAAAGGAAGGGAAGGAGGGGGAGTACTCACTAGCACTCCAAAAACATATACAGTCAATTAGGAACACCAGCACTGCAAATAAAAATATATCGTGCTGGACACACTGTGTTTCAGACCATCTTGTGGTCTTTATCAACAGCACCAGTGAAATAATGGGAAGGATTACAAAACCGGTGGGTGGTCTCCAAGTTTTACATATCCTCCATACATGGAACATTTATAATATCTCCCGAAAACCTGTAAGAAACAAACAACAACCCAATGTATCTTATGGCAACATCATTTTGCAAAAAGGTATTTATTGAAGCTTTTAACCCCAACATATATTGGATGTTAGTTTCTATTTTTTATGTTGATTAAACTTATATCTCCTTGGAAGATAATCTACTCACCCCGTCCACATGAATCCATACATACATTGCTCTGAAGCAATCATGGCAACGAAGATAAATCTGTTGTTTGTTCCCCCAGTTGAATACTACAATATATAAAGCAATTTTAAACTTTACTGGATTATGTTTTAACGTTTAAAACTCATTACCCTATAATTGGGGTGTTTGGGGGATCACAGATAGGGCGTGCTCTCTCTTACAGTGATAGTCTACACTTTTTGCTGTACAGAATGTATGTTTATTCTATAAGATTATTATTACTGTGTTTTTGCTTGGAAATTATATACATTATATATGGGAGGTTGGGACATTCACCGGTTTGGGACATCTGTATCTTTCTTTTTCTAAAATTGTTCTTTGTTATTTCAGGTATCAGTGCGCTCTGGTTGGTCCCAGTCTATTTGTAGCTATTGGTGGAATTTTTCTGTGCAGAGAGTTGGGGTGCGTCAAGCCCTACAATAATGCAAGTGCTGCCTGGCTCCCCTCCCTGCAATATACTGCCCACCCAGCACCTTTCCTCCCAGTCAGCAGAAGAGAGTGAGAAAGAGAGAAGGGTTAAATATGCCCAGCTAGAGCCATGGCAAAGCAGGGAGGCTTGCCAAAGGGTGGCAGACAGTTCCTCCTGGAATAGGATTGCTCTTAAATGTATAATAATATAATTAGATTCCATGTGTCATACATATAAAAACAGAGTTTAAGGCATTCTTAGAGGTGGCTGTGGTGTGCTCTTGCATTATCCAGTCTAGGTTGATATCAGTCGTGGTTTCCATGTGCTTGGTCTGGGAGCACGCCAACAGGCTTCTGTTCTCCATCCCGCCAAGACAATGAACAAGCAGTGTTTGAGTTCCAATTTGAATTAGGCAAGGGTGTGGATTTCAAACGCAAAGGATCATGGGAGAACCAATGAGTTCAACTGGATGAAGAGTAAGAACGTGCCCCCTCACAAAAACACTGTACTCTATGACCAGAAACAGGAAGTTGTTGAAAGTTTTAGCATAAACACATCTCGCATCTTCTTAGACCCAACATAAGACATCCAAGTGCTGTAAACACTAATCTGCTGCCTGGAAGGAATCTGGGCAGTACATGGGAGTCTGAGGAGGGGCTAAAGGGGGGCAGAGGAGGGGCAAAAAATGGTTGCAGTGCTTACACAGAATGGGTAAACATGTTTATGTTACCAAACACCCACCTTGTGTTCTGTCAAAAGACACCCACAGATAACCTTTGGTTTATACCGTGTTCATCCAAGCCATGTTCTATTAGTACATTAAAAAACCCCAAACACTGCTGTGCCCCCCCCTCTCCACCCTTCAAAAGCCAAGCCCATTTTACTTCCATATTGACATTTCTACTGTTTGGATGGTTAGTTGGCCTGAGTTTGAGAACTATTATTCACCAAGTGGTAATTCCCTCCCCACTATTTCCACACAAGATGGGCACATTTTTAAACAGGGCCCCAGTACAGTTCACGCCCAGGAAAAACAATGGATGAGTTTTGCACAGATAAGTTAACAAATGTTTTCATCATCAATGGATACTCTCATCACAGGAGATTCCAGATCTAACCCCCCAGCAGAGGTGGTGGAAGGGCTGGACTAATCACTTTCAGCAAAGGGGAAAGAGACCTTTTGGAGCTGCTTATTAGGCTTGTCTTTCCCACTAAACAGATCCCCCACATCAGGGTCTAGTCCCATGGTTCCTAAGCATTTCACTCTGAGACTTAACTCCATAACCCTAGACAAAGACATGCAAAGTATATGAAATATCAGAATCCTGACCCCATCTACAGAGGACATGGTGCAATTCCACTTGGAAGTTCCCAAGCCACATTTTGGAAAGCTCTGGTCTAGTGTCTGATGCATTGATTCCAGTACCTAGCCTCTACCCTCAAGCCCACACTTCTAGCCTGCAGGAGTCATGCTTTGGGATTCTTCCTGTTACAAGAGTTCCTGCTATCTGGCGATGCCTTCCCCTAAAGGATGTAGCGGAATAACCAGCACCGCAAGGATTGGACCTGCAATAGTCCAGAAGAGAAGCAGGGACTGCCACTTTCCCATAGGACAAGACATTAAGGGTACAAAGAAAGAGTATGTTACTACAGCAAACCATCAATCAGGTAATGGGAGGTGTTGCTGCTTGTCTATGCAAGATAGTGGGGAGGCTGGTACAATTTTTTTTTTTAAAACAGTGCCATCATCTGGCAAGGTAGTCTATATACTAGCAGTTATTGCAGGCATGCCCTGCTGTCAGTCTAGCTCGTAGGTTTGAGGTTCACATCATTAGTATGCTACTATGTCTGCAGCACTGAATACCCAGAGCCCAGGATCAGAGAAGACCTCCGCATCTGACAATAACCTGAATGTACAGGGGTTAGAATCTAGTACCGCTATTAGAAAAGGGAGTTAGTCACCTACCTTCGGTGAATTCTTTTCTTCCCTGCACTCCAGATACTCCTCCGATCGAGTAGCTCTCCTCATTGACCGCCAAGAGGCAGAAGTGAAAAACTTTTCAGTGTGCATGTGCGCCCCGAGCTATCCTGATCCTCAGTCAGTTCCCAAGACGAGGACCAGTTTCAACCTTTTCAGGACATCCATGAATGAAGACAAAAACTAAACAGAATCAACAGAACCTTTCGCGTAGTACTAGATTGAAGAACCAAGCAAAAACACCCCCATCTCAGGTGGGAGCTAACTTCCCTTACTACCCCCTTGATGAAAACTGCTGCAAGCTCAACTATCCTGTTAACTGTAGCTCTACTCCCTGAGCTGCTTGATAGGGAGGGCCGGAGGAGTATCCAGAGTGCATGGGAGAAAAGAACTCACCGAAGGTAGGTGACCAATTCTCTTTTCCCCCCTGCCTCTCCAGCTACTCCTCTGATCGGGATGTACCCGAGCAGAAAATATCCTCTAAGGGTGGGAGCAGGCAGCACTGGGGGAATCCAGAACCGCCTGCAGCATCCTCCTACCTGTTGAGAAACAGTGCTGCAGATTTTCTGAACCCTTGTGTTCTGGAGAGGTAATTTTTTAGTGCTCTATGCACACCCAATTTATGCCAAACCTTTTCCCTTGGGTGAGTAGGTTTAGGGCAGAACGAGGGTAAGACTAACTCCTGGGTTCTATGGAACATTGAATTGACCTTGGGGATAAACGCCTGATCCAATCTCAATATCACTGATTGCTCCTGAAAGGAACAGAAATTGTCTTCAACTGAAAGGGCCCCTACCTCTGACATTCTCCTGGCCAAAGTGACAGCCACCAGAAAGGCGACCTTAATAGACAGAAAATACAGAGAGACATGTCTCAGAGGTTTGAAAGGAGCTCTAGTAAGAGCATCCAGGACTATGTTTAAATTCCATGAGGGGCACCTATGAACTATCGGTGGCGAAAGGAGTCTTTCTGCCCTTATAAATTGCCTGACATGTCTATGGGAGGAGATGGTTCTATTGGAAATTGCCCTGATGATGTAATCTAAGGCTGCTGCTTGTCTGGCCAAGGTGTTAGGCTTTAGACCCGTGTCTAGGCCTTGCTGAAGGAATTCTAAGACCTCTGGAATTCCTGCCTTTTGAGGATCCTGTTCTCTTGTTATTAACCACTGAGCAAAGATTTTCCACGTTGCTCTGTAACTTCGTCTGGTAGCCGGTCTTCTAGACGACTGAAGGGTCGAGAGAACCGCCTCCGAGTAGCCCCTTTTTCTTAGTGCCGAGTGTTCAACTTCCACGCTGTCAATTTTAAATTTTGTAGCTTTTCGCACAGTATGGGGCCCTGAGACAGCAGGGTGGGAATGATGGGTAAGATTTTGCACCGGTTCTGGCTCAGCTCTATGAAGTCCAAGAACCATGGGTGCCTGGGCCACCAGGGAGTTATAAGAATAATTTGTGCCTGATCCTTGATAGCCTTCATTATTGTTCTCGAGATCCAGGGGAAGGGAGGGAAGGCATAGAGTAGGTCCCGAGGCCATGGTTGATTCAGGGCGTCAGTTGCCATTGCTTCCCTGCAAGGGGATCTAGACATGAAGCTTGGGCCTTGAGTGTTCTGATTGGCAAACAGATCCACTTGGGGCATTCTGAAGAGCGCTACTATGTCCTTGAAAACTGTTTTGTTCAGGGCCCACTCGTGCGGATCGACTGTCTGACAACTGAGCCAGTCTGTCTGTAGGTTGTTGCGGCCCCGGATGTGCAGTGCTTTGACCAATAGTAGGTGACTGAGCCCATGTGAACAATTTTATCGCCTCCGCGTTGAGAGTTGGTGATCTCCATCCCCCCATGTGATTTAAATAGGCCTTGGGGCCATGGTGTTGTCCGTGTATATTAGCACATGTCTGTGTGGTAGTACTGGAAGAAGCTGCCTCATCAGGGCTAGACGAATTGCTTTCAACTCTAGGAAGTTTATTCCCCGGTCCGCACTGAGGCACCTGAGTGAACCCCCCCATCCTCTGAGGCTGCCATCCGTTATTACTGACCTGGGCGGTTCTGTTAGTGGGGTTCCTGCCACGAACGTTTCTGGGTCTAACCAGCAGGACATTGAGCGTTTGAGGTCTGGAGGGATTGATACCCATGGATTGAGACCTAGCGTCAGCTCTCTTTGCAAAGGCCTCAGTCGCTGCTGCAAGGGTCTGAGGTGGAAGCAGCTCCATTGTACCTGGTGAGTGCAGGAGATCAGGAGGCCTAAGAGTTGAACTAGTACCTTCAGTCTCATCCGGCTTCAGTGTCTTAGAAGGCGTATCATGGCCTGAATCTTTTGTTGTCTGGATACTGGTATGAGTGCGACATCGAAGGAAGTATCTACGATTACTCCTAAATGTTCCAGACGGTGTGTTGGGGAAGAGATGGCTCTTGTCCCTGTTGATAATGAACCCATGCAGGTTTGAAATATTGTATAGTCCTGTGTAGATCTGTTAGGGCCTTGTCCTGAGACGGCTCTGATCAGAAGATTGTCGAGGTAGTATTGTATATCCCCTCCCTCCTGAGATTTGCTATTAATGGGATCTGGATCTTTGTGAATGTTCGGGGAGCCGAGGAGAGGCCGAAAGGAAGGGCCCTGAACTGCCAGTGTGCTCCCTGGTAGCAGAATCTGAGCCATCTCCTGTGGGGAGGCCAGACTGGAATGTGCAGGTAGGCTTCCCTCAGGTCTAGGGAGACCAACCAGTCCCCTTTCCTGAGGCTCTGGCAGATGGATGTTACCGTCTCCATCTTGAATTTTTGCTTTTTTACGTATTTGTTTAGGCCCTTCAAATCTAGGACTGCTCTCCAGTTCCCTAATTTTTTGGACACTAAGAAGATTATGGTCTTTGGATCTCCCCCAGCATGGCTTGATGCTTTGAGGGGTCGTCTCATATGGGGGAGGGTCAGGAATCTGTCTTTGGGTTGGCCCTGTAGCTCCACGGCGTACCCCTGCGTTACGCAGGACAATACCCAGGCATCTGAGACTGATTTTTCCCGATGCCTGAATAAGTCTGGAGCCTGCCTCCCACCTTTGGGGTGTCTGAATAGTCATGAATCCTATTTAGCCTACCCCGAGACAGGAGCCCTGGGCTTCTGTTTATCGAATCTGCCCTGTCTTTGCCCCCTGTTACAAAAACAGAAGCTGAACGGGGCCTCTCTGTTGCTGTGTGGTTGAAATTTTCTGAAGGGGCCAGTTTCCCCAGTTTTCCTCTAAAGGGCTGGCCACGAAAAACCCTCTTTTTTGCACCCAATTGATGTAGGGTTTTGGGCTTGTTCTTGTTGGTGGTGTCTGCCAGAACTTTCTCCAGGCACATGCCAAACAGCTTTAGGCCCTTGTAGGGACCCGAGACAAAACGGGTTCTTTGCTGCGGCATCTTCCTGCCAGGATCTCAGCCAAACCCTTCTACGCGCCATAACGTTGCCTGCCACTGCCCAGGCTGACCATGTCATAGCATCTGTGGTGGCGTCAGCTATTAGAGGAGATGCCATAAGAATGTGGGACATTAAAGTTTGGGATCTTTTCTCTGAGATTTCTGGGTCATGTGCCTCATCCATCCAAGCCAGCTGCGCCCTAGCTACATAAGAGGCCAGAATATTGATTGTTAGGGTGTAGGCCGATGAATCCAAGGCCCTCCAGAGGGCTGAATCAACTGCCCTGTCATTGGGGTATTTGGGAAAACAGTCTCCCTCTGTAGGGAAGACAGTTTGCCTGGCAAGAGATGCAGCTGCTGTGTCTACTTTGGGATTTCTAAACAGGGGCTCCTTTCTGGAGAAGGAATATAAGGAATCTTGAGTTTTATTCATCTTGTAGACCTTGCTGGGCTGTTCCCACTCCTCTAGAACTAGTCTCTCAAATGCCCTGTCCAAGGGAAACCCCCTGCTCTTTGCCGTGCACTGAAGGTATGTAATCCCTGTGATCCTCTTCCTGGGAGTCCGAGGAATCTCCCTTGTAGGATTTTTTTTTGAGTTGCAAAGTTTTGATCACCTGGGCCATAAATCCATCCCTATATGTGAGGGGAAATTGCCGATCTGGGAGAGGTTCCACATATTCACCCTCCTCAGATCTGGAGACCCCTTGTATAGAATCCGAGTCAGGGTCAGATCTTAGAGTGATCTCAGACTGCTGCCTGGGCCTGTCGTCCAACTCCTCATCCTGGCTCTCCTCAGCGGATTGAGGGGAAGCTAACAAGCGGGCTACGGCACCCCCTCGTGGTGCTTTTCCTTTGTCCTTTCCCGCCTTTTGGCCACCCATTTTCAGGGCTTTCTTTATTAGGTTTTGGGGTCTTAGAAGGAGCTCTCTTGCATTTGCCCTGAGACTGGAGCTCACAAAGTACATCTAGTGATTTTAGGATTTTCCCCATAAGAGTGATAGGGAAGACATAGATACAGCTTGCATGTCTTCACTAGCTGTTGTTGCCTGCTCCTCTGGTTGCTGGGCTGCCGGCTCCATCCTGTGAGGAGGCAGCGAAAAGAGAGGTGATTGGGGCTTTGACCCCTGTGGTGATGCTCTCAAGAACTGACTACAGCCATGGTGGGTCTGCCTCTGTCAGAATTTTATTTCCCCGCACGGCTCCCCCGCTCCCAGGCACAGTGCAAGGGAGCTGACTGGGACTTTATCACGGTTCCCAAGACCGCGTCTGGGAAAGTCGCTGTCCTGTTGGCCCCGCCTTCCACTAGCGTGCTCCTGTTCGAGTGCTAAGAAAAACTGCTCCGGATGGTCTGAAGGCAGAAGATGAACTGAGGATTGGGATAGCTCATGCACACTGAGAAGTTTTTCACTTCTGCCTCCTGGTGGTCAATGAGGAGAGCTACCTGATCAGAGGCGTAGCCGGAGGCAGGGCGAAAAAGAGACAAGGAGGGAGTGCTGACTTATGAACAAATGGAGAATCCACTGGAAATATTTCACCAAGGCCAAAGGTTGAAATAGTCAGAAGCACCTCCATGAATTACATGCATATTTCCCATAGATTTTCAGTGCTCTTAAGTCACTTAAGCAACTGAAAATGCCAACCCAAATGTTGTGTTTGGGTGACACAGCATCTGTCCAGGAGGCTGCTTTTAAGAGACTCTAAGACATGTAGCAGAGCTGCATTTCTGAGGGTAGCGAGGGCATATAAACACCACACAACAATTGGAAAATATCTTCCAATTTAAGGCGCTGGGGCAGAGGTGGCGGCAATTTTAGTTTGGCATAACTCAGTTGCTAGCACTGGAATGGGACTGGAGCTAAAGAACCCATCCACCGTTCTTGAAGAGGTGCCTCCCTTTCCTTCTTGGGCAAAGAAATCTAATCTTCTTTACAAACTGCAGAATTAAAAGCTGGCAAGCTCATAGCACATGGCATGTCAACTTGCTCTACCAAACTCTGCCAAGCCCCATGCACTCCCCAAACTTTGCTTAAGTAAACTTTCCTTCCTAATCCGAACAGCCAACACCTAGGCCCAGCACACTCCATATGCCTCGAGGTGTTGGCAGAGCAGCTGAAAGCGGATTTTCTCTCCGTATGGGTTTTGACTTCTCAAGACAACTATTAGCTGATTCATGTTGGTGTCCTTGTCTCAACATCTGGTCTAAGCAGAGGTTAGAACAGGTCAGTACATAGTACTATGCGGTTACACCTCAGCTCTTCATGCTTTGCAAGGACAAGGATGAAGTGAAATACACCTTTGATTAGCTACATATGCAGCTATAGATTTTTATAAAAGAACCCCCCCCCCCATATTTTTTTTTTTGATTACCTACCTAGCCTTTGCAGAAGTGTTTCAACCAAGATGTGAATTGTCTCTATATACACAGACGACCACCATATTCTGCAGATTTCCATTTATTTCCTTATTCCATAAACCAGTCAGCATATACCTCCCCTGTTTACATCCTGATTAAAACAAGCTGGCTGCAAGAACAGGCATTCTGTAATTCTCTAAAGCACACTTATGAACACAGCACAAGTTTCAATGTCTATACATACAAGCTCTTCTCTGGTGCAGCTTCACTGCAGTTCTTCCAACTTTTTTTAAATAAAGTTATTACATCTCATATATACTCGTAATGGGTTTTGCATAATCTACCATACAGCAAGTCATTTTTTAGAAGCGTTAGGAAGTAAATTAAAAAGCACTCCCTGCCCCTCCCCCATAAACTTAGGTTATATGTACAGTTGTAATGGTCTTAAGTTATTTACAATAGACACCCCAATCTTCTGGTTCCTGATTCACAAAAGGATGAGTGCGTTTCATGATTTCACTTTAGATATTTTATGCAGGATTAGGGGCACTATTACTACTCAATTGTATTCTATTCTAGGAACGGGAAGATTTCAAAGAAATATCAAGGGTAAAAGTAGAATATATAAAGGGGTGGAGGAGAGCCTTTACTAACAGGAGGACTGAAATGTAGGGTTGCCTCCGGCTGTTGTGCTGCACACAACTCACCAACTTCAAAACAGCAATTAAAAAAGAGCAGGTGTATCAAGTAACAGTAATGAAAGCCTCACAAAACAGGGCCAGCTGGATCCACCGACTGCTTCAAGCAGAGCAAGTGCAGCCACACTTTGGGCCAGCGGGAAGAGCCGTCCAAATGATCTACCCTTTCATGAGGAAACAGGTGGGCGGGCCAAGGAGCTGTCCACACAGGCAGGCACCTGGCCCCACCTCCCTACTGTGACAGGAATAGCCAACTACGCCCACGACTCTACGGTGCTGGCAGACCTCTCTATGGGGTAGGGGTATGCGTAACTCACATTGGCCCAGGCAGGGCAACAGTAGCCCATGATGCGTCACCAGTCTTTCTCCGGTAGATGCACCACATAGCGGCTGGCTGCCCACCCTAGGGTGGAAGTGGGTGAATATCTGGTGGCCACCCAGCCTGATGGTCAGCTGCATCATGGGCTAATGTGGGTTAACATCTCATGTGGCCTTAACCAGTGACTCAAGTCTCAGGACATTCACTTAGCTACACTGTTAGAATGGGATTAATCAGAATAAAGAGAGACTATACACTTGTCAATAATGTTGTTTGCTTAGCCTTCTCCCTCTGTAGCTACATAAAGTCCGGATCTGCCTTAGGGAACCTGGCTGCCAGGAATTGGTACGGCTCTTACATATCTGAGCAAATGCTACTGATTTTTTTTGGCTGCTGACCATGTAAAGGTGACATGGGGACTGGTGCAAAGGCCAACATGAATGAGAAAGGGGCATGCCCATTTACTTGTTGTGCATCTTCTCAAACAAGGATGGGAATTTTGCATGAATCAGGTCCCAAGATTTTCTTTTAAAATAAGGTAGATTGTTTAGTACATTCCAGTAACAAAAAAAAAGTTACAATAAACATTCAGTAGCTGGAATGCATATAAATGTACAAGTACCATTACGCTGCCTTTACTGTTCAGGACAGTCTTTTAATGCTTATTCTCAAAGAAAAATAAGTTACAAGCTAGCTCACAATAACTTTAGGTACAATGTTACTAAAATACATTGATGTTAATCATAAAAATATTTTACTATTTACATTTACACAGTATAAACCTTAACAATAAGAATATGCCCATTTTAGGAAGCCTGAAATTAATTTTTAGGCAGATTGGCCCATCTTGCAGTGAAGTGTTTACCGTTTTTGGTTTTCATACCATGAAACCCATACTGGTATTCACAGTGCTGTGGGTTAGCGCTTCACTAGAATGCTTGAAATTCCCACAAATGCATTAATATCAAAAAGTGCCAGTTTTATTTCCACTGTACTTTACTTTGTTAAATCCTAGTCCTAGTAGTTCTGGGCACTCTGATTGCCCTTGTGCAATTTGATTGCATTTCCAAATAAGGCTGTAATTTATTTCATCCGTGACCACGCTATCTTGCTTGTAGGCCGAGTGGTTTGCAATAAATTCTCTCATCCATCGAGCAGCTGTCATTAATTCTCCTGGGGGGGGGGGAAAAGTCAGACCTGTGACTTTTAAAAAAAATAAGACACACTCCCTTAAGCATCCCCTCTCTTTATCCATGATCAGCACACACATGGTTGAGAGCAAAAAAGGTAGCCACACATGATCACTTTACATGCAAGATATATGCTAAGTGCAGCACCGACAACTGTGTTGGTACAGAAGTCTTCCTGATCAAGAAGAAATGACATCTTACCATTTTAAAATCTGACCATCTAAATTTAAGAGAAAGTTTGCCAGGAAGCAAACACAAGACTATTGGTACAGTCCTTCGGCACTAACGTGTGTTGCAGCGGTGAGTACTCACACCATATGTTAAAGTATATATTATTCGAGGGGATAGTGCTGTACATGGCAGAAGCTACTAGATTCTCAAAGCTGACAATCACAGATGCAGAAGAGGAAAGGGCAGATAATATACAACAGGTCATATTAAAATTAAAGGAGCACATTTTAAAAGAAACTCACTTTGATGGTAAAATTTTAATGAAAAGTATGGATTTTAATAAAAGTAAATTATTGCAATAATTAACATGGCAACACTTCATTGTAAAAATAATAATAAACCTTTATTTTCACCGCATTACATTTTAATATGTAGAAATGTCAGTGGAAAGGTAAGATGTAAAAATACTGGAAGGAACTTCCCCCTGGTCAGCCCGGCCTTTGCCCAGCTTTCCTACCTGTTCGGAAAGGGAAATTCTGGGTGGGAGGTTGGGGTACTTACCCTTTGGAGGGGGTCCTGCAAAATGCGGTCTCGTCCCGGGGCTGATAAGTTTGCAACTAGTAATAATTTTTTTTTAAAGAACTGGGCATACATAGAAGGGCCTGAAAGCGACCTTTCTGGGCATGCTCAGTCCTTTTTGAAGATAGCACCAGAGAATCAGCATGCTGTGGGTGCCATCTTTGAAAAGGGTAGCCCATTCTGAGCATTCCCAGATCTTCTGGGCATGCTCAGAACCAGCTGCCCACATCCAAGATGACACCCACGCATGCCGACGCTGCCAGCTCCATCTTTGAAAAGGACGGAGCATGCCCAGTTTTTGTTTTAAAAAATTGTAAACTCACTAATCCAGAAGAGGCTGTGCTTTGTGGGACCCACTCTGGACGGTAAGTACCCCACTCCTGACCACCCCATTAGACCCCTGACCCCTCTGGGAACATTAATTCTGGGTGGGGGCCCAGGACCCCAGAATTACCCTTCCCAGGCAGGCAGGGAAGCCAGGTGGCAAGTCTTTGCCCCCTGCTCACCTCTGGCATCCTGCCTGCCCCTCCTGCCCTTAGCGAGATCTTGGGGGGGGGGGGGCAAGATCATGTGAGGTCTCACCCCCTTTCTCAAGTCTGGTGAGATACTCGACAACAGAGGATTCTTACCTCGTTTCAGCCCTAAAAATGATAAACTACTGTAAATAATAAAGTTTAGGACAATTTTTTAAGGTTAGGTTATACACTTTATTTTGAAATGCGAATTATAGGAAGAAAGTGCAGTCTGTGTACTTTGTGTTCTCACTGTGCACAGTGCATGTCACAAAATTCATGCAATTGGGAGGGGCGTGGGAAATCACTACCTGTAGTAGTGTAACGAACAGGTTGTAAGGAAGGAAATTTAGAGCCTTGTTTAAACAAAAAACTAAAAATTACAGAAGAACAACACTGCTTGTGTGGAACCCAAAAAACTTTTTTGTGCATGGGGCAAGGCAGCAGAGACTGCAGCACTCGCGTAGCAGCAGTCTCTCAAACCCAAGATCTGGCCAGGGCTCCTGATCCAATAGTCAAAGAAAGGGAAAGCTGATGAAGTGCATTCAAAGTGATTACACCAGAGCAAGAACCACTTTAAGGAAAATACCTAAACAGTTAAGTATCTTGCAAACACTGGCAGCTCAGGCTAAGCATGAGCAAGACTGTGCTCATCTTTCCCCCTCAATACCATGCCCTATACTCAATGAAGGCGTCCCCCAGGTACAAAGCCTAGGATTCATTTAGATTCTTTTCTCTTTTTTATACCTCACATTCAGCCTGTTGCTAAGGCCCGTTATTTGTCCCCACATAACATGGCTACAATCCAGACCTCCCTTACTGCCCCTTGCAAAGACTCAAGTTCAGGCTCATTACCTCTCACCTTGACTACTGCAACTTCCCACTTACTGACTGTCCCCACTCTTGCCATAACCCTCTAACAGGGAGTGTTAGCACTGGCCTGTTCAGGTGGCACCTGCTAGCAGAGGATCATGCCACAGTAGGCACGAACCCAAATGGAGGATAGCCCCTCAACTTGACACAGGTGTTCCAGAAGCTGGGTAACCAAGTACAGCCAGGTGAGCTGGGCATGGCCAAGCCAGCCATGGAGACTATAAGAGAGACTGGATCATGACTGTGGATTCTACAGTGCCAGGTACATTGCTGCGCTATATAAATAATAATAATAAATTTATTTCAAGTATTTCTACCCCACCCCTCTCGCTCAAGGTGACTCTCAGTCATATAAAGCCAATAAATAAATGCAAAAATATAAAACCATAGTACAAGATATAAAAATCAAAAAGTGACCAAGGGCATAGCTCATAGGATCACTAAGGGGTGTGTGTGTGTAGTAGAGCCAAAAAGAGAGAGAGAGAGAGAGAGAGAGAGAGAGATGTCAAGGTGGGCTTCAGGAAAGATTGCATCTGGCCAGAGGGCTCTGGAGAGGAGGTGACCACCTAAGGGGAACTGGCTACAGGAGAGATGTTGCCCGAGTCAAAGAAGGTAGGCAAGGGATTATGTATGGGCATAGGAGGGGCTGTGCCTAGCCAGAGGGAGGGACCCCTACATGGATGGACTGTTTGTATATACTGATAGACTAGGCGTGAACACTAAATGAAGGACACTAGAGGAGAAAGATCCCGTGTGGTTCTGGCCTCATTGGGTGTAGATGCCGGCAAAGACTTAACAAGGCAGTCCTTGGGGTTACACCCTCTTACTTCTGTTTAGCACTCTGCTACCAGTGTCATCCGCTTTGCCTGCTGCTCCCTCCCTTCAAATCCCTCTTAAAAGCCTACCTCTTCCGTCAAGCTCTCCTTTTCAACTCACACCCATAGGTTCCTTGTTTGACTGTTCTCCTCCTCTCTCAAACTAATTCACGTGCATGCACCTGAAATGACTCAACTTCCATTAGATGTATCCCTGTTTCTCCTTATGGGCCCCTCTCCCCTTTGTCACCGTGTCTTTTCTAGATAATACACGACCTGCAATTGTCTCGAGGCAGGGACCCATCTCTTATCACATTTGTTCAGCGCCAAGCACATTGCTGATGCTATAGAAGCAATAAATAACAACTGTAAGGGGAGGTAGAAACCAGACAATCACGTTTAACTTCTCTGCCCCAACCCATATACATTTTTTTCATACCTGATGCTCTCTTTTTTATTAACTTCAGGTAGTTTAGGATGGTGCATCTTGTGTCAACATCCACTTCCATGTTTTCAAGGTACGAGTTCAGAATGGGGATTAAACCAGGAAAAACCCCTTCCTACAAGAGACAGGACATGGTCAATATAAATATGAATGGTCAATATAAACACGATTGGTTTAGCCAGGTAATATGAAACCAATTTTTCTTAGTCAAATCAGAAACCATCACCACCTTCCCATTGATGATTGTATCTATGCTCATTAAGGTGTACTCTTCAGCATCTGTCTCAGTGCCATTCTGAGCTGGGCCACAGCCATCCACAACTGCATTGCCACCTACACGAGGAAAAATAGGAAAACAATTAGTCTTTTCTGCATTTTGACCTTGGCTGGTTCTTATCAAATGGTCTTAAAGCACCAAGTTCAGTACCTTTACAAATATCTTTTCTGAAATAAAACATGCCCTGCCTGACAGCATCTTTTTTCTGGGCCACTTTCATATTTTCATCAACCTAGGAAGGAGTGGGAGGAAAAGAAGTTTATTTCCTGGATTCCAGAAATAGGAGATTTATAAGCCAGTGACTTATTCTTGGAAACCAATTTCTAGATACCTTCTATTAGTTTCATGGTACTAGAGAGGTTCCAGTCGCAACAAGATGTAGGGTCACACCATCTGTGGATGGAGTTGCAACTCCCATGGATATAGGATACATTTTGCATGTCTCTGTTGTCTGGGATCATGTCAAAATAAGACTGAAAATGGGGTCTCAGGAAAAGTTTGGGAACCACCAACCAATTATGCCTCACCTGGAGGCAAAGGAAGTTAATCCTCAGAGGTTACCATTCTGCACAGAACCAGAGGTTTGCTCCCACAGAAATCCATCACAACTATCAACTAACAGCTATGCCATTAGGAAAGGGAAAAATGAGCAACTGCTAATTTGTTTAGATGCAAAGTGTACCGACCTGTTAATTGTTAATTGGAAAGGAGTGACAACTATCAGAAGTTGAATCAAGGTGCTTTCCTTTTTTAGAAAAGGAAAAAAAAGTTATACCGAAGCCCTCAAACTGGAATACAAGGTGTGCAAAACTGCCGCTTATTCAGTCTTTTTAAAGCTATTTATTTATTTAAATTTCTATGCCACCCTTCCCAAAGGCTCAGGACAGCTTATAAATAATCAAAGCATTAAAATACAAAAACTCTAAACCCTCCAACCCCCCCACCCCATCCCCAATTTATCCCTTTCAAATAAAAAAGTCTTTCACTGCCTCCGGAAGAACTCGGGCCCGAGTTCAAACGAACCTCTGGAGGAATTAAATTCTAAAGCATCGGAGCAGCAACCGAGAACACTTCCCTGCAAACCCTTGTCGTACAAACAAGACTGACTGATGGTACCCACAGGGAGGCGCTCCCAGCCAATTGCAGGGGCCAAAGTGGAGCATGGACGAACAGGCGATCTTTCAGATTTGTGCAGCCCAGATTGTTTAGGGCTTTAAAAGGCCAAAACCAGCATCATGAATTGTGCCCAGAAAGCTATAGGAACCAGCGCAAACTTCGGAGCACTGGTGTAATGTGCTCCCAGTGCCTTCTCCCGGAAAGAAGGTGAGCCGCTCTATTCTGCACCAGCTGCAGCTTCCGAACAGTCATCAAGGGCAGCCCCACGTAGAGCGCATTGCAATGATTTAGCCTTGAGGCGATGGAAGCATGGATGATGGTGGCCAAATCTGAATCAGAAAGAAAAGGCCGCAGTCTCCTCACTAGATGGAATTGTGAAAAGTGCTCCTTGCCACTGCTGCAACCTGGCAATCCAGGCGTAGCAGGGGATCCAGGAGCACTCCAAGGCTGTGAACCTGGTGGACCAGAGGAGGTAGGACTCCATTAATGAGAGGAGTCCCAATTCCCTCCAGGACACACGGCTGGCCAGCCATCATCACCTCAGTCTTGTCTAGATTCAGCTTCAATTGGCTCACCCTCATCCAGTTTCTGACAGTAGCCAGACATCAGGTAAGCACCGAGACTGCAAGACCTGGGTCGGATGAAAGAGAGAGGTAGAGCTGGGTGTCATCAGCCATCCTGATGGCACCTCACCGCAAACCTCTGAATGACCTCGCCCAATGGCCTCATATACACATTGAACAAAAGGGAAGAGAGAATAGAACCCTGTGGGACCTCAAAGGGGAGGTCCCGAGAGGACAATGAGATAGGAATGGGATACACAGATTCCACTTGAGATCAAATCCCATCTTAGTCATGAAGTCCCGTGGTTGAGTTGCTCTCTTTCAGCCGTAGTTCCATATATGGCTATCATGAGGCCAAGCTTCATAAGGAATGTAAAGTACTTTGAACACCAAAGTGCTATAAAAATGATAAATTTAAAAAAATTAACTTCAAACGGGGGAGTCTAGCAGCTTCATAAAGCATCACTAACGTGTCATGATCATCAAAACTCACTACAGATTCCCTCAACATGATGCCTTTTTCTCTTGACTAGCTTAAGTTAACTAAAGATCTTAATCACACATCATGACTGATAACTACATCACCTATTTGGTCCTTATGATATTTACTCACTTGTTTATTATATCTGTAATATGTACAGAAGTCTGCTATTTAATTTTAAACCCTACTCGGATGTAAAACTTAGGAGACACATAGGACACAAGGTTCTTCTCTTTTTAGCACTCCTGGTGCTAGAAGTGTATTTTCTCACTTTTAAAATGTGATGTTAGGAATTTCGCAAACAAGACTGGCACTATGCAATCACAATAATCAGAAGACTGTTCCTTGCCTTGAAGAAAATTAAAACTAGGATGAAGAGGCTAAAACATACAAATAAAAATAACACTGAGTGTTCGCTGTGGTAAGGTCACAAGATTTGGTAGCACTGCTAACATCCACAGCATATGTTTCAACAAGTGTTGTAGTCTGCTTTAATGAGGGTATGATTGTGCTTTAATCAAGCTGGGCAGCTTTTGTCTGACTGTAAAATTCATGATGGTGGTTGTCATTTAAAGGAACAAAAATGAAACTGTTTTAATTATGGTCTAATTTAGTCAACTGCACATTTGGTATTAAGTTTACAATGAAATACAACTGTGGGAAAAGTGAAAGATTACAAACGGGGGCTGCAATTCACAAGCCACTTACTCCTGAGAGTCCCATTTAAGCCCAAAGTGTTTGTGAATTGCAGCCCATGACATCGTCTAGAAAAGGGATACTACCAAAAAGAAATGCTGCAGAACAATTTGTCTTAAATATCAAACTTTAAAGTAGATTTTAAACTACAATACATTCAGCCAAAAATTTAGATCTCTACACACAGCAAAAACTGCTTTAAATTTAGGAGTGTTGCATTATGGTACAAAATAAAAGCCTGAATCCCTGTTTAAATGAAAGATCAAATCCAAAGACACCTGTCTTTCTACTATGTAGTTTTGGTAAGAAAGCCAAAGCCAACTAAATAGGCAGACCAAGACTGTCAACACCCCCCACCCCCCAAAATAGGAATCTGAATTTCAATAGAAGATGAGCACCTAATTCCCATAGGCTCCTTTGAAAACTTTAGTTGCCATGTTCAAAGGAAAGATCACTAGGTAATCACTGAGACTTGGGTGAAGGGGAGAGAAGAGTCATGGGAACATACTGACTACTGCAATTTTAACACACCACAGTTCTAAGTGCGTTGGTCAAAAAATCTTATCAAACAGAAGGTAATCTTCAAGATTGTTTGCATGTGTGAAAATAAAAAATATCCTCATAAAAACTGTCAGTCTTTCCAGAGATCAGACAAAAGTTCTCCTAGTCCTGCAATGTTACTCGAGAATTGGGGCTCTTACATGGTGAATTTTCTTTCTATCCAAGACACCGGCCAGTTCTCACTTTGGGGTCATTCCCCTATTTCACCAGCAGGAGGCCGAAACTTATTTTTCCTGCGCATGTGCAAGGGAACGATCCTCCCTCTCACTCCAGTAAGTCCCACAGCCGAAGGACCGTCTGCAGCAAACAAACTCATACACTAGTCAGAACTCCAACCCACAATAATGAAAAAAGGGAAGAGACGCTGAATGCGGAGGTAGATACCTTCAACTTACAAACCCAAAATAAAGGTTTTTTTTTGTAATCTGACATAGTCCCCAAGACCCTCTTGAAGAGGTTTTATCTCACTCTGTTGCCCAGCGTGTGGGCCGGAGAACTGTCCGGCGTCTTGGATAGAAAGAGAATTCACCAGATAAGAGCCTCAATTCTCTATTCTATCCCAGACCACAGCCAGTTCTCACTTTGGGGATGTCACAAAGCAGTAGTAGAAAGCCAAAATGGGAAGTAGCACAACAGAGTTATCTAACACTGCCTGCAGTACCATTCTCCCAAATGCCGCCTCAGCAGACGGATAGGTATGAATTTTGTAACGTTTCACGAATGTATGCAGGGACACCCAGGTGGCTGCCCTGCATACTTCCTCATAGGAGGCTCTGGACTTGAAGGCGGCAGAGGTGCAGAATGTGCCCAAATATTTCCAGGGCGAGTCCTACCCCGGGCCTTATAAGCCTTATAAGCTTCCACGATGCACTGAGTGACCCACCTAGAGATCACTACCTTAGAAGCCTTCAGACCCTTCTGACCTGCCTTAATATTCATGAACAGAGCTAAGGATTGTCAAAAGTTGGATGTCCTCTTCAGGTATAACATTAAGAACTCTCCAAACATCCAAACAATGCCAGGGCTTCTCTTTAGGGTGACTGGGTCTCGAGCAGAATGAGGGTAGCACGAATTCCTGTGATCTATGAAAAAAGGTATTAACCTTCAGTACAAACGCCTGATCAAGGTAAAGGACCACAGCCTCTTTCTGAAAAGAGCAAAAGTTAGGCTCGACTGATAGGGACCCCAGCTCTGACATCCATCGAGCAGAGGTGACCGCCACCCGAAAGGCCACTTTGAGGGATAAAAAAATACAAGGAGATCTTTTTGATAGGCTCGAAAGGGAGTATCAAAGAGAACCCCCAATACCAGGTTCAAATTCCATGAGGGATATCTATGGACTACCAGGGAGGATAGTATCTTGCCCACTTTTAGGAAGCGCCTGACGAGGGAATGCCCTGCCACCTTAAACCCCCTGGCTGTGAGGAAAACTGAATCCAGGGCAGCTACTTGTCTGGACAGCGTGTTGGGTTTTTAACCCCTTGTCCAAGCCTGTCTGCAAAAAATCCAGTATTTCAGGGATCCCCACTGACCCTGGATCTATGGCTTGGGACCCGAAACAGTTCCTAAAGGTTCACCAGGTGGATTGGGAAATCCTATGGGTGGACTGCCACCTAGAAGAAAGAAGGGTTTTGAGGACTGAATCGCAATAGCCCAGATATTTCAGGGCTTTCCACGCAGCCAGTTTGAGTAGTGCCAAATCCTCATGATCGATTGGACCCCGACTTAATAAATTTGGGAGAGGTGGCAGCTTCAGGGGTTCTGCGGAGCGGAGTTCGAGCAGGTCTGAAAACCAGGCCCTTCTTGGCCAATAGGGCATCACTAGGTTCATGTGAGCTCGATCTCCGCAGGCCTTCGCCACCATCCATGCAATCAGCGGGAATGGAGGGAAGACAGAGCAGAACTGACAGCCACGCTTGGTTGAGTGCATCCATGGTCATCGCCTCCTGGCGCAGGGATCGTGACATGAATAACTGCACCTTGTGTTTTCAAGTGTTGCAAACAGGTCGATTTGCGGTGTGCCAAACTCTCACACAATCATGCTGAAGGCTTCGTGGCAGAGCGACCATTCCCGCTGGGTCCACATGGCATCTGCTCAGCCAGTCCGCTGTCAGCCAGTCCGCTGTCACGTTGTTCATATCCTTTGTGCGTAGTGCTTTCAGGGACTGTAAGTGTGTCTCGGCCCAGGGAATGAGTCTCGCGGCTTCCGTGTGCAGTTGCCGGGACTTGGAGCCTCCTTGGTTGTTGACATATGCCTTCACTGTGGTATTGCCAGCGTATAGTAGCATGTGATGATCCCGGATGCAGTACCAAAGTGCTGCAGCGCCAGGCGTATTGTCTTTGAGTTCGAACCGATTGATACTTTACCTGCTTTCCTGTGGCGTTTGTTGTCCCTGAGATGTGGTGGAGCCCTTGTGGGCCCCTCAGCCCATCAGGCTCGCATCCGTGGTGATGGATATCCGGTTCTGTTCTGTGAGCGGGACACCCCTGTGTGAACCTGTGCCGTTGCAACCACCAGGGCATGGCTTTCTTTACCCCTTGGGTGATTATGACCCACGGGTTCAGGCCCCTAGAAATTGGAGTAGTTGTTGTAGGGGGCGCAAATGGAAGCAGACTAACTGTAGGTGTTGCATGCAGGAGACAAGCAGGCCCAGTAGGCTGGCTAGGGACTTCAGCTGGAGGCGTTTGTAGGGTTCTTACCATGGTTCGGATTTTTTACCTGTCTGCTTGGAGGGATGAAGACTGCCTGATAGGGTATCGATGATGACCCCGAGATGTTCCAGCCTCTGCACTGGTTATCAGCTGACTCTTCTTGTAGTTTATCAAACCCGTGTTGCTCCAGGCACTCTATTATTTTCAGTAAGTCTTTTTCTGCCTTTTCCCTGGAGGGAGACCATATCAGCAGGTCGTCCAGATATGGATGGACTTGAATGCCCTTGATTCCGAGGTTCGCTACTAGGGGGACCAGGACTTTTGTGAAGGTGGGGGGGGGGAAGATGCGAGGCCAAACGGGAGTGCTCGGTATTGCCAATGCTGATTGTCATAGGCAAACCTGAGCCACTTCCTGTGTGCCTGTCTGATCGGGACGTGCAAGTAAGCTTCTTTTAGGTCCAGGGAGGTCAGTCAGTCATTCTTGGAGATGGCTTGGCAGATGGTCTTTAGCATTTCCATACAAAACTTTCTCATCCTCACTCTCTTGTTCAGGCACTTCAAGTCCAGCACCGCTCTCCACTCGACCAACTTCTTTGGGACCAGGAAGAGGATTGAGTGTAGACCCTATTCTTGCTCGCCTGGAGGAACCGGCTCTATCACTCCAATAGAGTGGAATCTGTTAATTTCTGCCAGCATTGCCTGGTGTTTGGCCTGCTTGGAGGTGACAGGAGAGGTGAGAAAAAAAAATTGGGGTTTGGTTTCGTAGCTCTATTGGGTACCCCTGTGTAATGACCTCCAATACCCAGGCATCTGAGGTCGAATCTGCCCACACCTGAAAGCAGCTTTGTAACCTGCCCTCTACGTCTGTCTTGGTCCCATAGTCAGTCCTGTTTGGATTGGCCCGGGCCCGAAGAGTGTTTGGGGAACTTCGTTTTTCCCTGCCATTTGGACCTGAACTTGTTCTCCCGGGAAAATGGAGTCTGGGAGTATCCCTTTCTAAATGCTGCAGAGTTCCCTGCGAACCAGTATGGGGGACGAAAGGACTTTTTTGTTGTGAACTGTTGCAGCATGCGTCTCTTGGCTTTGTTATTGCCATCTGCCAAGACCTTGTCAAGACATGTGCCGAACAGTTTGACCCCCTGATAGGGGCCAGATATTAGTAGGTTTTTGGCTACTGAATCCCTGTTCCAGGATCTCAGCCACAAGTGGTGTCTAGCTGTAACACTGGCAGCCATTGTCCTGGAGGCCCAGGAGAGAGTATCTGTGGAGGACTCTGGCATAAAGCCGATGGCCAGGAGTATACGTGTAGTCATGACTTTCGATTTTCTCTCTCAGATATTGGGGTCCTGGATGTCTTTGAACCAGCTAATTAGGTCTTGGGCGACATATAAGGTAACTGCGGCCATACGGCGTACCGTGGCTGATGCCTCAAATTCCCTTCTCAGGGCAGATTCAATGCCTTTGTTGGTGGCATCCTTAGGGCAACAGTCTCCCTCTGTGAGAAACAGTTTGACGTGCCAGGAAAGCTGCTGCCGCATCTAGCTTAGGGGTGCGGAACAGCCCTTCCTTGCACCTAGAGAACGAGTACAACACCTCTTGGGTCTTTGTCATTCTATAGAATCTGCCAGGTTGTTTCCACTCGGATATTATTCATTTTTCAAACGCTCTGTCTAAGGGGATTCCTTTATCCGTCTCATGCATTTGTGGAATGTGTGCCCTGAGGAGCTCCTCCTCTGAGTCAGAGTCATCTTTCTGTACCTTCTCTAAGTTGCAGGGTTTTTAATCACCTGCTACATCAGCTCATCTACTACATGGGGAATTCCCTCTCCTGATCAGTAGGTAGGGAGAATGGCTGTTCGGGGGAAGGATTCGGACTCCCTTTGTGAGTCTCCATCTGAGTCCTGTGCTTCTTCCTCCTCTGAGGAGTCCCTGATCAGAGGTGCCTTTCTGGCTTTGCGCAAGGGCGCACTGCGGGTTTTTGGGGTAGCACACTCTCCCCTTGCCCCTTCCTTCCCTGACTTATCCGAGGATTCTTCCTCGGAGTGGGCGCTCCTCTGGGGAGTCAAGTAGTTGGGTTCTGGCTTTAGCATTTTTATTTTTTTTAACCCGTTCCTGCCTTTTTTCTTGCTTTTTTGCCCAGGTCTGAAGCAGTAGAGGGAGAACGTCTCCTCTTTGCTCTTGGGCGCCCCCTGCCTTCCTTGCAAAGCCAGACCAGGAATGACATGATTCTTCCCAGCATCTCTCCTAGTCCCTGGAAGGAGGGGGATGAAGCTGTGGCCTGCTCTGTGTCCACAACCACTTCCACGCGCTGTTCTCAGGGCTGGAATCTCTCCCCGGGCAGTTTCCTGGCCTGCTTTCTGGGTCTTCCCTTGGGGGTTCCCTGGTCTGATCGGGGGCAGATCGGGGCTTACCCGGTGCCATCCTGGTTCCTCGGTACCCGGGCCTCTGTGCGGGGTGAGGTAGGCCGGCCTGATGGAGAAGCTGCGGGACCAGGGCCGCAGCGCGGGTCCAAGCTTGGCTGGTGGGAAGGCGGGGGCTTGGGGAACGGGCCGGAGATGAGGCCACCGGCGCTACATGTGTGCTCCCTGCTGTGCAGGCGATGAGCAGTTTCGCGGGCTGCAGCCCGCTCTCGAAGGTGGCCTGCCCTATTATCAGGTTGCGCTGGCCACCGTATTCCTCCCCCCCCCCCCAAGTTCTGGGGGTGTTTTAGATTTTTATGGGCTCCTTTATGGGGAGCTTCCAAGTTCTGCTCCTGCTGGCTCCAGAGGCAGAAACAAAACTGGAGTGAGAGGGAGGATCATTCCCCTGCACATGCGCAGAAAAAAGAAGTTTCTGCCTCCTGTTGGTGAAATAGTGGAACGACCCCAAAGTGAGAACTGGCTGGGGTCTGGTATAGAAAGCGTTATACTCATAAAATGAATGATATTTTGCTTTCCAACTAGTGTATAAAGATACAAGTGCATGCAGATTTTGTTTTTCTAAGCTCTCAGAAGGGTAACATCTAGTTTTAAGGTATTATAGGCATAGAGTCAGAGAATATTGCTCTTACCTTAGACAAAGGAATGAGAAAGTCCAGTTTATATGACAGAATCACCCTGGTTAGCAGTACCACAAACACAACATACGCAGAGTTTTCGAAGTCTGTTAACTGGACCTAAACATTAAGAAGGACCAAAGCCTACGTCAGCCAACAAAACCAAATAGCTCTAAATCAAGTTCACACGGTATGGACTAAAATTTCAAATAATGAACTTGCAAAGGTGCACAAATATACTTCTGTATGCTTAGGAGTCAGGTTTTGTTTGGCACAGAAGGAAGTATGCATACACTATTACTAATTCAGCCCTTTCACTCAAAAATAAAAGAATCGTACACGGATCAGAGTAACAACTGATTCAAGAGTAGGTTATTAAAAATGTAACATTTTGAAGCATGAAAAATAAGTGGCAAGTAACTGCGAAACACAAATAAATATCAAACTGAAAGCAGTGCCCACAGGGTTCATTAGTACCCACTAGAGCTGAAATAGTTCTGTGTGGACATTTATAACAGTCAGATTTTCAACAATGATCGGTTACAAAGCAGCTTGCACCATTTTCTGTGTTGCTATTTTCCCATATGTTCCGCTTGCCCATAATTCTTTTCCTATTTATTCTGGATTCTGGTTTCAAGTTCAACTCTGTTTCTCATTGGATACTTGGTTCAAATCTGTTGGATGCAGATTTGCTAGTGGCCAAGGTTTGCCTTGGGCTCTAGATGACAAGGCCAAAATAGTCTCGTTAATGACCAGAAGTGACAAAATGCAGAAAAACAGTTTGTCAGTAACCCGGTAACGGTATATTGGTTTTGCGGTTATCCAGTAAGAGTATTAACCAGTATTTCTGATAGTCTGTTAGTCATGGCTGTATGCAGCTACCCATCAAATAACTGATTGACTATCTGGAATTGCAATTCTGCTCTAGTATCTGGACAAACAAGAGAAGTCGATAGAAATTCAACACTGTACAACAAGGTCTACCTGTCTTATCAGTATGCTTTACTTTGGTACTGCAAATCCTTAGCTGACCTTCTCTTAACTGCAGTCAATTTCTCTCTTCTTTTTTTTTTCTTTCAAAAAAGCCCCATCAAAAACCAGCACTTCTGGTAACACAGCAATTCAAGTGGTAAAAAATCACTTAAGTAAAAAGGAAGTCCAGATACTGGAATGCCCAGCACTTTTAAATTCTTAATGAAATGTTTTATTCAACATATTTACTCACCTCCATAGGTCTAAATTCTACTCTCCATCCAATATCTGAATTTGGAGGAGGTGGCTTAAATCTCATCGTCTGCCAGTTTGTGGACTGAATATTCTGTAAGAAGCACAAAGAACATTCATTCGTAATGCATACATATAGAAAATAGGTTTTTATTTAGCCTCATTTTAGCCAATAGGTAACAAAAATGCTTTAGGTGGCTTGATCTATTAAAAAGCAGACTGTTAAGAAATAATTCCAAGAGCAGCATGCCACACTGCCCATATTACACGGGAGAGATAATAGTACTGAAAATCTGCCAACCCACAGGCCAGGTAGTTAACAGACTAGTTTACTGATGCTATTTGCTAGGACTGCGGAAGTGCTACCGAAAACAAAGTTGCTTGAAATACAGCATTAAATATACAGCAAGCAGAGGGGGAATGCTCTAAAGGGCATATTAACATTTAAGCTAATTAGCAGAGTTTCCACTTTCATATTTTTAATGCTCCAGCTTCTTTATTGCAATTTTTATTTCTGTCAGTATTTCATTAGACTAGCAGGGATCGCTATTGTCTGTTTTGAGAGAACTGTTTTTAGATCACATGTTGTAAGGAACTTCTAGGGCTATTTTGAAAACAGCTGCTTGCTTGGTTCCTTCTCACATGCTTGATACTTGTAAATACTGCATGCTAGAGTCTAGAATTCCAGACCCCATTAACGGGTGGAGCATTTCTATAACATCCAGACTTGCACAGTTCACATTCCATCAGAGATTGCAGTGGATGGGCGAAGCCCTCTTAACCCACCCCCATTACCTACCCACAATTCATGTCTGACCACAGTCAGTGCCTGATGAAATGTGGAGAACAGCCAGCCATAGTTTCAGTCAGCCTGGGTGCCCACCAAGTCATATACATTTAAGCAGTGAAACATGAATTAGGACAGGGTGTGACACTTTTTTCCTCTTGGTTCATTCTGAAAATTAGCATAAGCACCATATGCCAGATAGGAGGATTGGGGGGGGTGGGACATGCTTTTTTGCGGGGGGGGGGGGGGGG